>QNUK01000094.1:865000-1267500 GCA_013621035.1 Clarias magur | reverse complement strand
CATGCACAATGCTTTCGCAGCCATCTCGAGAAGAGGTGATTATTTTCTTCAATAGAAAATTTACTGCATGTGTTTTTCATCATTCGTGCGCCCCCAATCACACTCACACCCACACACACACACACATATGGCAAATTGTGGTGTACACCACTAAGATGGGAATCGGATCAACTAAACTCTGCCCAGCTTGTTTTTTCTCCAAGAAATTATTGTCAACTTACTCGGAGAAACAATACTATTATCCATGATTAGAAACTCCTGGCCGGATAGCTGGTCCTGAGAGAGAGACGACTAGTTGTGCTGGTTGGTTGTAATACAGTATAGCCAGATATAATGTGAAGCCAAAACCTTTTTTTTTTTTTCACAGGTTAAGGCATCAACCTCTACTTCTCATGGAAGAAACTCAACCCTCACTACAAAATCCAGGAAGGCATCCGCAGAGTGACATACAGTTTACATCATCTTTCTAAGAATATCTCCCTGACGTTCATTACGTATCTCATATCTGTGCTTTTATTCCCCTAGTTCCTTTTCCCATGCACGATGCAGAATCCATGGAAACATAGCCTCACACCTCCAGAGTGGTCAGAGCGCCTGTGTCCTTTCTGAGGGCACTCCTGAAGCTCAGAGGAATTTGAATACAAATGATTATACAGTGTTGTGAAAAAGTATTTGCTCCCTCCATTTTTTTTTTTTTTGCATCGTTGTCACATTTAAGTAATTAATGGCTAATTTAATGACTAATATTATACAAAGATAACATGAATAAATACAAAGTGATTACATTAAGGCATAATGTATTGCTTTTTGAAATCTTTTAGCATGCTTCACTTTGTCAGACAGTTTCTATTTAGATGATTTTTTTATTCAACCGGTCTGGCAGTAGTCCGGCCTGGTTCAGGTTTCCAAAAAAATTTTGTTAGTCAGAGCTCATTCATGATTCAAACTGCAAATGTCACTCCTGAGCTGACAGCGATCCAGACCCCTCTGCCCTCTGGACCTGTTGACTCATCTTGGTGCCTCGCTTCTGGTTGGAGATCTCGTTGAATGGAGGCACACATGCGGGTCTGAAATGGCGGCAGGTTTGCTTGGGATGCGTGTGGTGTGTGTGGACGGTTCCACTTGGCCATGAAGATGGTCTTGGACTCGGCTGATTCAAACAGCTGTTCTCTGATAGCTTATGACTGCAGTCGCTCAATAGACAAGACTGAATAGCTACATCTCCTACAGTTCTCCATATTAACTTAAACATCTCCCATGTCATATAAACGTCCTGGACTCAGTATGACTGCATATCAATCCCTGCTATTTGATTCTGTATCCCTGTTGTTACACTTGGTTCCCCTCAAGGGTTCTTCTTGCCATCTCAGGGAGTTTTTCTTTGCCACCGTCACCCTCGGCTTGCTCATCAGGGACAATCTGATCATTTTTGTTCATATAAATATTTCCTCACACATTTCATACTACTGTAATTCCCCCAATTTTATATTGATCACGTAAAGCTGCTTTTGCGACAATGACCATTGTTAAAAGTGCTATATGAATAAAATGTATATAAAATAATTTAATTTAACAAGGAAGGGGGTTACTTAGTTTTTCACATAGGGCCAGGCAGGTTTGGACACCTTTTTCCTCTAATAAATGAAATTAATATTCAAAAACTGCATTTTGTATTTAGTGGGGTTATCTTTGTGTAATATTAAAATTTGTTTGAAAACCAGGAAGGGGCAAACTTTTTCTCCGCTCTGTAACTATAAGCAGTGAAAACACTTGCCACCCATTCACTGCTTTCAAGTTAATTGAACCTAGCACCTCGCTCCTAGCCGAACCTTATTCTTCACCCAATTCCATATCCTACAAAACACTATAAATATGACAATATTGAAACTGTGAAGATGACTACTGTTACAATATTGAACAAAGTTAGTTATTTTCCTGTTGCTTACCACTTTGATTCACTGATTTATAACATGGTTTTGAATGTTGTGTTAATTCACAAACTATAACTTGCTGTAAAGTTTCACACTCACTCACTGAGTTTGTTTCCAGTGTAACTGTATATTCTTATTATAATATCTCACAATAGGGAGTGCTGTTGTTCTGAATATCAGCACAGCTGGGATGTGGCCGTAGACGCAAGGGCGCAGCACAAGGTATTCAGCACAACAGCAGATTATGATAGTTTTGTCTATTTAACCAGTTATTTTGCCTAAAATACTGTCGCAGAACTGGCGACTCGTGTAGTTACCAGAGTAAAAGCAGTTCTCATCTGTAGTATGTAGCCAAAAGGTGAGGAGAATAAACGATGGGGGTGCTGGACAGTCCTGAGAAACTTTTCCACTTTATCAGCTTTATTAGCTAACTTCCAGGTTTCTTGGGTTGACTTCCAAATAGTAGTTAAAGCCACTTGTTTTAGTTTAGAGAGGGATTTGGGATTCAGCCCTATCTTAGAAGTTAGCTGAAGCTTAAGATAATATAACAATGTCAAATGTGTTTTCTTGCTGAAAGTGCTTACGTGACTGGGTTTGAATGTGGATTTTGAACCGTTGTGTAAATACATATAAATCCCCCCCACCCCCACCCCCAAAAAAAAAACTTTACCTGTTGTACAGCATTCATTTCTCACCATGTACAGCAATCTGCCTTATCCTATCTGAGGCTGCACATATAAGAAAGTTATTCACATCAGAATTGAGAATGTGACCTTTGATGTTGACATTGTGAGGGAAAAGATCAGATTTTGATTTCCACTTTTTCTTTCAGTGTGCACACAGTCATAGTTATTTCATTCTGTTAACTCTTTTTATTTTTTTATTCTGTTGTGTTTTACTAAGTCCTCACCTTAGATGCACTTGTGTCTTGTGTCATGTTGACCTACAAATATATACCGTCCATGTACCCCAATGCTCTATAGAATTTCAATAGGTCTCTATATAACTGATCTGCAGTAGGACTCTGGTGTTGAAGTCATGCTATGACTATAGAATTCTGATTTCACAGAATTTCCGAGATCATATGCGTGTGGGACTGAACTTTCATGTAGTTAATAAAATGTTTTCTTTTAAACAAAGTCCCATCAGTTCTTCAGAATACTCTTAGTCCTACACTGTTTAAAAAATATATTCACTAGCTACACCACAGCTCTTCTTGTCTTTACCAATAATTTCAAAATCGTTCCTCAGTTTTTGATGGATTATTATGGCTCCTCTTTAAAAACCCATACTGTGCAACCTATCATTACAGGTGCTGGAGGGAAGCCGTTCACAACTCTTGGGTGATCAGCCTATGGACGAGTTTAGATTAATTGACAGGAATCCTGCGGCCATTTTTTTGTTGTTGTTCAAGCAAGTTCTTTGACACCCATTCTATCCCTTTCAAGCTGTAGTGTTTACATTCTGTTTATTGGACAATGTTTCAGAAAAACTTTGCCCTGATTGAGTGGAGAATGTGAAGACAAAGAGGGCATCTTTGTTTAATGGTGTGGATTGGGACAGGAGGTGCTAGGGCCCCTTCAGAACTAGGGGTTAGCATTCAACTAACCAACTCTAAATGCTGTGCGTTGAACATGCAATGCAAAGTTCTTTGTAAATTTAGCATTTTTATTGGAAATTGTTTTATTTTGTTTAATTGTAGAAAAAAAATAATTGTAAGAGCAATTTTATATTTTATTGTAGTGCAATCTTTCTACTTCAGGTAACAGATAATAGTCATATAAGCATTTTCATGGTTGTGTAAATAAAAATTTTTATTTGAAATTTGAAATGCCAGTCTGGTCTTAGTGCTGGTCCTAAGCCTGAATAAATGATGGGAATTGTGTCATGAGTGTCATCTGTCATAAAGCTTTTGCCTTGACCCATCACCCAACCGTTTCTTCAGGAATTATTAAGTATAAAACTTGGAAACTTAAGTTCTATAGGATTTTAATTTGTGACTCTGGGCCCTTTGCTGATGCTCCATCATCCTCCTGGAGGTCAGATATTCCTTTGCTTTTTTTTTTTTTTTTTGACAATTGGGATGCATTCAGAATTTTAGCCATAGCTACATTTATACAGACAATATTTCTTAAATCCATTTTAAATCGTTCTGGTGAGAGATTATAGGGTTATTAACTGCTTACATAAATGTTGTAATGCATTGTTGCCAAACCCCCCATACAGACCTGACGACACTCCAAGAGCCATTTCCAAGCCCTATGTTTGGCCCATTAAAATTCTACCATGGGTATCTAAACACTAGTGCAACAGTATATCTGGGGTTTATATGGAGAAATAAAGGGATTTCTTACTCTCATAATGTTCCAAAATCCCAGTTTGACTTGAACATCCCTGGTACCTCTAGAGCAGCAGACAGTCCGAAAATGTTCTTTACAGCTTAAACAGCAGCGCGTTTCTGTGAACAGAGCTGCTCGGGTCAATGAGATGCCCGGGTCAACTTTTTATTATTGTTATTATTACCAGGAAAAAAATCACATAAAAGTACTTATTATTATTGTGCATATGGACAGTGATGTACTGTATGATTGTGTAGGTGTGTGTGTAGGTCTGTGAGAGGGAAGTTCATTTTGTTATACATGGTCTATGCAGTATTTTTAGCGCACATGGAATTGCGTTAATATTTAATCAAAGCGCAAATTCAACAATAAAATCCATGTAGGGCTAAGCCCCTCTCTCCCTCTCCCTCCCCTTTCCTTTATCCCTGCTGAATCCCCTGTGTGTGTGTGTGTGTGTGTGTGTGTGTGTGTGTGTGTGTGTGTGTGTGTGTGTGTGTGTGTGTGTGTGTTGTGTGTGTGTGTGTGTGTGTCTGTGTGTGTGTGTGTGCGTGCGCACATGTGTATGTGTGCGTTTGTGTGCGTGTGTGTGTGTTTATATATTAGTGGTAACCGAATGTCCCCACATGGATCCACAATGTTACTAACATCCGATATATTTGATCTTATGGGGACATTTTACTGGTTGTCATGACAAACATAGTTTTTTTTTTTTACAAAAATTAAAGCTATAAATAACTAAAAATATATATTAAGAGGTTATGGTTATGCTCAGGGTTAAATCAGTTAACTGCATTAATGATAATTATTATATAAACATAAGGTCCTCACAAGGATAATAGGATGTGTGTGTGCGTCTGCATGTTTTTATATCTTGGTGGGACCCGAATGCTGGTTTATATGAGGAACTTTGCTGTTTTACAAAAAATTCAAGCTTTAATGATTAAAAATTATTATACACACACACATTTTAAGAGGTTACGGTTATGCTCAGGTTTAGATCAGTTAGCTGCTAATAATTAATATAAACAGAAGGTCCTCACAAGGATACATGTGTGTATGTGTGTGTGTGAGTGGCTTATTCCAAACTGTGAGCTACATTCCTTGAGTTTTAACTAAGCACACTTGCCCATTACAACAGTGCGTCTTGGTAATTCAATTGCACAAGATGATGTTGTTTAGATGGATCCACATTGTTGCCTTCACGTTCGTATTAATTGCTTTTGGCGCAGACCTTCTGCCATTTAAAACCACACACACACATACTTCCCCTCACATTACGAGACAAAATCATACAACCGGTAAGATCTGAAGCAGCAAACCAATTAAGCCCTCCTAAGCAAGGCACCATCAGAGAGAGTGACACCGTGTGGCCACCTTTGATCACGCCACCTTGGACATGGGACCGGTGTTGACAAATACAAAGAAATCTGAGATTCCCTCTCTCGCGCTCTGCATTTCCAATTCCTCGTTTTCTCTCTCCTTTTCTCTCTTCATTCATACAGGGATAGAATGGGTAAAATTCCACTCCTTCCACCCCCCCTCTACTTTTCCCCCCCTGAGACACTCCACTCACTCACAAGAGCCCAGCAACCACTCTTATTAACTGACCTAGAGGGGGAGGGGTGTGTGTGTGTGTGTGTGTGTGCGCGTATATTTATGTGTGAGAGACTGTGAAATGCTTGAGAGTAAAAAAGGAAAAGGTACATATACGTATATATACAGTATAGTGTTTATGTGTGTGTTAGTGTTTTAACGACACAAAGGCACGCAAAAGATAAAATCCTCTCCCTACTGTTATGTTATAATCATTATTCTTTGTAATAAGCTGTTAATTAAGCGAACTGGATAAATCAGGGAGAGAAGGAGAGTGTGTGGGTGTGTGACTGACTTCCAGTGTTGTTTTCTAACAAGAGGGAGTTCCTTGTTCTTAGCAATGGGAAAAAGAGAAAGAGAGAAGGAAGGGGAGAGAAAAAAACAGAAAGAAGGAAGAAAAAGAGAACTCTTGGGGCCCTGGTTCCCCCCTGAACAAGAGTAATACAATCCAGATGTAGTCTCTCTCTCTCTCTCTCTCTCTCTCTGTTTCTTGAAAAATATCTAAAATATTTGTGTGCACGCGCGCTACCTCGCCTCAACATGTGATTGGAATATATAGCAGTTTTGACCTTGTGGGGACATTAGTCTGGTCCCTAAGATGAAATTTAGATTTATTTATTTATTTCTACTTGGGTTTTATTGGGAACAAATGAGCTAAATGAGTTTTCCCCCCCATTTTGTTACAGATGTTATGGTTGTGGTTCTTGTTTTTTCAGCTGCATTAATGCACAAGTCAATAAAAAATACCTCACAAGTATGTGTGTGTGTGTGTTAGAAAGCATTTCCCAATCCCTGCTAGAAGTAAATATGTAAGAAAACGACTTGCATTTGTAAAATTAGAAGTGTGTGCGTGTGTGTGTGTCTGTGTACCGGTGTGTGCGTGTGCATGTGTGTGTGTTAGTTAGAAAGCATTTCACAATCCCTGCTCGAAAGAAATGTAAAAGAAACCGACTTGCATTTGTGCATTTCTGAAATTAAAAGCGTATGTCTGTATTTGTGTGTCAGTATGTGCTTGTGCATATGCGTGTGTGTGTGTGTGCGCGCGCGCGCGCGCATCTATGTGTGTAAGAGTGTGCTTGGGAGACAAACTCTAAAGAATGAGAAATGGAAAAATACAGGAGAGGGAAAACAGTGACGCACACACCACTGCATGCAAACTCACGCACATACACCTATGGACACTCAAACACACATACACACACACTTCCATATTTTGTGATTTGGTTCAGGTCCATATTAATAATAATAATGGTGATGATAATTGTCATATAATTGTGATTTTGGGTTCTATAATGTCGCGTGCTTGTTAACTCGTGCATTGCTCACGCGAGATAAGTAACTGCATGAACGCGCGCGCGTCCGTGGCGCGCGCTCGTTCTTATCCTCTTATTAAAACTTGTGCTTTTGGGGTAACTTTGCCTTTTTTTCGGTAAAGAGGAATTAAAAAGTGTGCACTGTCCCTCAGCACGACCTCCTCCTCTCCTCCTCTCCGTCCCTCCCTCTGTTAGCGATTGGCCAGCCGCGCGCCCGTCGCTGTGTGTGAGGTGTGTGCGCGTGTGGTATATGTGTGTGTGTGCGCGCGCGTGTGTGTTTACGAGCGCTGCGATCCCACGTGCGGCGTGTATGGAGGCGGCGGCCCGCGCGCGGACTCGGCACCCGGGACGATGAGCGGCGCGCCGCGCGACCCTTTCTACTCCTCGCCGTTCGGCCCGTTCTACCGGAGGCACGCGCCCAGCGCCGCGCAGCCGCAGTACCGCATCCACGAGCTCAACAAGCGGCTCCAGAGCCGGAGCGAGGTGAGCGTGCAGAGCAACCGGGCAGAGCACCCGGGACACCGGGATTACCCGAGTTAACACTTACTGTAGGCAGCGCAGACTCCAGTGTTCGTTTAACACTCTCAGAGTTCACTTGTTGTCTAAACACTGCGTTTGGTTAATCCAACACTCAGAGTGTTAATCCAGCGCTGGGTTTTTTTTTTTTTTTTTTGCTGTGATGCAGTGCATGAGCTGATCATATTTTAACACCCTGGATTTTAATGAACACCAATGCTGCTTCATTAAACACTATCAGCTTTAAATCAAAGTGGTGCTCGTTTAAGGCTGATAGTGTTTAATGAAGCAAGATTGGGTTCATGAAGCACTTTGGTGCTGATTTAAAGCTGATACTGTTTAATGAAGCAGCTTTAGGGTTTATGAAACATGTGGGTGCTGCAATACTTTGGTGCTGATTTAAAGCTGATGGTGTTTAATGAAGCCCCATTGGTGTTCATTAAACACTTTGGTGCTGATTTAAAGCGGTTGACATTTAATGAAGCAGCACTGGTGTTTGTTAAACACTATCATCCTTAAATCAGCACCAATGTGGTGCATGCATTCATTTGACACTACATGAGTTTATCTGGAACTATGAAAGTTTATTTCTTATAAAACACTGTTATCTATTTGCATATCAATATATTATTTATATATGAGCACCATGCTTAAGACAATCCTAAAGCAGGGAAGCAAACACTGCATGCAGTTTAATACATACGCATACATTAATAGGTATTCATGAGTTTTTAGCACTTAGCACTGCATTGCCTGCATTAAATATAATTATTTTATTTTATTATTATTATTATTATTATTGCAAACTGTGAAAATATGTGTTGATACAACACTTTAAGACTTTAAGACCGAGGTGATTGCACAGTGTATGGGGTAACTCAAGAGTGACTCTTGACTTTTAATACTTAAAGTTCATAGTACAGTATAAGGTGAGCTGTGTGAACTGTGAAGTGTTACCCAGCATTTGTTATCCGAGCGTGATCAGACACACAGTATTCCAGGAGATGTTTAAATATTAAGGTTAAATACTGAAGACCGAAGTATTCATTCAACAGATTAAACACAGAAGTATTCATTCAACAATGTGAGCTGGTGTTAAATGTCTTGCTTTGTTAATGTTGTGTGTGTATATACCGGATATATATTTTTGAACATGATCTTTAAAAACATAATCAAACGATAGAGATTTTTTAGATCTAGGTGTTAATTCAACATTGTTAGAGTTCAGCCCCACGTGGTGTTTGAGCTCTGCTGCCAAGTGTTAATGGTGCACTGCAGGAATAGACTGTAAGAGTTCACTCAGGTATCTACTGTAAGTATCGATTAGGAAAGTTTAACACTGTCTTAATTCCATGCATTTTTTCAAGCCTGCCTCATTTCAAATCCCTTTTCAATACCAGAGCTGTCGATGCACCGATATACTGTATCATGTAATAAAAAATAATAATCATAATAATGTTCATAATAATCTAATAATATGTCAATTCTATAACTTTTATCCAAACACTGCAGCGCTCGCTGTAAAATAGAGAGTGTTTACTCGGTACTTGTTATTCCAGAACCACAGGTAGCTAATGCACCATGATTACTTGTCATTTATCGGTGCAGCGGTTAAATCCAGCATACTAATAGCTAATAATCGCTGCGATCATCCGAGTGCTCTGAGATTTTAATCCAGCAGTCCATGTTTTGATTCATCACTCTTTAACAATTGCTAATTCAGCACAGAAAGTGTTATTTACTGTAACATTAAATAGAAAAAAAATCAAACAATGTTTTTTTTTTACATGAACATTGCAGGTTTTATTATAAAGCTGTGAATAAGTATTTATTAAAATATAGGAAAATTACAAGTGATATTTTGAGCTCAAACATCAATCTTTCATCTATAGTTATAGTTAAATCTGTTTATTTTAAGGACCAAGCAGTGAAAAAAATTTTTCTTTGTAACACCTGAACTGGCGATTTTCCAGAAAACATTATTTTGCTTTTCTTTAACAATATGGAAGTATGCTTGGACAATAATTTTCCTAATAAATACAGCTCTTTTTCTGGCCAAATTTGAGCCCCCTGGTAGAGACAACCACAGTGTGGATTGAAAGTATCCTTCGCAGGAACTCATGGTGCCCTCAGAGCTTGATGATTCATATTTTAACGTTGCTATCAGGTGCTTTTTTTCTGTCGATACAGTCCTGTTCCGCCACCAACAATGACGATGGTATGCATGAACAAAAATACTCACAATAATAATAATAAAAAAACACACACAAGGCCGACTGGAGTTGTAAAGACACTCGATGAAGGTCAGGTATCCCTCTCAGCAAGCGTTTCTGTTCCTCTATGCTTTTCAACACTTTGTATAGCTTTTGGTTTGACTTTGAAACCAGTATGTACAATTCTAATATTCAGTGTAATCTAATGATTTCGTCAGATTACGGTACGAGACACAAGTTTGGATGCACCTAATTCTAATTCAGTTATTTTTGTTTAATGATTTCTTTTTTCTAACTTCTCGGAACAATAGTGGAGATTTCAAAAATAACAAATAACTCGTATGGAATTATGTAATGAAATATGTTATTTTAAGACATGAAGGTCAGCTGTTCTGGAACAGTTCTTGCAAGAACAGTATTGTCAAGTGCGTTTGCAAAACCCATCAAGCATCATGATGAAACTGTCTCTCATGAAGACCTTCACAGGAAAGCAAAACCGAAACTTACCTCTGCCGCAGAGGAGAAGTTCATTTAGAGTCACCAGCCTCAGAAATCACCAATTAACAAACAGCACATTAGATTAGAGTTCAAAGATTAGAGATTATTGCATATTTTGGATGTCTTCAGCATTGTATTACAGTGTAGAAAGAAATAAAAAATCAGAAAATATTATTGATTTAGAAATTGTGTCCAAACTTCATATTCCAAATTTTATTTTATACAGTAGGTGCATGAAATGAGGTTACATTCCTACAGCATCTGCGAATTGTGAAAGAAATAACATTTGGGATGTTATCAAAGCCTATAAATGGCTATTTGTATAGTTTAAACCTTAAATAGCACCAAAACACTTTAATTTAATTTCAAACGCAGCTTAATACATTATCCTTAAAAAACCCTTAGGTAAACCTGTATACTGTACAGTACTGTACTGCTGTGTCTCCTGCAGTGCTAGAATGTAAAATACTGATGTTACCCCTATATGTACTGTAATTCATGCAGGCGCGTTATCCTATCCGTGGAGACTTAGGAAACAATCCATCTCAGGGGACATACACATACACACACTCACACACTATGGGCAATTTGGGAACACCAATTAACATGCCTAACATGCATGTCTTTGGACTGTGGGAGGAAACCGGAGTACCAGGATGAAACCCACCAAGCGCAGGGAGAGCATGCAAACTCCATGCACACAAAAAATCGAAAACGAACCCTAAAGTTGTGCAAGGCTAGCCACTACACCGCCTTGCCTGCAATTTTAATAAGAATGATTACATTATTATTATTATAATTATTGTGTATATCGTGTAATGCAATTTTATATACCGTCATTGTGTTGTTGTTGTTGTTTTTTTCTTTTACATAGCCAGTTATTCAACACCTCCATGTTTCATTATCATGTGTCATTTCTTCAGTTGCTTGAATCCATACTGTGTTCATTCATACAGCAGTGCAAGAATTTATTCAATAAGGTTGCATTCAGTGATGTAAGCATTTATTCAGCACCACAGTGGGTTAAATTTTTTACCACAACAGAGACATCTTTGCTGTAGTTGTTCATTCCAGGCTGTAAGTATTCACTTAACACTGATATCTAATGTGTGAATTAATTCAGTGTTGGAATAAAAAATTCACACCTGTAAGTATTCGAACTGGAAGAAGTAACAGGGTGCGTTTAACCTAGTAGGGCTGTTGTTTCAATGCTGCGGGAATCGTTCCCAAGTGGAGGTAAAGGTTCATTACTTTGAACAACGCAATGTTCACATTTTTAATTTGATGGTGTACTTATATTTTATCTCAGTGAATCACAATATTGTGAAGAATAAAACAACACACGTTTCTAAAGTGACGCTGACAGTTTCTGCAAAGAAGAGACGTAAAGTGAAGTTTTTTAAAATTAATTAATTAATTAAAATAGAGATCACATAGGCACATAAGCAGTTTAAAAGATCACAATAATATGATTTTTTACATGTTTGCATGAATACATCTTCAGCAATATTTCTGGTTTCGTGCAAAGTCTTTTTGTGTTATATTCACGAATGTCTTATAGAGACGAAAGATTCAATAAGATGAGCTGAATACATAGCTGTTTATAAAAGAATAAACTGACACCTGTGTAATATAAATCTATTATACTGTGTGTTCAGAAAGTCTGTGTAGAGTATGTGTGCATTAACACGTTCTTGTTTGGCGCCACCGGTCTGTTGTACGTATCCAAGAAGTATTTTGCTTAACGTAGGCTGCGTAGTTCTGTTTGAAAATGTTAACCATCGAAGAACGTGTTTTTCTAGTGGAGCAAGTTTTTAAAGCTGCCGATAAATACACGGAGTATATGTGGAAAATTTCAAGCAGTTTTTCTGGAAACAAGAATGCCACATCACGCAACTGTGCGAAATTTAAAAAATAAATACATGTGTGAGGATAATAATGAGTTTCGTTAAATTACTATTTTAAATTAATTCAGGAAAATGAAAATAGTATGATGTATATTATATCAATATATAATATTAATATGATAATTTTGATTTTCATAATATTTTCATCAGAGGTGTGTAGAGTAGCCAAAAAATGTACTCAAGTAAGAGTAGCTGTACTTCAAAATAATATTACTCAAGTAAGAGTAATAAAGTATTCGGTGAAAAGACTACTCAAGTATCTGTTTCATCATGACGTCTGATTTATTTATTTTTTAAAATTATGTAAGCAGTCAGACAAAATGATAAAATAATGTACAAATTGGACATTTCCAAACAATAAAATAAATGAAATAAAAATGTAATAAAATAAATGAATAAAACTAAATATCTTACCAAAATAGCAAATTAAGGAATACGAAACACAAATTTCCTAATCTCACTTTTTTCACAATATAAAGCTTTTGAAATAAATCCCTTCTGTAAGGTAACTGACGTATGTTTGAACTGTGTAGACTATTTCCTGTGTAAGATATGCTGTATATTCAGTTGCCCTGCAAATGACTCAGCAGAAAATAACATTAGAACATACAGTATGTACAAGAGGTCTCACTTTACCATAAACTGTGTCCAGCAGAACAAATGTAAGAAACTTGTATATTTTTTAGCCTCTAGTTTATTTGCTAATTATACAGTATATGTTAACATTGCAACATTAAATAAAACAGCTATACTAACCGCGACATGTTTGCTTCACTGTCTACTATGGCTGAAGACAAACCCCTCCCCCCTTGACTCCATTGGTTATTGTTATTGCGGCTGGTTGGTCAAACGGAGTCATGTGATTCTTGTTGCTACGTCTGATTGGTGAAACACAGTCATGTGGTAGATCACCAGCTGCATTTCTCTGGCAAAAACAAAGAATATCTAATGTGTAGAATAAATGGTTAGAAAAGTAACAACTCGAATTTAGCCGAATGTAGCGGAGTAAGAGTAGAGTTTCTTCTTCACAAATCTACTCAAGTAAAAGTAAAAAGTATGGTGAGGTAAAACTGCTCATAGAAGTAAATAATAAAAAAAAAAAGTTACTCAAGTAAATGTAATTTCAATTTATATATATCAATACTTTTATACATATAGTATAGCAACACTTTAGTTTTGAAATGTTTATACAAGTTTATCTTTTTCTGAAGTGTATATACATTTTTTAGCAGACTCTGTATGTATACTGTATATACAGAGAGAGAGTCACAATTGGCCAATGTGTGAATAGTTTAGAGCACACCACCTGTATGATTATAAAGGAACAGCAACATTTTACCACATGAACTGTGGTAACCGTATCAATAAAGAAATACTAATAAATAAATCGATTTTAGATTCAGCGAAATTGCCACATAAAAGAATTTCAATGATACTTCAATGAAATTCATGATACATCACTGAATCACTTTTTCCCCCATCTCGGAGTTGCAAGGACTGTACCGAAATAAATGCAAAAGAATGGGCATAACTTTTTTTATTAACTGACACAGGTCATTCAAATCATGCATGTTAGTAGAGTAACTCTTCCTCTATACAAATGTACTACTCAATATAGACTCCATCACAGGCGACGCATCGTTGACCTGAACTATCTTTGAAAATCCCCTTTATTGCAGTTGATTGTCTTGGAATGTCGTCGATGATTCCGTGGCGCATCAAAGGGGATTTTCAAAGAGAGTTGTGTTCAGCGATGGTGCAGACCATGTTGAGTAGTACCTACAGTCTGTACTCTATACAATATATAGAGGAAGTGTTACTCTACTGCCGTACACAGTTTGAACTGCATATGTCAGTTAATAAAAAAGTTACACCTACTTTTGCGTTACTTTCGGTAATTGTTGTCATTGTACAGCATTTACACCACTATTAAAATGTTTAGTGTAATACCAGGAATATAGAATATCATTGTTTTTCTATTATAGTACCTGCGCTGCATATGCAGGTGTAAAATATTACGACGAGAGAAGCTGCTAGAGTTGTACAGTAGCTTCTTGAATTTCGAATGGAAACTTTTATATGCCAGCGTAGACACCGTGGTATCATCATGATCACGTAGTCATCAGTCTGCATGTGTTTTTTTACAGGATTGTGATATACTATGGTGGGATGCGTTTTGCACCGAGTTCTTCGAGGACGACGCGACCCTAACAGTCTCCTTCTGTCTCGAGGATGGACCAAAGACCTATAGTGAGTATCATATATGATAATTCGCCGGACACTTTATCCGGTACGCAGTCTGTACGAGGACACATGAGACGTCTCGGTGCATCTGTTTGTCTCTCTGTGTCTCGAAGGTGAATTGCAGATGTTGCTTAAACTGTGCTGTGATTCCAAATCGGTTGATTTAAAAGGCGTCGTGTTGCAAACAACAGAGATGTTTACCAACACTGTCATCATCATCACGATCCCTCAGGCGCAGTGTCATTCACAAATTCCGGCGGGAGAGAGAGAGAGGCGAGAAACGGAGAAAAGAGAGAGAAGAGCAAGGGGGGATAGGGAGAGTGTGTGTGTGTGTGTGTGTGTGTGTGAGGGGGAGAGGTAGATAGAGGAGAGATAGATGGAGGGATGGGGGTGTGCGCGTGCGTGTGTGTGTGTGTGTGTGTGTGTGTGTGTGTGTGTGTGTGTGTGTGTGTGTGTGTGCGCGTACACGCGGGGGGACTTCATTTCACTTTTACCATCCTCATTCCGAATGTACGGGGCAAGACTTGATTGGCAGGTACGAGGTGATTAAATAAACATGCTGCTTCAGACTTCACACGCGTCTCCCGGCATGACTGACAACCGCAGAGCTCTAAGTAGTGTGTGTGTGTGTGTATATGTGTGTGTGCGCAGTCTTTTGGACCGAAATCTCCAGCTCCACTCAGAAGACTGTTTATTTCAAATTTCTACCAGGACTCCTAAACCTAAACAAATCAACATGTTTCATTTTTAATATTAAATATATTAAGATACATTATTAAAATTCTATTTAATTCCCTTTTCTTTTCTTTTTCCATTTTTCAGATTCCTTTCGAATCTGTACTGTTTTTACGATTACGATTATAGCCAACGTGTGCCTAATCCTAATCCTAACCCGGCACTCTTCCTCCCTCCTCATCTTCCTCTCTCTCCTCGTCTTCCTCGCAGCGATCGGACGCGCGCTGATCCCGCGCTTCTTCAGCACGCTGTACGAAGGCGGAGTGTACGAGCTGTTTTTCGAGCTCAAGCACACAAAAGAGTCATTCAACAGCTCGACCATCACTGTAGACTGCCACCAGTGCACCATGATAACACAACATGGCAAGCCTACCTTCACCAAGGTACACACACACACACACACACACACGCACACACACACACTTCACCTGTACACTAACTATCAGCAACCCTAGATAGGAGTTCTAGATGCATTCCTATATACATTTCCACATGTATATATATATATTTTTTTTTTTCCTTTGGCTCACACACAAACCCGTCACTCTCTCATCCTCTTATACACACACACACATTGCACAGTGTGAGCAGTAATGTGTTCCTCCTCATTGTGAATTCAGGGCTGAGCTGCACAAAACAAAAAAGGAAAATATAGCTCCCTCTCTTTCTCTCGCCCCTCTTCCCACCTCTTGCTCCCCCCCCCCACCACCACTCTCTCTCTCTCTCTCTCACACACACACACACACACACACAGAACCACTCTTCAGTTTTTTTTTAACGTTTTTATATATTTCCTACAATATGTACGTATGTGTCACTTCACGTTAGTGTAAAAGTAATTAGCAGTGGTTAATTACAGAACATCACATTAATGAGATATACTGTATAAAACCCATTGTGTTATAATTCATCCAGAATAAACTAGACATACAGTACGTACAGTCATGGGATGAATTCATGGTAGGAGAGTCCTGTCATGGTTTTCGATGTCCTTCTAAGAGAACGACATTATATGATGGAAGAAAAAAAAAAAACAGATTCACGCATAAATTCTCAAACATGAATGATCAGAAGGTGTTAATTAATTTGCTATAACAGCAGCTTTGGCTGTAATTCACATCACAGCTAATACACGTCGTCTTTTGCATTATTCTTTCAGTAATTCCAAACAAGGTCTTGAATCTAAGGGTAGTTTAAAAAAGATTGAATAAAATTGTAACAAAATAAAAAAGTTGGTGTTAAATTTCCCCATCAAATAAAGCGGTATTAGACAATCAGGTGCAGCTGTAGGTCGCGTATGTGGAAGAGGGTAGATAGCGCTTTTACTTTTGTCGCTTAACATTAATGTCCGGGAGGAAGGGGTTCGAATCTCGGCTCGGGTCTCTGTGCCTGGAGTTTGCATGTTCTCCCCATGCTCGCATCATATAAACCTGATCCAGTGGTATATGATTATGTGTGTGTGTGTGTGTGTGTGTGTGTGTGTGAGTGTGTGCCTGATTGTTTGCCAGAGGTTGAGAGCCTCAGCAACGTAACTTTCCCTACAGCAGTATTCTCTGGCGTGAAACTGTAGGTCATTGGGGCCAACTTGGATGGATGAATGGATGGATGGATTGATGAAGGGATGGTTATAACAAAGAAAAATGTTTAATCGTTCATATATGAAGCTGTTCAGAAATTAAAATAAGCCAAGTCTCTCAATAAAATGTGTTCTTTATCAATAAATCAAAAAGAACTGCGATGGTTTTATAGAGGAGTGAAAGAATAATAAGATTAAATAAAAAGCTTCTGTCAAAAAAATTGTACGGATGTGAACAGCACAAGGTCTCCGTTACAAAGTGTAAGACTTACAGTAACAGTAACCCTGAACTTTACCTGGTGTTATTACATATGTTTAATTGAAAAAGAAAGCTGTGTAACCTAGCTAGGTTTGATTTGACTTGACTAGTTTAGTTGATTTTACTACATAAGAGCTAACAGATTTTTTCCTTTTTTTCTTTTGTCATAATGTTTCAAAAATGCTCCAACTCTGATCCATTAATTATTAACTAATAACTGTTAAATAAATGCTGGAAAACTGCCAAACTGTCATTATCCAAACATGCTAGTATTGTTCATACTTGAGAGCTATAAGAGCCAGCTTGCATGTCAGGTTATCTTGCTTGGGTCTGATAGAATGTTTAAATATTAATGTTGCATTAAGTGTATTTTTATGTGCTTGGAATGCTCAGATTTCAGTATACCACATACCTAAAATAAGCATCCATTTACACTCTGGTTTTTCAAGGCTGATTCCATGAGTGTGGTGTAATTTGTATGCCCGGGATTTATACATTTACAAATATACAGTACTGTTCAAAAGTCTTGAGTCCCCCCTCATTTCTTATTCATTATTTTATAGGGTGCTATTACTTTTATAGGTTATTTTATAGGTTTTATAGGTTATAAATTCATATTCAAATAAATGAAAATGTTGTCGATTACAGAACCCTTGCAGAAGCCTCATTTCCCCTCTCGTTTGTTCCAACCACTCAGGATTCAGCATCACCAGTATACTAACCACTGCCACATGTTTCTCACTGCTTTATATATTACTTTTTTTCTTCAATGTTTGAATTATCCATAGGTCACTGTGTGGCGTAACACACAAAAAAATATTTTTTGAAACTGCTCAGGTACAGGGACTGGACTGAAAAAAAAAGCCTGGAGTACTGTCTCAAGACTACATTAAAAATGCAAGAAAGAAAGTCTGGCTCTTTGAAAGCAAAATATGAAGAAATAAGGGACTTTTGCGCAGTACTGTATATGTTAAGTAAAAAAAAAGAAAAAACGTTTTGATCTGATTTTACTTTACTTGGTAAAGTGCCTTTATGTGCGAGATAAATCACCTAGAACAGTAATATATATATATATATATATATATATATATAGCATTGCGCTTGACTTGTACAACCAAAGTTTATTTTCGTACGCATCAAGACAATAATTTTCATAATATATATATCATATTTGCTGTAACATGTGACTCCATGCCTGAAACTTATCTTCCAATGAATCATCCTTTATAAGTATTAATCATGTACATTTCCCATTCACAGTCACTCATGTCTATGAGCCGAACACATTCACCTGCATGAAATGTTTGGAATCGTCCACAAATCACATGTTCAGCAGGAAATTACATCATGCAAATTTCCTGATGATCCAAGAAAAGAGATAAATAGCATTCTCCTGTTTTTTATTTTATTTTATTTTATTATTATATTGGGAGACTATCTTTCAAGTTCACCTTGAAATTACAATTCTGGTAGCCACATTTTGAATGTTTAACTATACAATTTCTTAGTCTCAGTGTTGACAAATGATTAGGATTTATTTATTATTATTCCTTAATTTTTTGGAATTGCACGGGCTAAATGGCACCCCTATTATGGGATCACACTCAATTCTACAGTTCAGATTGTAATCGGGTGTAAAGTAGCCGTGTGGAAAGTTGAAAGATATTTGGCAAGTGTTCAGGTTTGAACTGGAAGAATTTTAGTTTTAAAAGAATTGTATATTCAATGTGAGAACCCTTTCAGACACTGATATAGATATACAGTAGATGTCTGGTTTGACCATAAAAGCTGTTCATTTTAGGGTCAATTATTAATATGCATAAATAGGTTTTGATGCAGTTGTCTTTTAATGGGGTTTATAGGGAAATATCAATTAAAGAAGAAATAAAGTTCTTAAGTTTGCATGAAATTAAAGAACACATTAAGTTTCACATCCTATAAAGAGTATTTTTCCATTTCCTTTTTACATGATATGCACCATGTAATGTACAGTATAATAATCCTATATCACTATACGCTATATCACTGTACTATGTCTTGAGATATAACCAACTTTGCTCTTTAGTAAATTGCTTTTGGAGAATTAAATATAGATTTGGGGGGGTGGGGGGGACTTAGATTCGAGCTAACTAGCACTAATACTTATGTGTATGCGTGTGTGTGTGTGTGTCTGTGTGTGTGCACGCATGTGTGTGTGGAGGCATTGATTAGAGTGCGTCTGCTGGGATTACATCCCGCCTGTTGCCATGCCAACCTCTCGGTTACCCACCGTTCCTCCGGCAACAGAATGTTGGGGTTCAGAGTTCCAAATAGAGAAATTTCTCCTCTGAAATTGCCAGTTTAATGAGTAAATCATTTTCCCTGGATTTGAAGCGCTGGCTCACCGAACAGAAAACAACATAGAGGATTTTAAAAAGTCAGTAAGACGTTCTGCATTTCACTTAGTTATTAGAGATTGCCTATTAAAACATAATTAAATGTAATGTATTCATTAAAAAGTACACAATAAACTGGAGCACATAATAATAATTTATATATATAAGTTATTTTTATTTCTATTTTATTTACATATTTGTTTCGTTTCATTGCTTATCATTATTTATTTCTGTCTGAGTGCCTGCAAACTCACTCCATCATTCTCTGTCACGTTTGTGCCTTTCTCTTTCTTTGACGTTACGCTGCTCATACTGAACACAGATTATATCCACTTCTAAATTATGATTGTCCTGATTGAATTCTAGATTCTGGATCTCGCTTAAACATGCATGAAACATACTTTATCAATCTTTTATCAAGTTGTATGTAAATATTTTCAAAGGCCAAATTGAATTGAAACACCAGATTTACAGACGTTTTGGAGTTTTTTCTGCATAAAAGGCAAAGCACAAAGTGCACTGAAGGGCCAGATGAGTTAAAGGTCCCATGTTTTGACACAGTGAAAAAGGCCTGTGTTCTAACAGAGCTCTCCCAAAGTGTGTGTTAATGCTCCAACTGAAATAAAATTCACAAAACTTTTTTTCCCCCTCAAACTTTATTTTTACTCCTCCAAACTCTCCATATCAGTCTCTATGTAAATAAGCAACTGATAAGCCACGCCGTTCAACAGACCAGCAGAGCTGAGCGAGACGCCAAAGGAGGGTCTTTTCTCATATGATATATATATATATATATATATATGTTTAAGCAATATCAAATGAGACAGAACGCTGTTGCGTTGAATATCAGCACAGCTCTTATGCGAATGCCTCTTGTCCAATTAGATTCCTTGGTAGTTACTGTTGTATAATTCCTGTTTTACAACTGCACTTTCGACCTTATAAAACAGTTATAAAGAGGGTTTATTTTGGGTCATTGCACACAGATGAGGATGCGTCCCCTTTTGAGTCAAGGTGGTCTCAGAGTTTTTCCATCATTACCGTCACTTCCACCTCGCTCATTAGGGAAGAACTGATTAAGCTAAAAATTGTAAACATTTCTAACATTTATAATTTTTATCTAAAATTTTATTTCAGATTTTTTTATAACAGAAATGTAAAAATGTACAAAAAATTTACAATGTGTTAAAAATGTATTTGTGACAATGTCCATTGTTAAAGGCGCAATACAAATAAATCTGAATTTAATTGTATATGAGGTCACATTAGGTGGGAAGACGCATGTTTTGTTTGACCAATCTGAATATCTGAAAATGACTAAAAGTAAATATCGAATAATAGATTTATACCTTTACAGTATAATATATCTTACTATAATGCAGCTCAGCCACTGCAGTGCAGCAGCTTCCATAGACACACATGAACTCTTTTTTTTATAGGGTGCCATTACTTTTGACTTAATTAAACAAGAAGTTTAATTTATGTTACTTTTTTTTATTACTTTCATTCAAGTAGTTCCATTCCATTCAGTTTCATAAAAAAAAAAAAGTCATTAGATGAGAATTCAGATGATGTGTATATACTGTACAGTAAAATTGCATCATAAAGTATGTTACATTTTCTTACGTAAACAAACTGAATTTTTCTGAAAGTCATATTTCTTATTTATAAGCACCGGAAATATGTAGTCCATCATAAATCTTTTTCCATCTACATAAACGAGTACGATCTGTTTCACTGCACACTATGCCACTGTTTTAACTCGCTGTGCATTTATTCTCCAGGTGTGTACAGAGGGCCGTCTGATTTTGGTGTTCACCTTCGATGACCTCATGAGAATCAAGACGTGGCACTTCACCATCTCACACTACAACGAGCTCATTCCTCGCAGCATGCTGGCCGTCCATGTGAGTCAGATAAAGCAACCGGATTGTTCACACGTGAATCCGATGTTTTGATGCTTTGTGTGCTGTGTATTAGACATTGTTTGAGACTATGACTCAGGGTTCAACCAAATCCCAATTCATACTGATCCTTTGGCCTTTTGAAGTGAATGTTTCAGGCTCATGAGTCCCATTTGCTTTGTTCATAAAAATCTAGCACTATTAGAGTCTTTTTATATTCTTAGACCATATTAATCAGGCTAATCTGATTGAGTCAAAGGGTTTTAGAAGCCAGATAGTGTTTTTTTTTCTTGTCCTTCATAAGTCTACTGCTGTTCTTGTGAGTTCCTTTTTAATTAATTTAGGTATTTGTCGTGATCACTAGAGGAAGTTGTAACCAGGCAACTAGTAATGATATTGAATAAGAAGGTTGGGTTAGTGTGAATGACCAGCAGGGGTAGATAGGCGTGCTTTTGCGAATTTACTCTAATTAGTTTCTTAAATTCTCTTTTTAAAAAAGAACAAGTGGGTGATTTGCAGTGCGGAAGAATTGTTAAAAGCCAGTTTCGCAGCATTTTTTATACTGGACTGATTTGACTGAATTTTACATCATGTCCTCCAGACACCCGGACTCTACTGCCGTGTACATCGCAATTTTTACTGACTGTTTCTCTTTAGTCATACTGTAGCTGATAATTATATATTTAATCAATGTATTTAACCAGGAAGAAGTTTGGCACAAGAATTATACCTAAAATTATAATTTATACCTAATTTATTATAATTATGCCTAAAATTCCTCATATGAGGACCTCCATCCTTGTCCACCCTGCAATGTCCACAATAGTACATTGTCCAACAGAGTCCACGTCTCAGGATGGTACCAGGATCCTTGTGCCAAACTTCTTCCTGGTTGAATTTCTGGAGCTACTTTTAGCATTTACAGTAATAATTGTTTTTATGAGATTTTACTGGTTTTGTTATTGCTATTGCTATGGAAGAGGAAGCAAGTTCCCAATCACTACACTGTAAACACTAATAAGTTGGCAAAACTCAAAAAAAAATTGAGGTAATCAGTTATGTCAAATTTTTGTAAGTAATGAGGCTTCCAATTTTAAGTAAACAGACCTATCAAATTTTGAGTTTGTTGAATTTGTTGCAAATCAAATAAATTGTTGTTGCTGTCACCACAGCAGACAATCTGGTCCTCATACAAGCTCGTGACACCATCTTTTACACCAGATGCAACCCTCCCATTTTATCTGGGCTTGAGACAGGCACTTAATCCAGTTGTTGGGGATCGAACCCGGGCCTTTCGCATGGCAGGAGAAACACCTACCACTTAGCCACCAGTGTCCTATTGCCCTGATGACGTCAGACACAAAATCACTAGTCTGAAAGATTTAAAGTTGGTGTAATTTTAAGGTGACAGTTACTGTTACTTAAGTACTTACAGTTACTTAAAATATCTAATCTGCTCAGCTAACTTGAAAAGTGTCATTTCTACAAACTCATAAATACCAAAAAGTTCAAAATACTCATTAAGGTCTATTAGTTTGAACTAACAGTAATTATTTAAGTTAACACCACTCAATGTGTTTAATTACTTTGAACATTAGGGTTTACAGTGTACGAGAGTTGGCAGTTTTTATTGTTAGATAATCAGGTTCGTCATCTAAAGTATATAGAAGTTGACAACTCAGGAAGTTGTGATAATTAGCTGGTTCATGGAATCATCTTACAAAGTGTTGTATAACTTTACAAACAAAAAAAGTGCAGTACAGGAAGTAATCCAAAACCAAGGTTGGAACAATCTGTTGTATGGATGTCCCGAATGAGTCGAGTACAACTCGTTTGCAACTATCCTCTTTTGTTTTACCTGTTTTTCCAAACCTGAGTTGTTCAATTCTAACCAAAGACATTTCAAGAAAAAAATATTATTATGCATCTTTCCAAATGGACACTGATACTAAAGTTACTTTGTTCACCATATGTGCATGTGATTCAGCTGTTATTAGATGTGTCGAAAGCTTTAGGGCTGACTCATAGATTTCCCTGCCTGGAATTAGTGAATCAAACTCGAACAACTTGAAAGAGCTAATTCTTATAAATATACTGTATGTACAGTACTGTGCAAAAGTTCTGAGTCACCCCTCATTTTTTCATATTAAATGAAATGACGTTGATTAAAGAAATAGGAATAAATGTTTTATTGCAACAGGCTGCAAAGTCCCTAAAGATGCAATGTAGCCCTTAAAAACCATTGTGTTACTATGTTTATATACAGTACTGTGCAAAAGTCTTAGGCTTTTATCTGTAGTACAAATTGTGTTATATAAGTTTATTATGTCTGCATTATTATGTACAAGACCATTCCCTACAAAGATACACTAAAATTAATGAATAAATAACATTACAATATGTCTGCATGCCTGTAAAGAAAGTTTTCAGATGGGAAAGAAAAATAAATCAATAACGTAGGTTTTGCATGAAAATAGAAAGGAGCGAGTGTGACGAAGTTACCAAAAGAACTCATATTCTCCAGCATGCTCAGTAAAACCTAACAGTTACTACAGATAATATGGCGCCTAAGACTTTTGCACAGTACTATATATATATATATATATAGGTCAGGATTGTGCAATATACAGTTTTTTTGCACATAGGCAAAATTTAACTTTATAACTATAAAACATTGAGCAAAAACACATGACTGTATTTCTATGACCAATAATAATAATAATAATAATAATAATAATAATAATAATAATAATTTGACTTAATTCCCATATTTCAGTAACAGTAAAATGTATGTGTTTTGAAAGTAATGATAAGATGATTAAGTCAAAATTTTGGACACAAGTTTGAGTTTATTTCCTAAATTTAAAACAATACAGAATTTTTCAAAACTATAAAATAACATATATATCATTAGGTACAGTAATTAAGTAACAACAACAACAACAACAACAGTTAGTTGTTATTGTAAAATTAATGTTGACTTTGATTCTACCTGACATATCTGAAAACCCAAATACACACTTTGATGTCCGGAGCCTCTCCATCTGCAACATTTATGTAACAACCTCAGCAGCAACCTCATTTCCCCTCTCAGCATTCAGCATCAGCAGTATACTAATTACCGGCCTGATCGTCTGTCCTCTGCACCAGTTTCTCACTGGTTCATGTATTAAGTTAAATGTTTTGTACAGTATGTGTGAATGATCCATAGTCCACAAAACATTCCTCTGAAACTGGTCGAGTATAGTGACCGGACTGAAAATGAGTTGCCAAAAACTTGCCAAAAATGAGTTCCAAAAAGTCCTTCAGGAAGCCTGGAGAGGTATTGCTCAAGACTGCATTAAAAATAGAATAAGTCTGTCTCTTTGGAAACAAAGTACAGTATGAAGAAATGAGCAGTGGCTCAAGAGTTTTTGGGTGTGAGTAACAGACCCAAAAGTTTTTTTGGACACAAGTTTCAAAATTATGATATAACACATATAGATAATTAAGTAACCACAACAACAGTCAGTTTTTATTCTAAGACACAAAGGTAGGAACACTTCTTACAAGAACAGTATTGTCAAGTGCATTTGCAAAACCCATCAAGCAGCATGATGAAACTGGCTCTCATGAAGTCCTTCCCAGGAACGCAAGACCAAAACTTATCTATCCTGCAGAGGAGAAGTTCAATTATAGTCTCAGTAATCACTAATTAACAATCGGCACCTCTGATCAGGGCCGTTATAAAGGCTTTACAGATCATAAGTAGCAGATACATCTCAATATCAACTGTTCAGAGGAGATTAGTGCATATTTTGGATAAACGCTTTCAGCGTTGCTTTACAGTGTTGAAAGAAATAAAAATCAGGAACGACCATGAATTTAGAAGTTGTGTCCAAACTTTTGACTGGTACTGTATGTTATTGCTCTGGGTTGCATAATGCACATGCTTCATGTCAAGAAAATTTTCTATTTTTTTTAAACCCAACAAGTTGCCATACAGTACATAGGGCTGACATTTTGTCAAAAGTAGCACAAGATAATACATTCTGATCGATAAGGACGGACCGACTTTTTGCTGTCCTAACGTGCTATGCCTGTTCCATAATTGGTTGTTGCAGCCCTACAAATGTTTTATGAGCATTCCAAAGTGTTTAAACTAGGCTGCTATTTTTGTGCGTCAACACCATGTAGAATCTTAGTTGACAAATAGTTGACATAACTGTATAAAATCTGAAAACAAGGTCCAAACCTACATGAGAGGAACAAATAACATCAATAAAGTGATAATTATTGTATTAACCATGGACCATTAATAGGATTATTATTATATATGTTTTTTTTTTTTTGCTTAAGATACCATAATGTTAATATCGGTGCTTATAACGTTGATTCAGAAGGCTGCCGTATGACAAAATTCCTCTGTGTTATTTTTATCAATCGAGGTGAAACCTTCTAGTGGCGCTGTTGGGCTGTTGCCATAGCAACATCTCTATTAATGAATTAGAGACGTATCGGGCCGGAGTGGCTGGAGAATAGCAAACAGAATAAAAGGAGTGTGTGTGTGTGTGTGTGTGTGTGTGTGTGTGTGTGTGTGTGTGTGTGTGTGTGTGTCTCCCTGCCAAGGCGCAAGACCCTGGAGCTCTGGAGCAACTGTCCAAAAACATCAGCAGAGTGGGACTAACCAATCTCACGCTGAACTACCTCAGAGTAAGACACAGACTAGATCAAGACACAAGATCTCTCATACAGTGCGCATGCATGTGCACATGAGCATACAATGCATACAAAAAAATGTACAGGGCTAAATTGCATTACTTGTGTGTGCGTGTGTGTGTGTGTGTGTGTGTGTGTGTGTGTGTGCAGCTGTGTATGATCCTGGAGCCAATGCAGGAGCTGATGTCAAGGCACAAAACATATGGCTTGAGTCCCAGAGACTGCCTGAAGACATGCCTCTTTCACCAGTGGCAAAGGATGACAACACCACCAGGTATCACACACACACACATAATAACCTTGTTTTTGTTTTTTTTTTGTTTTTTTGCCCAGACCATTTTCCATGCCCCACCCATCTGTAGGGAATAATAACCAAATGATCCATTGTGTCTTTACCCTTTTCCCCCTGAAGCCCTCATTTCTTTTACTTTGTTCTTATGGAAGTACGTATGATCATGAAATTTACGGTTTCGCTCACCATAAACATGTTTCACAGTCATGATTAACACTTCAAAGTCCAGAGTACAGATTGTCAGGGGTATTGTGAAATTCTGCAATAACACATCCTGCCTAATTAATGAGCCTTGTGACCGTGGGATTGTTATTTCTGCGCTGTTTTACTGTTCTTTAAACACTCTCCCAATCTCTTCTCAATAAAAGGCATGAAAAAGAAAATAATACTCAACATTCTTTTTCACTCAGTGTTTGATATGTTTGCGTATGTATCTGGTGTCATTAGGTCTGTAATCAGTTTTACATTTTTTTTTTAACTATGAATGAATTTGTAAGTTAGTTAGTTAGTTAGTCAGTTAGTTAGTGTTAATACAGTACTTCTTACCTGACTACATGTTCTTTTAATTATAGTCGGACCTTCGCCTAACTTTAAGACCGAAATTTTTCAGTCAAGTTCCAAAAAATGTAAGTACTCAACCATAAATCTACCTATCTGTCCAATCATCCATTCCTCTTTCTGTTCTCCATATCCATCTTTCAATCATCCGTCTTTCCATTAATGTTAACCAATCGATACATCCATCCATCTGCAGATCCATTAACCATCAATTTTTCCAGCTATTCTTCATATCTATCTTCCAATTGTTTATTCATCCATCAATCCATTCATTCATCCTTTTATTTAGCCAACCATCCGAAACATCCAACCATTCATCCATCTACATGTAGATTCCATCCATTTGTCCAACCAAACATTTATTCATCTATTCCCTATATTCATAAACCAATAATTTATTTAGCCATCCAAACAATACATCTATACATCTACACATACGTCATTCATCTGTCCAACCATCCATTCATTCATCTATTCTCCTTATGAATCTGCCAAGCCATCACTGATCCATCCATCATGCAGTCATCTTCAAATCCATCCATTTTTTTATTTAGACCAATCAATACACCCTTTCAGTCCATCCCTTTGTCCAACCATCAAGTCACCCATCTATTCTTCATATCTATCTGCCATTCATATATCCATCCATTCATCCATCAAGCTACTAATTCATCCATCCTTCTATCTACCTTCTCATCAATCTGTCCAAAATTCCATTCATCCATGTATTTTTTATTTCCATCTGCCATTTAATCGTCCATCCATCCATCCATCCTTCTATTTAGCCATCCAATCAATACATCCATTCGATTACCCATCTGCTGTTCAATCATCCATCCATCCATTTACAAGTCATCCATTCAACCTCTCATTTAGCCTGCCAATCAAAGCATCCATCCATCTACACAGATTCCATCCAACAATCCATTTGCCAATCCATTAATTTAGCCATACAATCAATACACCCATCCATTTCCCTATCTGTCCATTCACCCATTTATTCTTTTATCCATTTGCAGTCTATCCATTAATCTACAAATACATCCATCCAACCTTACACTTAGCCTTTCAATCCATCCATCCATCCATCTACACATAGTTTAGCTTCAATCCATTCACCCATTCATTTAGCTGTCCAGTCAATATATCTATTGATCCATAGATTGATCTGTTCAACCATCCGTTCATCACCTGTTTTTCATATCCATTCTACATCTTCCAATTATCCATTTATTTCCAGTCCATTCATTCATCCTTCCATTTAGCCATCCAATGAGTGTTTTTCATTCCATTTATCTGTCCAACACATTTTCTTCACATTTGTCTTCCAATCATCCATCCATTCATCTACTTAACCATCCATTTATTTATTTATTCTCCATATCCATCTTCTAATAAATTACTTTGTCCATCTCTTCATTCATCAATACAACCATTCCATCTATTTGTTCATCCTTTCATTTATCCTTTCATTATCAATAAAGTATTGACGCTGTAAATTGTAAAATTGCTGTAAATTACATGTATTGCACCCTTTTCCCTTCATTGACTGACAGCGGAAACAGCCAAACCAACAGCGAAAAGAAGAAGAAGGCGGAACTCTGCCGGCAGCGCGACCAACAGCAGCGCAGGAAACAGCAAAAAACGCAGCCCAGCCAACAGCTTCAGCTTGCCCACACAGGTACGTCAATGAACATGCACGAAACACACACACATAGTGATACAGTGATGTGAACTGCTCACAACAACATGCTAGACTGAATAACCTGTGTGTGTGTATGTGTTTGTGTGTCTGTGTGAATGGGTTTTAAGGATGAGCTGTTTTCTAGATAGTTAGTCCAACTGATAACTATTGCTGTGAAGTTTTTTTTTAATCAGTTACTAATTCAAATATTGATTTGATTCTAAAAGACTGATATTTATAAAACTGTAATTGTTCTTGCCAGTACCTGATAATATGCTTTTATTTAACCCGTTTAAATGATGTGTTTGTAATTGATAGCAATTAGTTCTAATTGATTTGATGATAATTAGTGCTGTCCGTCTCTGGTCCCCAGCCCAAACGCGTCGCCGGTGAATCGAGGGGTGGCGGGTGGCTGGAGGCGGAGCTTAGGTAGGTGAGTGACATGTGCAGATGGCTATCGCACAGCATGTGCTGCCTTAACGATCCAATTAGCAATGCGAACGAGCTTAATTGGCGAACATGTTGGAGGTATGCTTTGTCTGAATGGGCTAATTAAGGAGCAAAGAGATAGCGTCTGTAGACAAGGATGTGTGTGTATGTGTGGGTGTGTGTGTGTGTGTGTGTGTGTACCTATAATTTTTTTCTGTTTGTCCCTTTCCATCGTTCTCATTCAAACTTTAAATCTACATTGCTAATTCACTTGTCTGGCATGCGACATGTTTCGATTAGAAATGGTACAAGTTTTGCCTGCATTCATATTAGGCAGTGTGTTTCTAATCTTGGTTTCCCTTCCTCTCTCTTTTTTTTCCGTCTCCCACCCCCTTCCTCTACCTGTCTCTCTTTTTGTCTTTCCCCCTCTGTCTCTCTCCGTACCTCCCTCCCCCACTGTATTGCGCTCTCTCTCTCTCTCTCTCTCTCTCTCTCTCTTTCTCTCTCTCTTTCGTTCTCATCCACCCCCTCCTTTACCGCCCTCTCTCTGTCCCTTACTCACTCTCATCTAATTCAATTCCGAGCCGCATTATTAGAATGACCATACCAAGATACATTATTACATTATACTGTATTCCTCCATATTTGTCCATTTGTCAAATAAAATAATTCGAAATGGCATTCTACATCTGTTCTAATATACGCCTATGGAAATAACATTTCTACACAAAGAACATAGAGACACGGGATTATATTTACCCATGTGCACCGTGAACACTGCTGGAGCTCTTTAAATAGTTGAAGGGTCTGGAGGTCAGGGAAACAAAAACTAACAAATTTCACTATTTAAGTGTTTCTGATATTAATGGATGAGCAAAATAAATAAATAAATAAATAAATAATAAATAAATATATATATTTTTATGTATATATATATATATATATATATATATTCCATATATATATATATATATATATATATTATATATATATAATATATTTAGAATCAAATATGTAGTTAGATTTAGTTGCCTATAATATTGTGGTCTGATTAAATGCAGGACAATTTAACCTAGCTGTTATAATATAGGATTATAAAAGGAAGAAAAAAAAATGTTTTGAAAATTCTTTGGGGAGTTTCTACGTGTAGGCTCTAGAATTGTTTAAATTGTAGCCTAAAGACATACTGAACATGGGGTGTAACACAGGAGGGATTCTATTATTTTATACATTGCAAGGTTCATTACATGATATATAGACAGACAGATACGATATACGATATATAATTTGATATGATGCAATATGAATTACAATATGAGTCCAGGCAGACTTATACAAGTCTCCATCAATAAATATTGATTATTAGGTTATTGTCTGATATGATACGATACGATATGAAATAAATGATATGATGCGATATGATGTTTGATATGATATGAAAAATATCATATGATACAATAAGCTACTATACCATGATATGATATTGCCACCTGCTAACTTTCTTTGCTTACAAAGCGACACGGCTCACTTTTCATGGTCTAAATGAAACTAGATGTAGGATCGAACTCTGTGGCTAAAGTTTTGTCAATTTGTAATAATCGAATAAAATGCCGTTTTTATCATTAATTTATGCGCTCTCAGGCACACAGACACATCATATTTTATGGTATAATATTTACCTAATAGCATTTGGCAAGAGGAGCTTCATTTAAAGCAGTTGTACAGTATACATTATATACTACATATTATATATTATACATATTATATATGTATCATATTTATACACACATATATATTTGTAGAATATGAATCTGATCTGTTGCTGGGTGCAAAGAAAAATTCCAGTAGTAAAGTAAAGCTGCTTACTTTAGTTATAGTTTCTTATGCTCCAAAGGATTTGATTAAAATACCTACATCTCAACAAAGATAATTGAATCATTGAAATCAACATGAGCTGGATCTAATTGAATGATTCTGTCTGCATGGATTGCATGATAGACCTCTTAAAGATTTGTTTCAAGGTCCAAGAGTTTGGACGGCACAGTTTATTTCTTAACCGTGCAAGAGCGTATTCATTCATTGTCAGGACGTTTAACAAACTTTCTCTTTGTCACACTTTTCTCCATTTTTTTTCTGCTCCTTCTTTGTTTCTGTACATCTCCTTTCTGTGCCTCCCTCCCCCTCACTATACCTCCTTCTCTCTCTCTCTCTCTCTCGCTCTCTCTCTCTCTCTCATGCACTTCTCTTACCCCTCCCTTTTTCTCCATGTCTCTCAAAATTCTATTAAAGTCAAATCAATGCAATGTATCTTTACTTGAATTACCATACTAATATAAAGTATAATCATATAATATGGTATTTTACCCACACCCTAATCTGGGAATACAGAAATATATTCATGCACACTGCGACTATTTAATGACTGCTACTGTAATCTCAGTGTGCCCACACACTTTATGTAAGTACAGTATAGAAAATCATTTCAGTTTCTCTCTGACACGATGTTCAACAATCTTTTTTTTCTTTTCTTTCTTTCTTTCTTTCTTTCGTTCTTTCTTTCTCTCTCTCTGTCTGCCCGTCTCTGTGTAGGATGTGATGGTGGTGGGGGAGCCCTCTCTGATGGGAGCCGAGTTGGGAGACGTGGACGAGCGTCTGATCACCAGGCTGGAGAACGAGCAGTACGACCCTGCTGGCGGTCTCCGGGACGACGGTCGCCATGACTACACCAACTCGCAGGCACTCGGCAACAGCAACCGGGACGGCGAGCCCACCGTCATGGCGATACAGCGGCCGGAGTAACGGGAGCGCTAACGGGAAAGGATCGAGCGAGGGGTGTGAGAGCGTGATCATCTGGGGATGTCGAGAAGGAATTTGTGTGTGTATGTTTGTGTGTGCGTGAGAAAGAGAGCTATGACTTATATGACAAATGATGTCATCCAGTTTGTATAACTATTACAATGGCTTTAATGGCATTTTTTTCCTCAGTCTCCATATCATAAGAAAATGATAATCATGAAACATACATTCCCATTTCATATGAAAGCTTTATAAATAAGCAGCGCTATCAACTACTTTCATACCAGGATTTTTAATCTTTTCTGTAATGATTCAGCTGTTCTGTAATGTTCGTTTCGGCTTTCCAAAATTGACTTTAAAATGTCTACTTTGTGAGTGTTGTGATGTTTTTTGATTTTTTACTGCTGCAAAATCTGCCACGGCAGATTTTTTTTGTTCCCCTCCCTTTATTACTTAATTGTTTAAGGCATAATGTAAAATACCTGCAGGTATATGTATTTACCGTTAAGTGTGTATTTTCTGTATGCTTTTCGACTATTTGCATCAATAAATTGTGTTTGGTTATGAGAACAGGCTAAGGCCTTGCTTATTTAATATTCTTTAAATCAGTGATGAATTAAAATAAAACATTTTCAATTACCTGAGGAAAACCTTGTGGGGAAATTATTTAACAATGTTAGACCTATCATTAAGGTGTACTGTACATTTGATTGCGGAGGTATGCAGCCCTGTGATTTACTCTACACGTGCTCTTACTGAAACTCCAACTCACTGTCGTATTAGGCCAGTTCAATTTCTATTTGTCATCTTATCCTAATTGTATGCAGCGGAATGATTGCTCTAAAGTATATAAAGTTAATCTCTTCAAACTTTGCTTATGTAACCTGCTTACTTTTTAAATTGACCTATTTTCATTGAAAAGGAGTTCTCATTCTTACAAACCAATAAGAAATGTTATCATGTACAGACACTATATATATGTATACTATATATATATATATGGTACATGGTTCTACTACATACTGTACTATGCTAATATGGAACACATACCAAGACACTGTCAAAAAATGTTTTATATGTTTATGTACTAGGCGACACAGTGGTGTAGTGGGTTGTGGGTTCATGGAGTTTGCATGTTCTTCCCGTGGTTGGTGGGTTTCCTCTGGGTACTCTGGTTTTCTCCCACAGTCCAAAGACATGCTGATTAGGTTTATTTGCTTTTCCTTTACAATTGTCTGTGTACCCTGCGATGCATTTGCACAATGTCCATGGTGTACCCTGCCTCGTGCCCTAAGTCTCCTAAGTCACCTGTTATAGTACTCTCCAAAGGTTACTACTCAATACTTTGGTGTATGGTACGTATTGGGTACCATAGTGGCTACTAAAGTTCTAGGTATCTAATACAGAATGTTTGTACAAACTGTACCACATAGATACTGTTTCCTAGTGCATTCTATTGATACAGTATAGTACTGACAGTACCATATTAGGCACCTGCTGAACTTTATTATCCACTGTGGTACCAAAGTATTGTGTGGTAACACAGTATACTAGTATTGTGTAGTAACTATAATGGGTGAAATTGGACTGCAGAGGTTATTATGTAAATATTACCATTATGGAACATAAACCAGTGTCCTGGTATGTGTTTCATAGTCCCATACTATAGTACCTGGTACTGTAGTATGATACTATGAAACACTGTACTATAGTATATGCACTACTGTACCACAATATGTACCAGTAGTGTGTTATCATGTACCATTGGACTATCATGGTATCCATACCAAGGAAAGATTTCTTGTGTGAAGTAAAAATGAACATGTATTTCTACTGAAGTTGTGCAACAAGTACCAAAAAAAGAGTTGGAACTGAGGAGTTTTCCAGATTTTATTGTTTTTACAGTCTCTCATTAGATCCTGGTGGAACCTCCCACCTTGCTCTTCTGAGTAAGTTCCCATGATCCCCTTGAATTTATCAAGTTAAGGGGAACCCTGCAGCCCATTCCACCATAGTTCTTTACCAGACTCCCAACCAGCTCCTCACAGATTTGCGTTTGCCCTGGAAGCCCTGAACCACTGCAACAAAGCTATCCCATGCTTCATCCTTCTCTTTAGTGACTTTCCTGGCTAGTTTATTGCACTCCAGGATCTTTACCTGTGGTCCAGCAATGACACTGGCATTGACTTTTGCTTGAGACAGCTTTAGGAAAAACATCATGAAGATCCCTACTCCTGTTCTAGAGCTATGACAAATTGTTTCATAAGACCCAATCTGAAGTGTAGTGGAGGCATCAGCATCTTCCAAGAGTCCAAAAATGATTCCCACTTAATGTTGCTCCTCACCCCACAAACTAAGTCTGCTGTGGTCATCCCCCCATTTTTATAGTGCACCACACGCCAATGGAGACTCCTTGCTCATTGAGCCCTGCATCGATCAGCACTTGCAAAAAATAAAAGTATGCCCTGGAGGTTTTTAGGAACCGCATCTTTAGCTTGAGCAGTGCGGTACCACCCCTTGAGCTCTTCACGCCCATTGAGCTGCATGTCCCTGGAGATTCCATGCCCACTGAACTCTGAATCGAGCAGCACTTGCTTGGTGTCTCTGCTGCCCCAAAGGCAAAAAAGCTGCCCCAACGGTAAAACCCCCCTCGGATAACAATCAGGCGTGCTGCCGTTTCCAAGTCTCCAAGTAATCTTGCAACTGTACTCATCCAGTCATCCACAAATCTCTCAATACTGTTAATTCTTTGAAAACGGACGATTGTCTCAAAGTGCAGAGTGGGTTAATGTTCGCTGTGGAAAAACCTGGAGAAAGGTTGGGGAGGCTGGACTCCAGGCTGTCTGCGGGTCAAGATGATGTCTACCACCCAATGGGCCAAGCTTTGCTTAGACAATGAGGTCTTTCTTCAGATTTTCTGATCTAAGTATCAGAAAATCAACTAAAAACATGCCATCACGGTATTTATAAAGTTCATAGGAATCATACAGTGAGTGCAACATCAGGCAAGATTTTTTATCATGCAAAGGTTTGGAGCCACCCCACATTTCTTGATATAGTCATATTTGCTTGTATTTTTAACACAGTTCTCCAGGCTTCCTGAAGGACTTCATTGCCTCTGGTTTCAGTCCCTGTATCTGACCAGTTTAAGAGGAATGTTTTTTGTTGTTGTTTAAGCCATACAGTGTCCTATGGATCATTTACTGTAAGCATAAAGAAACATCTAACTTAAGGCATGATGACAGGTGGAGATGGTGACAGATGGTCAGGAGGGTGATGCTGAATGCTGAGTGTTTGGAACAGATGAGTGGGGAAATGAGGTTGCTGCACCTAAGAACATAAACAGCTTATTTTAAAATTGTATCTTTAGTCCCTTTCAGAAAAAAAAAGCCTGACAGCAAAAAACTATTTTCCCATTTCTTTAATCTACATAATTTAATTTAATGTTCCTTGAAGAAATGTTGGGTAGCTCAAGAAGTTTTCATAGTAATGTACTGTATGTACTGCACCCTTTTTGTTGACATACAGTAATCACTTTATAGTGCTTATATAGGGATATATAGTGGCACTGTCTAGTAGAGTGCAGCCAACCACTAAACATTGAACGTCTTTCACACAAGGGCATTCACGACCACTGGCTGGAGTGAAATAACTGAGAGTGCCAACTCTCTTGTTTCTACCAGGTTTCTCAGAGCTTCAGCTCTAACCTAAGCTCCTTTCCCTGGATGTGTGTAGGACTGTATCTCATTCACCATCTACACCACTATCAGGGTCATAGAGCCTATCCCAGGAGACGTAGGGCACGAGGCGGGGTACACACTGGACAGGGTGCCAATCCATCGTTGGGCACACACTCATACTCACACACTATGTGCAGTTTGGGAACGCCAATAAGTCTAATCTGCATGTCTTTGAACTGTGCAAGGAAACCCACCAAGCATGAGGAGGACATACCAACTCCATACACACAGAGATGAGAATCGAGCCTGGCTGGGAATCGAACCCGGACCCTGGAAGTTCAAGGCGACAGTGCTAACCACTACACCACAATGCCGCCGGACTAACCAACTATCGCTCTCTTGCAAAATAGGACGATCCCTTTAATTCGACATTAAATCAGGAAAATGTCCGGCATCATCGATTATGCTACCACAAAGTGAGCCACATCTCGTTCAATGGCTAATATACCGTATTGCCAGTGCATGCGGCTACACATACTGCAATATTTTAAGTCTTCTCCCATCAATGTATGGGCAGAGCACATCAACATAAAGTGCATTTTCAGCGAGCGAAAGCAAGCTCAAGCCCATTCTTGGACAGTGGCTTTTTCTGTGTCATTATCAGCCTGGACAAAACTCCTGGCTCTGGCTGTAGACATGTCATCGTCATGCTTCTCAAACGAGGAAAGGACAGAATCACCAGTCATTCGGCTATAATGAGGGTTTTGTTGAAGGTCATGAGCCTTTGTGTTGATAGTCTCACATCCTGAATCACTGATTTCACTTGAGCCTGGACCTTTTCAGGACTTATTATGCCTATCAGTCATTGCAGGTTGTTTGCAACTGAACTGAGAATAGCACATGATAGGATAGGGTGAGGACAAATCAAATATGTAGCCAGAGGTCCACTAGTCAGTTGGGCTTACCATGGGGTAACTGCACCTACTGTACCAACAAAAACATAGAGGATGTTCATGGAGATAACTAGCAAACAGAGCAGGGTGTGATTCATAATAATGAAACATATCTCTAGCATGGCTTGTTAGGTTTTTCTATGTCGAAAAGGGGTATCTTAGAGCCATTTACCCCTCTAGCTCCAGTCATAGTCTATATCTTCTACACAGATCAGTGGATATGGTGAACATGTAGATCGACATGTCTACGAGGCAAGAAAAAGACGAACAAATGGAAAGGTGATTACACAACAGTAATATTTATGGCAAATATCATGAAACTTTAGGACTTTGCACAACACACACACACACACACACACACACACACGCAAATTTAACCAGGTGATTATCACTGCCCTCGGCAGGGCGGAGGTTTGAAAGACATCTGTAACTCCACCGTGATTATTTAAATCTGCATGAGCAGGATATGGTTAATTAATTTTGCCCGAATTACACCGTACCATTAGACCTTTTATAATTGTAATAGGAGGTCAGTTGGTTGTCTCAGGATGTCTCTTTAGGTCTCTCTCTTTCTTAGTTCTATTAGGAAGTGGTCCAAATCAAGGCTTCAAGCAAGTTCAAGAAAATTTATACCGTATATAAAATATAAAATTATATATTACATATAAAATTCTCACTCTCTCACTCATCGTCTATACTGCTGTATCTTGTATTCAGAGTCGGGGGCCTGGAGCCTATCCCAGGAGGCTTAGGGCACACCCTGGACAGGGTGCCAATCTATCGCAGGGCACACACTCATGCACTCATTCACACACTACGGGCAATTTTGAAATGACAATTAGCCTAATCTGCAGGTCTTTGGACTGTGCCAGGAAACCGGAGTACCCGGAGGAAACTCACCAAGCAAAGAGACACCATGCACACACAGACGGGAATCAACCCTGGTCGGGAATCGAACCCGAACCCTGGAGGTGCAAGGCGGCAGTGCTTATATATAAATTTATGCATGCTGTATTAATGTATGTGGTGTTCTCAAGTCAAACAGGGACTTTTTATTGTGTAGAATAATTGTGTAGAATTCTGTTATGAGAGAAAAAAAAACATCTCCCATTATTTGTCTATGTAATTCCCTGCTACACTAATGCACTTATTCCAGCGTTTCACTTGTGCTTGGATACACTCACGGAAGAAAGATCAGACTTTCTGCATTACATCTGAAACACTGGCCCCCCAGGAACTCCTTTAATGGCCCAAACATGTGGAAATGGCTTGGGGGATTTGGAAATAACTGGGATTCGGAGTCCCTGGAATGTGTAACTGGTGTTGGTGAATGATTGGTGTACAGTTCCCACTTCCGCCAGTTGGTGACGGTAAACTGTCCATTTTCAAGGATCAGGCATTCCACTTGCTGAATGTTGACGGGAAACAGTGGCTTCAGAGGCTAGGATGGTCATTCACAGACGTACGACTTTTACTTTGGCTAAGAGTCTCATCACTGTACTGTGCATGAAGCTGTGAATGTCAATCGGTTTTACGGGTTCACGAGAAATTGGTTTGATTTGAACACTTCTTGTAAAACTTAACTGTATAATGATTATAATTCATTATTTATATTTGTTTGTCCATGGTTATAATAAGAAAGTACTGTATGTGAAACGTAATCCTTGATTAGTTTAAATTAATTTCTATTCACTATTATTTTCTCATTATGAAATGCTTTTACAATCAGATTTTGGTCCTGTTGTTTTATACACACGCATGTAGTCATAGATAGAGGAAAAGTGCAACCAGACATAATTTCAATGACAGAAAGCACTTCGAAGTAGCCTTATTCTACCTACTGTATGAAAAGTAAGCTCTTTCGGACAGCATGAAAGAAATGGAGACACAAAATGTTCTGAGTGGAGCTGGAGGATGATTTCATTGCAATGAAGCGAGGCCATGAAAGCAGCGAGTACGTAACATAGCCTGAGGTTTAAGAAGTTGGGAGGCAGATGTTGTATGATGTGGTAGTTATCAAACAAGGTACAAGGACAATGTGGTGGATTTTATTGAACTGACTAAATTGTGTTCTGTTGTTTATGTTAGAATGTCTTCTAGTATTTTCAGTATTAATAGATAAATAGATGGATGGATAGATGAATAGCTTTTATTGTCGTTCCTCTCACCAAGGACAGATGTACAGTTTTGTAAGAAATGTAGTTCCCCATTGTGTATGGGTGGATCGATGGATGGAAGGATGTATGGATGGATGGATGGATGGATGGGTGGATCAATGGATGGATGGATGGATGGATGGATGGATATGTGTAGATTCCTTGCTGGCTAGCTTGCTTGCTTTGGCATGCCCTCTAGTGGACAAAAGCATTAATACCTTTACAGATAGAAACTGTATTCAATGCTAAAAAGCTACAAAGACAAAAGAAAAAAGTTTTTCTTTTGTCTTTGTAGCTTTTTTATTATTATTATTATTATTATTATTATTAATGAAAAATAAATTAAGGTAAACAAAAATAAGGTAAGTTTTGTTTTCATACTGTAAACACTGAAAGTGGGTAAAGTAAAATGATTACCTTACAGTAAGTAAGTCTTACAGCAGAAAGATTATGATCACCATCATAAGGAAAAGGTTTTTCAACAACTGATACTGAACTTGTTTAAAAGTAAATGTTGGACACCAAACTGTTGGAGAATTCTCAGCAATAAATTGTTCCAAGCTAAAACAATGTTCTCAATTATGTGTCTAGGCATTGATTAACAGCGTAAGTTAATGTTAATTAAGCAATATCACATGAGAGGGAGTGCTGTTATGCAGAATATCATCACAGCTGTAGGCAGAAGGGTGTCAAAGACATCACGGCCATGCAGATATCCAGCACACCAACATGACCTTGTGTGAGATATTGCTTTTTTACAACAGTTTCACGAACTTAATTTATTATGAACTGATCATGGTTTGTTTGTTTATTTTGCTCTACTAACACATATCCTGGCAGCACGTGGCTTATTGCTTAGCGCTTTCGCTTCGCACCACTAGGGTCCGGGCTCGACTCCCACCTCCTGGGTTCCGGGATTAAATGGAAAGCTGGAGCTAGTGCCTGAAAGGAGGAACTTGAACAAAATGCTGTCCATCATATCCACCACTGTATGGAGTTTTGGCCAAGCAGAAGAGCATGTTCAGTGGCAGACTTCTATCACAGATCTGCCCAAGTGACAGACCTTTGGAAATCCTTTGTTCCCAGGGCCATACATAGTTTTAACACTTCTTTACAGTGCCTGGGTATGTGATTGGGATTCTAGATTGTGATGGTTCCTCAGCCACTACTCATTCTTGGTTATGCTTTTTAACAAGGATTGTATCATTTTGCTAACATTATTAAGCTGTATTTTAGGTACATAACTGCTAAAATTACCACTTGTAGTGAGATCAATGAGCCACATAAACTTAAGATCAAATTTCTTACATTTCTTTCAAGCCAGTTTTTGTGACACTTCTCATAAATGTCCTTTGACTAGTTATTGTTGTTATAATAGTGCAGAGAATATAGGCCCTATAGGACCTATAGAAAATGATGTAATGTGACATGTATATGTTGTATACTCTGTATACAGCCTGAGTACGATCCTCATCCAACATAAAAAGCACAGACCTAAGCAACATTTGTCTAATGTCTAGCATGCTATATGAAATTCTGAGCTAACATACTGGATATCATGTCGTATTTAATTCTCATCAATGCCATTTTCTACAATATACTACCAAAAAACAATCACATGACTCATATCCGCCGGTTCGACAGTCCGGATTTTACAGTGCACACCCCGGAACATCAATTCAATTCAATTTTATTTGTATAGCGCTTTTAACAATTGACATTGTTGCAAAGCAGCTTTACACAATCAAAAGAATTATTGAAGTTTGTATGAAATGTGAATGTGTATGAATCAAAATGATAAGATTGTCCCTGATGAGCAAGCCGAGGAAGACGGCGACAGTGGCAAGGAAAAACTCCCTGTGTGTGGGGGAAAAAAGAGTTGCAAACCCTAGCTCAGTAGCTTTCTTTCTGACGCTAATTGGGATCGCTAGATAGATAATTGATCCCGATGGAAATTTCAAAGTCTTACTCCAGTAATAAGTGTGAATTACTGACGCTGGTCTCCCCTAAAATTATGATCTCCTGAAACACTGCGACTCTAATAATACCCTTAATTTTTATTATTTTAAAACTCACAATTTACCATGTATTCATTTAACAGAACTAAGCAATACAATTTCAGGGGACAAAAGCTAAAACGCAGGAAAAAATTATGTGAACGTCAGTGAATAAGAATTCGTGCGTGATGACGTCAGACGTCACGTCCGCTCTCGATGCGTGTGAGCCAAGATGGCGGACTCGGTAGCGGCAGGGCTTGGAGATGAGAAAGAGACGGAAAAGGAGGATAAGGAGAGGGAGAAACTAGCTTTCCGTGCAACGACCAAGACAGAGATGAACAGCAGTGTGTCTGAGCTGACTGAGACTTTGGGGTTTTACGAGAAAAAGGCGAAAGAACAACGGGACAAGCGCAGTGTGTCGGGTAAGAGCCGAGCTGTCAAACGTTAGCTAAGGCGGCTAACAGCTGTGTGTGTTTGTGTTTACTAACTGGCTGTCCTGCACGTAGCGCGCGAGCTTAAACGGTGCTCTCGCGCTCAGTTAATAACACGGAAATACACTTAAAATTGAGAATTCGTAACGCTTTTTTATTTTATTTCTTTTGTATACACATTTGTGTTTAATGGTAACGTTAGTAGCTACAGTCAGCCTGCAGACATGTAACAAGCTAGCGAAGCTAGCTAGGAAGTTACTTAGTGAGAGACTGGTTGCGAAACCACAAGAGCATCGGTCTGCTGTCATGGAGATTTAAATGGCTAGAACATAAAATGCTTTGTTGTGTTGACGTTGTTTAAAACCTGTCTGTGCAGTTCATCCTGTGTTAGTCCGGCTGTTAGACCAGATGTTTACGCTGTTGTCACAGTGCACGTGCTCACGTAATAAAACACACACAGAAGTAAAGCTTCAGCATTTATGGACTCGTCTTGCAAGGTTAATAAAACGTAACTTCCCATAATGCATTGCTGAAAAACTAATTTGGAAACTGCATTATCACCAGGTTTTTTTTTTTTTTTGCCTTTTAAAGAGGAGTCCTCGCAAAAACAACAAGGGTCTGATAAGACTGGGTTGCTTTAGATAAGAGAGAGAGAGGGGAAAAAAACAGCACACACCAAATGAAAACCTTTCTCCTGTTTGTCATACATAGGTAACTAAGTACTTAGCCAAGGTCATAGCCAAAGGACTTTTGTTGGATCAAACCAGGTCAGTCAGAGCTTTTCAGGTCATTTTAAGAGAAAGTTTTCTGGTAGCCACGGTAGATAGTATAGGAGTGTTATTATCAAACTTCAAACTCCAAGACAGCTTGGCTTTACAAAAGTCGAATCTAGAGGAATCAAACCTATGAGAGAGTTTAGTAGAGAGTGAGAGTGACAGCGATAGTAGCAGTGTGGAGATATACAATCACATGAGACACACAATGCACCACGGATGGGAATCACCCAATACAATATTATCACGATACTCATGTGCTGTCTCGATTAAAATTGTACATCACAATTTTATAAATATCCAGATATCAGTTTTAATTTTGTTTCAATTTTAAGACCTATTCATAACTCAAAAGTTTTATACTTTAGCTTGATTAAAAACTGAACATAACATACAGAATTAAATGCATTTAAACAACACAAACTAACTTCAAAGACAAGAGTTTAACATTTAACTTTAAATTAAATGAAAGAAAAAGCTAAACTTTACTGAATAGCTTGTATATTTATTGTCTCTTAGTATGATCACAGTATTTCTAAACAAACTTAGCTTTTATTCACTACATTTTACTGCCTCAGATGCCTTCAAAGTCTGAAAATTTGACTAGACAACAAGCGTGTGTCGATTATTTGCGAGCACGAAGTGCGACCTCTAACGCACATGATTTTTGCAATGAACCTGTTCCCGCAGACTTTTGTGTAAGCGTGTGTAATGAGTGTGTGTGAGATTAATTTGATATACTCGCTCATCTCACTCTTCTTCAATACCTTTGTCCTGTATCACGGGGGCCTGGAGCCTATCCCAGGAGGCTTAGGGCACACAAGGCAGGGAACAACCAGGACAGGGTGCCAATCTATCACAGGGCACACACACTCATTCACACATTACGGGCAATTTGGGAACGCCAATCAGCCAAATCTGCATATCCTTGGACTGTGGGCGGAAACCGGATTACTCGAAGGAAAACGACCAAGCACGGGGAGAACATGCAAACTCTATACACACAGAGACGGGACACTGGAGGTGCATGGCGACAGAGCTAACCATTACACCACCGCGCCGCCAATAATTTAATGTGTTTATGAAAATCCGTGGTCCTTGAACAGAGCCGTGAGGAACACCAAACGTTTGGATACATAAAGAATTCCTGATCTTGTCAGGATGACAAGGAAAATGCAAAATATAGAGCTTATGCAACTACCTCACACCGTCACGTGATGTTTGTTGATGCATCCCTTTTGCCGATCAAACTTACAACTCTACAGGTATCAACCTGCCTAATCCTCTGGCTGAGCTCTGAGGCTAAAAAAAACTTTGTGTCAAATAATCAGATTTTAATTTAATATACATGTGTGCAATAGTTACTCTCCTATCTCATACCCAAACTCTACGACAAAAAAAAAATTTTTAAATTAATATAAAGAGTATGTTCTTCTTTGTTGAATTGTGTCAAAGCAAAGGCATAGATTCTTTGGAGTGTGGTGTAAAGAACGTCCTGCTAACTCAAGGTGATACATTCATGACAACAGATATTTAATATTTATCACATCAGGTAAAACCTATAAATCCACATGTGAAATAGTTTCAGGTAGGTTTTAAAGAGATAGCAGTGATCACACCAGAAAAGCATTTTTTTTTGTTGTGTAAGTAATATCTAATGTCACATTAGTGTGATCAAAACTAAAATTAGATTCTTTATTTATTTATTTTTATTTACATTTTTGTGGTTAACTGCACAGCAACTAAAATTGCTGTACGCAGTAGTTGTCCTGGAAGCAAAAAAAGTTGAAAAAAAAACAGAGATCAGTAGGTCATTTACTACTGATGCTACTACTACTAATCATATTGACCTAATGCCCTTTGAACCTTTCTGGCAAATAGGGTCTTCACCAATTTGTATCTGTTTAGAAGGTTCAAACTGAATAATGTATTTCTGCCCTGATCAGTTATCACTTCCTGTGTAAAATATCTCTGGGGAATGAGTGAGAAAACATCAAATCCTGGGTAACATGGAATCAGCTTTTGAAGCCAGTGTCTGGTTTGGGACATCCCTAGTCACAGTCCCTGCTGGTATTCCTTTTATCCTTTGTGCAAGTGTCCCTCAGTAGACATGTAGTGGGGTTCTAATAATAGTCCAAAATAATGAGGAGAATTGTGTGTGTTTGTGTGTGTGTGTGTGTGCGCGCAGATCTGTCTCTGCTGAGGTTTGTCAGAGCTGAATTGACGAGAGGATATTTTCTGGAACACAATGAGGCCAAATACACTGAAAGAAGAGAGAGAGTCTATACCTGCCTGCGCATCCCCAAAGAACTGGAGAAGGTAAGGCAGCTCACTAATAAAACGCTGCACACCCCATTCTTTACCTTACCATACCATATCATGGTTTACCACAAGGAGGTATCATTTAGAATGCAGACGCAATGTGGAAAGTGTAGGGTTTTATTATTAAAAACTGTAATATATAGAGTGTTTTTGTTTTGTTTGTATGTTTAGTAGCATATAGTAGTAGCATATCTTTTCTTTCCGTGGGCTGACTGCAATGAAATGAAGCATATATGTTGCCACAAGCTCGGCCAAATACACCTGTGAAAATCACATTAATATTTGTCCAGTAGTTTTTACCTGATGTGTTCACAAACAGACAGACAAAAAAAATCCAAAAACCATCTTGATGTCTTCTATTACTCATCTCATGTCCCCAAAAATATTTTTTTCAGAAATATTCTTCAATGTGCAGACCTCAACTTTACAGTTTTAATATAATATAATATAATATAATATAATATAATATAATATAATATAATCAAAGTGAAAAAAAGACAGCGACATACTTCACAGAGGCGGAGATGGAGGTTTTAATGCGGCATATGAAGAATTCAAGCCAATAATAATGAAAAAAGCTATATGGCTGCATCGGCTAAAGAGAGAGAGTTGGCTTGGCAAAAAATAACGGGCAGAGTAAATGTGTGACTTTATGAAATAGCAAATTTGACATCGCCTCCCCAAAGTAATAAAACACATTGAGTACTGTTAACTTAAATAATTGCAATTAAGTCAAATTAATAGACCTTTTTGAGTATTCAGAACTTTTTTGATACTTTAAGTAATCGTAAGTACTTAAGTAACAGTAACCCGTGGCTCAGTGGTAAGTGTTTCGCCTGCCGTGCGAAAGACCCGGGTTCGATTCCCAACAGCAGCAGCAACAATTTACTTGATTTGCCACAAGTTCAATAAACTCAAAAATTGATAGTTCCGTTTACTTAAAATTGGAAACATCATCACTTAAAAAAAATTATGTAACTGATTTGCTAGTTTTGCCAACTTAATCGGGTTTGTAACGGGGTGTGTAAAAAGTGTTTAAGTGCCAGACTGAACGGCTCTACACACAGTTGCCTTTCCCACATGCTCTGCATCACCGACATTGTACAAAAAATCCCCTGACCCAAGAAAAAAAACGAAGTGCTATGTACACTGTAATCAGTTGCATCAAATTTTTTAAGTAATGATGTTTATAATTTTAAGTAAACAGAACTGTAATTTTTTTAGTTTGTTGAACTTGTTGCAAATCAAATAACTTGTTGCTGTTGTCATCATAGCAGACAAGCCGGGCCAGGAATCGAACCCGGGCCGTTCACATAGCAGGCGAAACACTTACCACTGAGCCACCAGTGCTCTAGAGTTTTAGTTGGTGGAACTTTAAGGTAAAAGTTACTGTTATTTTAAGTAATCGTAAGTACTTAAATATCAAATTTGTTCAGCTAACTTGAAGTGTGTCATTTCTACAAACTCCTAAATACCAAAAAGTTTTGAATACTCAAAAACGCCTATTAATTTGACCTAATTGCAATTATTTAAGTTAACAGTACTCAATGTGTTTAATTACTTTGAGCATTAGGGTATACAGTATACAGAATGTTTTCTGTGCTAAGGGCAGACCCGCGGTTTGTGACATTTACAATATGCGGTTTCAAGAGATGTGTTAAGTAAATTAACGATTCCCTTGAAAACCGATAACACTCTGTCAAATAATCATTAGGAAATTAAAAGACATCAATACGTGGTCTTATAACTCTCTCCCGGCGAAAAAAAAAACCTCACATACACGTTTTTGGAACCAAAAGTTGAGGTTATCCACTAACTTACTCTTAAACTTACCTGGGTATGTTACATAACCTGCTTTCTAGAATAACCCCCTGGTGCTGAAATTACTTCCAAAAAAGCATAAACAGAAGTGTTTGGATATCTGCAAAACAGATACTCTAGGTAGGGGAAGGTTTCTTAAAGAGAATCATTGCTGGAGACGAGGCACTAAGAGTAAACGGCAAAGTATAGAATGGAAACATCCTTAATTGCCAACCAAGAAAAAGTTCAGAAAGTTTTCTGGGATTCTCAAGGTCCAGTATTGGAACATTATCAGGAAAAAGGTTTGACAATCAACAGTGTTCATTACAGAGAGATGCTTATTAAAGAGCTCAAGCCTAAACTTCGAATTAAACACAGAGAACTGATATACAAGGGTTTTGTGATCTTGTATGACAATGCACATCCGCACACTTCCACCCACACTGTCGACGCTCTGCAAAAACTTTTGTTTTGAGGTGTTAAGAATCCTCTCTATAGTCCTGATCTCGCTCCATTAGACTTTCACCTGTTGTTTGGTCTTCTGAAAACAGAACTACGATGGCGAACATTGACTTCTGATGAAAAAGTGGTGACAGCGGTGCATTCGTGGCTCATAGCTCAGCCTTAAACATTTTTTAATGAGGTGATATGAAAGCTTTTTGACAGATGGACAAAGTGTATTGAGAAGCAAGGCGGTTATGTCAAAATTATGTATTTGTCTTTTCTAAAAGTTAATTAAATATATTCTGCAGCTAGAGTGTGCAGAATCTTTGACTCACCCTTGTATGTTGTTCATAAGCTGCTATGAGTCGTAATTCACAGGCAGCGTCATGTCAATGATTTGGGTTGGATTTGGCAAGAAATTTATATATGATTACCAGCTTGAGTGTATAAAACATCATCACACTGCAATTTTAGGAGTTTCATTGAAATGAGCAGCAAACAGGAAAGATCTAGTAATGCATGTTGGCAGCAATGTTAAATGGTTTCCTTTTCATGATACTAAACATCGCTCGCATCCCGTCTTTCTCTCTCTGTTCCTAGCTGATGATCTTTGGGTTCTTCCTGTGTTTGGATGCGTTCCTCTACGTGTTCACATTGTTACCCCTCAGGGTGCTGCTGGCACTCGTCAGGCTGCTAACGCTGCCATGCTGCGGACTCAGGTAACACACACACACACACACACACAAACACGAGGGCGATCAAAAGCCTTCTAAACTATTTTTAACTCCATTGTATATATTTGCAGAGGTTTGATCTTGTCGTTAAAAGAGACAAGAGACTTTTTCATGTATGTAAATTATGTTGAAGATTGGAAGTGATTGGAAAAGTTAAATTGCACCACCATCAGCTGTTTTTGCTTGGTCAAAATTCTCCCTACTGGAATATCTTATTACAGTTTAATTATGAACATGAGGCTTTTTAATTGGTTTTATTTTATTATTGCTATTACCATGTCAGTTTAACAGAATCAGACTGAAAAAATAAAAGATGTATTTTATAATTTATATATAATTGTAAATAATTTTTTGTTTAGTGATTGTTACAATATTTAACATGCTGCCTGATTAAAACATTTTTTTTTTCGATTGCAACACACAGTGTGGTGGACAGTTTTTCCACTCTTTCACAATTTGAGTCCTGCAGTATGCCTGTGCCATCAGGGAGGATTAATCCTAATTTTGTGATAATCTGGTCATTCTGTACATTCAGGTCATCAGAATTCTTTGCCATAACACATTGCGAAGTCTAGACCTGACCAACTGAAACAACCCCAGATCATATCACTGCTTCCAGAGGCTTATACAGTGTATGCATGATGGGTGCATTGTTTCATTTGCTTCCTTTTTTAACCTCACACATCACATTTTTCATTACTCGGGAAAAAAAAAAAAACTTTTTTGCTCCTTAGCAAGTGGTTTTCTTATGGCCACAGACAGCTGATGAGTTCTCATCTCATTTTGTGTGTATGGAAATGATCTTACTTTCACTATCAAACATAGCTTTGATTTGTAAATCATGCAACTTTTGTGTAAGTGATCTCATTTCATAATGTATGCTCACGTCTTTAACAAAGTTGACGATTCAATACTATCTTTCCAGGTTTTAATAAAGTGTCGAAGGGCTTTTAACCCAGTTCCAGTCATTTTAAATCTCAGTTTTCTTTTCTTTAATGCAGCCCAATAATTTGATCCTTTTGAAATTGCGACCGGTTTTTGCAGTGTACATTATAGTAGTAAATACTGTTATTGATGTAACCTGTTAAATAAAACCCTTTTGTATACTTAAAGGTGACAATTTCATTTAGTTATTGCATTGATCTTCATTAATCAGAACTTATTTCACCTGTCTGTACTTCAGTCGTTTTATTGAGGATAATTTTTTTACTTTTTACTCTACTACATTATACAGCACAATATCTGTACTTTTACTTAAAATTTCTGCACAGTGTTGCGTTACCTAATAACAATGGTGTGTAGTATTTGGAGAGAGAGAGTTTTTTTTATTTTAATTTTTTTATAATTACATAGGTTAGTGTGAGCTAATACAAGCTCTTTACTTTTGATACTTAAGTAAATTTAAATTTGAACATACTTTTCAAAATTTAATTTTACAGTTGGTTGTTGTTTAGCTAATTCTCTAATTCTTAAAGATCATACCTATTAGATCAGTTTTCCACTAGTCTTTTATTTATTACTACTGTGTCTAAAGGACAGCTTGTAGAAAAACTGTATCATGAGTGTTGAAGAAGATGTCTATGGACTGTTTGGAAATTGAGCATACTGCTGGTTCGAATGGACTTTCCCATTAGAATGAAATTGATTTCATATTTGATTTTATGTATATAAAAATAATACTAATGATTCATTTTCACATTGTTGTACATGTCCCTTTTTTTGCCTGCACCAATATCCAATAATATTTCATAACAATAACTAATAAGATGGACTTGAGGAATTCAGATCAGGGAATTTAAGATCATTTCTCTGTACTAGAGTACAGTCCTAGGTAGGTAAGTAAACTTTCAGTTTCCTGTGTTCTCTCTCTTCTTCAGTTTATCCCACATGACCACAAGTAGCTGCTTGGCAGACGTGAACAGATTTTCATTACATATTTTCTGGTACTTCATAAAGTCAATGAAGCCAGATCGTTTGGGTCTCTGTGTCACCTCAGTCATCTAAATATGCAGGTTCAAAAAGTATAATATATGAAGACATGCAACAGTTATATTTTGTTCATAAAAATATCTAATGAGAACAATGATCGTTTTGTTGGAGGAAAAAAAAACATAGTTTATGCATACATTTATTTTAATTGAAGGTTGCATTTCTCATATTCATTTTTTCAGTATAAGATCCCATCTTTACCAAGGATGCCAATTATTCTGTTGACTACAGTTCTAAGTTGTTTAACACATCTAGATGTAAATATCAGGGAATGAATGCTGAAATTCTGTTCTTTTCTCTCGTTTTCATTTTTTTAAATCTCAAACCCTGAAGTCTTCTGTCTTACAGCCGAAAAACAAAAGAATTGACCTTACCGTTCCAACACTTTCAGAGTGGGCGGTCTGCTCTGATTTATCACCCCTACAGTAAATGTAATCCTCACACACCTTCTCACTACACGATGTCTCAAAAATATTGCTTTAGGCTTTATTGTAATAGACAGACAGGCTTCATAGCACCTGTACACACAAGCTCTCTCACACAGAAGGCATGCACATTACTAAGGTGGGAGAAGCTGCTCATTATTTATCTCTCTGCCTGCAGGGCAGGTATATGCCCCTACTGCAGAAAAAGAAGGTATGCAGTAACGCACACATACTAAGGCTGGAATGAATGCAGCAGCTTCCTGTGCTCTCTCACACATGCGCACACACACACACACACACCCTCGTACCCTCGTACCCTCACACGCTCCAAGTGCACTCGCACACGCATGTAGGCACGCGCACTGCAGCTGTTGTATCTGGCTGATTTGGTGCTCCTGTGTTTTGTTTAAAACAAAAAACAAAAAAAAAACTAAATAATATTATCTTAAAACTCCTGTGTTCAGCCAGCAGATGGCAGCGTTCTGCAGCAGGATTGTATGTGGTGAATAATGAAATGAGATTAAGTAGCATACTTACCATCTCAAGCTTGCTTTGAATAATGTTTCTGTTTAAGCAGCTGAAGCACAATGCAATAGTTGCAGATGTCTGTAATTGGATATATATATATATATATATATATATATATATATATATATATATATATATATATATATATATATGGAGAAAAGCATTTTGTGTTTTATCGTATCAGAATTTATTTATTTATGATCCTCTGATGGTTGTAAACAGACTTTGTTATAGTAAAGAGAAACGTGGTGATGTGATTCATAACTATCTGTTTATTTTCTATTATAAACTTATTAGGGAGTGCGGCATGACATGTGTCCAATTTAGTCTGTTGTTCTGACTTAACCAGTGTGTATAACTAACAGCTTATGTATATTTATATATGTGTGTGTGTGTGTGTGTAAAACTTAGAATTTTAAGCCTGTTCTATTGCTTTAACTAGTTGCAATAATCATGAAGGAAACATATTAAGCAACTTTGTCTGTTTGTGTGCACATGTAGTGGCTCTCGTCTCCTTCAGCCTGCTCAGGTGTGCGACGTGCTGAAAGGCTTCATCATGGTGCTGTGTTACTCCATGATGCACTACGTGGATTATTCCATGATGTACCATCTGATCAGGGGGCAGTCGGTCATCAAACTCTACATCATCTACAACATGCTGGAGGTAACCAGCACCGATCTCAGATCAGCCCTTGTCACGATATCCCCAACAGCAGTTCTACAATGAATTTATGAGAACCCATTTAGTGTAAAATGTACATGGTTATTTAGCAATATTTAAAGCTTTATCACTTGAGCTGAAAAAATGAGCATCCAACCACATTTGTGTTGAATGCAGTACATTATAGATATTCAATGTTTTGTTTTTTGTTTTCCTCTGTACAGTCATTATGATGTAACTCAGCAGGAAATATGTACACAAAATATTATATTTGGTTATTTTCCCTAAATATTTACTTATATATACTTTTTTAAATGTATGTCTCAGAATGTATGTGATGAAAAGCTCAGCCTGTATCTGAATCACCGTCCTCCCTATTACAGATACGATGCCCCCATTGTTTGTTTTTTTTTGTTTTGTTTTTTGCCCATGTTTGTGAAACTTAAATTATTCAGAGCATGAAACACATTTTAATATTACATAAAGATCACACAAGTAAATACAAAATACAGTTTTTAAATTATTTTCCCCCAAACCTAATAACTGTTTGTGCCTTCCTTGGTGAACTGAGATCAAACATTTGTGATAACTGCCAATGAGTCTTTCACATCGCTATAAAGGAATTTTGTTCCACGCTTCCATACAGAATTGTTTTCAAGCAAGAAGGCCTGTTTAAGGCTTTATAGCCCCAATTTTATTTATTTGGCGCAGTGGTTAAAGCGCTCGCCCTATCATCCGGAGATCGCTAGTTCGAATCCCGGTGCTGTAACCTCTCGCAGCCGGAGTTCTAGAGAGAGCTGATTGGCCGAGCTCTCTCAGAGGGGAGGGATGAGAGGTACTTAGTGCTCCCACATTAATCACGGCTCTACAGCCAGTCAGGGGCGTCTGTGAGCTCGCGCAGCGGAGGGAGCGGATAGCGCTGTCCTCCGAGTGTGTTACGCCGCCCCCAACGGTGCGCGAGCGAGCAGTTCGAAAAGATGCGGTCAGCTGGCGTCACGTGGTTCGGAGGAAACACGTGATGGTCTTCAGCCCTCCCGGCTGAGTGGTAGTAGTAGCCTTAATGTGGGAGCCCCCTAGTGACGGGGAGGAATTGGACACGACTAAATTAGGGAGAAAATCGGGGAAAAATCCCCCCCCCCAAAAAAAAAGGAATGCAGGCACCCCTCCTTTAGTATTTTTAGTATCATGTGGTGCAGCATCTTGTACAATTCTTTAAGTTAGTAAGGGAATATTTATGCAACAGGTGCTTGAGTAAATCTCCAAGTACAATAATGTTTATGAATCAAATTGCTTTGAAAGAGAATCAACTAACAACATATTTTTCTGTGTGTATTCATGTTGTAAGTCGTAATCTTTAAGTCTTCCTCCAGAGTAATTTCTCATTATCTGTCTTTCAGGTGGCAGACCGTCTGTTTTCGTCATTCGGGCAGGACATCCTTGACGCTCTCTACTGGACAGCCACAGAGCCCAAAGAGAAAAAGAGAGCTCACATAGGTGTAATCCCACACTTCCTAATGGCTGTCCTTTATGTCTGTATCCTCAAACACTGCACTCACTAGACTTCTTCATTTTTTAAATTTATTATTGTTTTTCTGTTTCACAAATCCTGGAAATTCATTAACAGTCAGAATAGAAAGACTCCCAAAATCAAAAACCTCTGTAGTTTATTTTATAGTTTGTTAAAAAACTAAATCAGAGTTATGCGGTTATATGTACAGGCTGGTAGAGCTTTTACTGCTAACCATGCCTTAGTCAGTTGGCATCATTAGGCTTGAATTTACTAAGCTGAAGACCAGTTAGTTTAAACAAATGCTTAGATCCATATCGTTCCTGGTTCAGATTTAATTATCTAAGCTTAATGTATTTAATGATGTCCTTATCCAGAGCAACTTACATTTAAGTCATTACACATATGAGCGCACGTGAGGCCTTGTTCAAGAACCCAACCATGGCAGCTTGGTGGCGCTGTGGTTTGAACCTTGGTGGAGCTACCTCTGTCCTTTATTGACTGGAATCCCAGATAACTGGCTGTCTGCATTCATGTAAAAAATTCTATGTTCATATCTCTGTGTATTTCTTAACTTGAGCTTCAGTTCTTCATGCCATTCTGATCATGGTTCAGGCGACCACCCTAAACGTGGCATTCAACTCCCATAACAAATCTCTGCTCACTATTATGATGTCCAACAATGTGAGTACACATATGTCACTCTGTCAGTGATTTTGTGTTGTTGTTTTTTCCTTGTTTGGGAATGTTATAAAAATAAATAAATAAATACAAACAATCTTTTAGCTTAAGTTACAACTCATGGATCCTTTACGTGTTAAGAATGCATATTCAAATGAAGTGTTTATTCCATCAGTTCTTTTGTTATTGTAGTTTGTCGAGATTAAAGGGAGCGTGTTTAAGAAGTTTGAGAAGAATAACCTCTTTCAGATGTCCAACAGTGGTAAGTAACACGTACACCTTCAGTGGACTAGAAATATTATTGATTAATTTTAATAAATCTGCAGTTTTTCTTCCCCTTTTGTTCTTGCAAAAAGCCCCCACATGTTGTTATCAAGAAGAATCACTAAGTTCTGAGTATTTGAGTGTGCATTAGTGAGAGCCCAGTAGGGGGAGATGTCTGATACCAAAGTGCAGTTTACTGTACATATACAGTCACGGGGATATTGTTCTCAGCTGTGAAACTACATAAGTCTGATCTCTGATTAAAAATTAACTGGATCCAACTTGCCTTTCTTTGTGTTTGTGTTATTTCAGATATCAAAGAAAGATTCACCAATTATGTGCTCTTATTAATCGTGTGTCTTAGAAATATGGAACAGTTTTCTTGGAACCCAGGTAACTCTTGTTATATCTGACTAACAACATCCTTTCCTTTACTTGTTTGTTTGTTCATGTGGTAGTTTGTATTTAAATGTGCATGTACACTTGTGGACAACATTGTGCTCTTTCCGACGGGTCTGACATTGTAGTGACTGATTTCAGATCATCTGTGGGTGCTGCTTCCTGACGTGTTTATGGTGATTGCTTCGGAGATGGCCGTGGACGTGGTGAAACATGCCTTCATCACCAAGTTTAATGACATCCCAGCAGATGTGAGTATGACCTCATGACCTCACCTCACACTATGCTTATGTGTATCAGAAGACCAATATTTTACAGGCACAGTATTTTTTGTGATATGATATTGCAGTGTAAAGTACCCACCCAAAAGTAACACTAATAAAATAGTAATTTAATAATAACAGCATCACAAAGAAAACGATAGGGAGCGTCATCACCTGACCTGATTAGTCTAGCCTGAGCCAATATCAACAGCGGTGGGCGAGGGTGGGCGGGAATGGTTACTCCGAAGCACAGGTCTCAGTCTTTTCAGTTAATTTCATTAAAAGCTCAATCAACTTCGAGACAAATCTTTCCCTTCTTCTTTACATCACATCCACAGGTTTGAAAGATATATGTGCGGCTTGTGGTGTACCACTAGCAAAAAAGTGGTCTACTACAGTACATAAAACAAATACATCTGGGCCTGTATTCACAAAGCTTAGAATTCTCTGAGAGTGCTCCTATCTCAGCCTAAAAAGTTCTAGCTGGGAGTCCTAGACTAAGAGTGATTTAGGAACTCTGAGTAGAGAAAGTACAACAGCCTTTATCTTAGTTGCTAGGGATGACTCGGCAATTCAAGGACTGTGATTGGTTGATAAAGAATCTGTAAAGCTCTTAAATTAGCTCTTGGTGCAAATAGAATTAATAGAAGAAATTGTATAATCATGACTACAGGCTACTTTCTGCAAAGTTTCTGTTATAGGCTAAATATCTTAAAGTTAATTAAAACAGCCAAATGTTGAAGTGTGTCTACTTTTGAAGCAACCAATTTCCACACAGTTTTTATTATATTTAAGTTCTTACATTAATTTGCCATACTGATTTTATTACTTGTAATATTTTTTAGATTGATGGGAGCAAAATGGCTCAGCTTTTACTAATTTACATGATTGCAGGACAGTCTGTTTGCGTTGCACTTTTGGATGGTATGTAGCCAACAATCCAAGAGAGATGGAAGGAAGAACAAGAAAACGAAAATGGATAGAAGAGCAGTGTTTACTTTTAGCTTTACGTTCAGTGTTTTCGAGGATATTACTTCTTTCCGCCATTTTGTCCTCTGCTATAGAAACTCTTAAGCCTCTTAAAAGTCCTCCTCTCTACTCTTAACAATTTTTACCTTAGGAGCTGTTTTTAGGTCTAAGTTGAAGGTGAATTATTTTTACTAAAATTTACTCCTAAATTTAATGGGAAATTCTAAGAAAATGTCATAAATCTAAGCATTTTCTTAGAATTTCATCATTAGGAGCAACTTTTATGCTTAAGAAGCTTTGTGAATACAGGCCCTGATCTTTTCACATCTCACTGATCTATTAATTTCACATTTCAGAGATCCAACCTACAAACCCTCCTCTCCATCTACCTATATGTGACGAGAGTTTTTTATTTATTTATTTTTGCTTTACCATGTTTTAATAAATAATATACAGTGTTCAGGATTGTGATGTATAGAGTGACATCCTTTTTTCTTTCTTTTTTTTCAACACAACTTGTTATGATTAGCATTATTGATTAGTAATACTAACTTTGGTTCTATAGTACGTGACCTCAGAAAACCCAATTGCACCCGGTTGACACAAACCTGTAGACTTCTGTATAATCAGTTTTTTTTTTGTTTAAATCGGTTCATTGATCAGTTTTGTGTTGCCCCAACAATCTGTGCCGCTTGAGTTTTAGGGGATAAACTCACATTAAACATCACTGTGTGAAACTGTGTTTCTCTGCAGAGCATGTGCGACCGTCTGCACGTTTTTCTCATCTTTTTATGGCACCTGGCACCTGTTGCATGTACTGCCTCTCAGTATACCGCTCTCACGCTGGCAGAAACAGGTATACGAGTGGTAGCACAAGAGGAAACTTTCCTCTACTAGTTAATCGGTCCCGGGTGGCATCGTTCTCCCTGACCTTCTGATCAGTACTCCAACACCTTAACCTTCGAGCCCCCAATTTTTAAGACGGGAGGGCAAATATACTTGGGTGGCCGTCACTATACTCCGGGTACACTCTGTGTGAGGGGAAACGCTGACAGCTATTAATAAATGCTTTTAGTGAACATGAATGCTGCATAACATTCTGTATTTGATGCAGTGTTATTAATGTCACAGCATGCTTGAATTTTTTAACATTTAACTTGTTGATCATTTAAGTTTAAAGCAAAAAGAATGAAGCACAGGAAGGGGGGAAGGAGAGAAACAAGGAGTGAGCTGTGGTTACCGGCAGGGATTAGAGCGAGAGATCTGCTCTGTCTTTAAGTAGCTTAGATTAGTTTAGTCAGAAGATTAGTGTCACACAAATGCGCGCGCACACACACACACACACACACACACACACACACACACACACACACACACACACTACTGCTTTTCCTTTTTAGGCTCATGCTGTCTTTTATTTGTAGGTTTTTTGTTCTTTGCGTCTTCCTTCATTCCTCCCTTCACAGGCAGACAAGAATCTTAAATCATAGCAGGGATTTTATAGGCGGTAAAAGAGAGAAAAAAAGAGGGAGAATTCTGATCCAAATAATGCAAGGTTGCATAATGCGCCTTAACGTTAACCCTTGAAGCCACTCCTCATCAAATACAGTTTACATGCTCGTTCATTCGTCCAACGCTAATGCAAAATGTAAACACCCATCATGCCCTCACACAAACCTGAGGTCTGTCTTTCAACTCCTCTAATAAAGCACCTTGCTATATTTGGATTCTGTTAAACTGACCAAAGTGGCACAAACTGAACGGCAGTACCTCCAGACTCAACAAACCTATCCGTCATTTTAATAATCATTCAATTAAGTTTTATTTATGTCGCAAAACAAATTACAGAAACGGAAAAATATAGTAATAAGTTTGGAAAGTGTGAGGAAATGCGCATAAATCATAATCATCATTTTGCCACTGACAAGCAAGACTCGGACGACGGTGGAAATGGAAAAACTGGAATGGAATGGCAATAGGAAGAAACCGTTAGAGAAACCAGACTTCAACTACTATAAGAAAAGCATCTGGGCCTGTATTCACAAAGCTTCTTAAGCTTTGTGAAAAGTTGCTCCTAGTGAAGAAAGTTCTTAGAATTATGACATTTTCTTAGAATTTACTCTTAAATGTAGGCCTAAAAGGCTACTACCACCACTCAGCCGGGAGGGCCGAAGACTACCACGTGTTTCCTCCGAACCACGTGACGCCAGCCGACCGCATCTCTTCGAACTGCTCGCTCGCGCACCGTTGGGGGCGGCGTAACACACTCGGAGGACAGCGCTATCCGCTCCCTCCGCTGCGCGAGCTCACAGACGCCCCTGACTGGCTGTAGAGCCGTGATTAATGTGGGAGCACGATGTACCTCTCATCCCTCCCCTCTGAGAGAGCTCGGCCAATCAGCTCTCTCTAGACCTCCGGCTGCGAGAGGTTACAGCACCACCCGGGATTCGAACTAGCAATCTCCGGATGATGGGGCGAGCGCTTTAACCACTGCGCCACTCGGAGGCCCCCAATTTCCATTGGCTACATACCATCCAAAAGTGCAACGCAAACAGACTGTCCTGCAATCGTTTAAATTTGTAAAAGCTGAGCCATTTTGCTCCCATCAATCTAAAAAAGATTACAAGTAATAAACTCGGTAAATTAATGTAAGAACTTAAATATAGTAACAACTGTGGAAATTGGTTTCTTTAAAAGTAGACACATTTTCAACATTTGGCTGTTTAATTAACTTTAATATATTAAGCCTATAAACTTTGCATAAAGTAGCCTGTAGTCATGATTATACAATTTATATATAAACATTATGATCTCACTGTCTGTTCTATTATCATATATTGTATTTTTACAAAGAGTGCATTTCAAGACCTTTTTACAGATTTTTTTTATCAACCAATCAAGTGCTGCGTCAATCATCCCTAGCAACGGGGTCGACCGCACCTCCTCGCTAAGATAAAGGTTGTTGTACTTACCTTACTCAGAGTTGTAAGGAAGTTTCCTGAATCACTTTTGGTCTGAGACTCCCCGCTAGGACTTTTTTTAAGCTAAGATAGGAGCTCTCTGAGAGAATTATAAGAAGCTTTGTGAATACGGGCCCTGGTGTTTAAGAATGCTAACGTGAGGTTGTGTCTCCGACAGTCAGGCCATTATAAACTGTTATGATTTATGCTCATCAGTAGCTAGCTTTAGTGTGTCAGATCCCACAAGTAGAGCACGTTTAAATGAGTGTACTTTGTTTTGACAATTTGACAATTTGTCCATTTGTCCCATTTGTGAAAACGTGCTACTGACAGTGTATACTGACCAGGTGTGTGTGTGTTTGCAGGTGTACAGTGAATATAGAGCAAGCTTGGCTTTTGATTTGGCTAGCAGCAGACAGAAAAATGTAAGTGTATTTCGGTTGTTATTATGAGACACTTGTATTGTGTGTTGGACTTGACTGACTTGTTGGTGTGTTTAAGGCGTATACTGACTACAGTGACAGTGTATCAAGGAGAATGGGCTTCATCCCGCTTCCTCTAGCTCTACTGGTAATGATGTTTTTCCTAAATATTTGCCATATTTTCTGTTTATTTATAATTAATTAACATTTATTTGATTTTATGTAGTAACAACACAGTTATAACACGATATGACATTGCTATAAACTTGTAATGTTTTTCTTCATAAGCTCATCCGGGTGGTGACGAGCTCTGTGAAAATCCAGGGAGCCCTCTCAGTCGTGTGTGTGCTACTTTTTTATTTTGGGTAAGTTTTCTGTGAGTTTTTTTTTTATGTGTATTGTATTTACCAGGATTATGTGTGTATTAATATCGCTACATGTGTGTGCACGCAGTATGATCACGCTAAAGGTGCTGAATAGCATCGTGTTGCTCGGAAAGTCATGTGTGTACGTTAAAGAAGCGAACATGGAGGAGAAGCTGTTCCAGTCTCCCCCCTCTGCGACTCCCAGCAGAGCATCCAGTAGGGGTCATCATGTGAAACGCACACGAGAGCCAACAAGTAATACAACACACACTCACACACACACACAAAGTACATTCATACTTATCAATCTATGTATGTAATATAATACAGCGGTACCTTGGGATACAATTTAATCCATTATGGAGGAGAAATTTCGTATCGCGAAATGCATTTTCCCCAAGGAAACAATGTAGATGCAGATAATCCGTTCAAGCCACCCCCAAAAATATTACTAATTTCTAACACTATAACACATATCTTTGCATATAAAACCATTCCAAACATTTAGAAAAGACATGTAAATGAAGCAAAACATGAAATAAATGGACATTAAACCTCACTTAACCTTTAATGTATGATTCCTCTTGGCACTGGCTGCTTTAAAAACCAAACTGAAAGTGGACCCGCTTTACTCTTGCTCAGCCACATAATGGGTTTTTATAAACCTGACGATAAATTGTTTTAATTTTAATATGCCGTTGTATATGTATGTATTCTATCAGTTGTGTTTTGGTTCCGCGTTCTTATTCTCACGGGACTTCGATCACGAGGGGATGCAAGGACGTCAGCTGACCATGTTTAAAGCGAAGCCACGAATACACAGAGACGCCAACGCTCCATTGCTGTTCATACACATGCTGTACGGCTGGCGCTGCATAAGACTGTGAATCCTTCTGTCTCTTTGCGAATACGTAAAAAATGGAAAAATATCACAGGACAAAGTATTTTCATGATTGTGCTCCCGGATTGTCTCAAGCCGGTGAGGCTGTTACAATACCCCCACAAGCATGCACTCGAACAGTATTCAGGACTTGGGATGATGACATCCATTCACATACACACCAAAATATTGTACATAATTGTAAATAGTCGTATTTTGTGCACTGCAGTATCGGTTTTGTATAATACACATTTGGGTTTGGTATACCGAGTGGATTTGTGTTTTTGGCGCGTTCGTATGCCGAGGTACCACCATACTGTATATTGTAAATATGTGATTACATTAGATCTTATGGTAAGTCATGATGTCCATTCACATTGTACACATTCTACGTCTTTTCAGTCTGCCTCAAATACAGTTTGTATGATCCTGTATATGTTCATTAATCCTATTGGTTTCTTTCTTCTCAAATGCAAATAGGTTGTTATAGTCTTAAACATTAGTGTTTACTGATTGTAAACATCAAGAGCAATGTGCAGTGATTTGATTAGTACATTTATAGCTAATTGCAAAGTATCTTGGGGTTTAGATGTCTGTGATTTAATTGTGTCATTTGTTTATTAATCAATTAAACCTATGAGCCACTGTTTCCCAGCCTTGGTCCTGAAGGATCTATCCTGCACATTTTGGTGTCTTCCCTGCTCCACCACACACACTTTTTTCAGTCATGTCTGCTTGTTGGTTAAATCTGGTGTGCTGTGAGCTGAGAAACTACAGAAATGTGCAGAGCAGAAGTTCTCCTGTACCAGTTGGAACCAATGCTATGAGCACTGTATTTCTTACAGTCATTTTTTCTCCCTTTAGGCGAGCCAGAAGAAGAGGGCTTATCTCCGTCAGTTATAAATCAACCCGTCCAGCAGACGGCGAAACCCATGCCCGATCTCCCGAACAGCGCGTCGGATCAGTTCCTCACGACACCGGACGAGTCCGAAGACAAGATCATCACGCAGGACGGGACGGAACTCATCCACCGAGCTCCAAAGAAAGACCTTCTAGAGATCGATCGTTTCACGATCTGCGGGAACCGAATCGACTGACGCTCAATTGTACAGACCGACGAAAGCTAGAAGTTGTCTACTGGCTTGATTTTTGACATTAGACCCTCTGCTCGAAGGATCAAGGTAGGACCAGAGAGCAGGATATTTATTAAAAAGTGCACCTAATTAATTTATTAGAAGTTTCAAACTGAAACACGCTCACTGATACCTTCTCCTCTGGACTGGACACGAGGATAATTCCAAAGGCCTTTCCAACAGCACCAGGAACAGACCTTTACCTTTTACCATCTAGACAGACGGACAGAAAGAGAAGAGACTGATTACTTCGGTCATGTGACTAAGCAAAGACCAATGTTAATATGTCAACCATGACTAGGTCATTTTTGAAGTGGTGGCTTAATAAGTGGCATTTCTTTTCCATCTTAAGTTGCGTTTTCTTAATTCTGGCGTTGCACATGTGTTTGCTTTATGTGCATATTTGTGAACACTTTATGTGAAGGTTCCCCTAACTAATGTATAGCATGCAGTAACATCAGAACAGACCAACATTATGAAAGCATTAGTAATCAAGGCATGTAAGCAGATGTGTTGGTTGATGTTTAATGAAAGGCACATGTATTATTTAGTACATGGATAAATTTAATTTCATATGAATGAGCAGAAATTAAGGCATATCATATTTCAAAGGTTCATTATTCAAGACGTTAATTAATTCAAGCAGTTAGATCCTTACAGCTTATTAATATGAAAACTTCATCCTAGATTTTTACTCGTACATTAAATGTTAGTTACAGGAACCTTAATGTAAAGTCTTACCGCAGCTAAGCAGCTCAGCTTTGTGCGTCTGCGTCGATAAATCCTGCACCCAGCTCAGACATCTCGGTTACATTCATTTTCTAAACTCACTTTGGACCACTGAAATTAAGCACAAACGTACAGTGAGTAGAAATATCGAAACCGTATTGTGCTTTAACAGGTATTTTTTAATCTACTTTCCTGCCAGTCTTCATTTAAGCTGAACACCTTGTTAATATCATACGTTGCACTTCAATGCTTGTGAATTGCACATTATTTTGTTACATAGACATTAAACATGTACAGTTTATACACACAGCCACATCAGAAACTGGATCAATGCTATAGACAGAATCCATTATTTACCTGGAAGTTAATAGTCTACACAAGGTAAATTTAGAAAGTTTCTTTCCTGTATATAATTTAAAAAGATTTTTTTTTTTGTCTCTGCCCCTGAAGAAAACATCCTTTTATTTTTATTTTTTTTATTCAAACATCCCCCTTACATGCAAAATGCATATTCGGCACTTTTTCAGGCACTGTATTTTACATTTTAACTTCTTATGGTGTAGATTGAGTTGCTGGGTTTTGTTTCTTCTACTTTAACATATTTTGCCAAACAGAATTTGCTTTTATTACCAGTAAGGATTCAGATATTCAGCATAATGCCAACTACTTCATGCAATTTTACTATGTGTGACAGTAATATTGTGGTTCGATATACATTTAATTCTACAGAAGGCGTTCAATTCAAACCGGGACTTTTGATTGCAAGATACAGTTATGAGAGTACAAACTCCCTTTATTTCTCTATATAACCCCCTGCTACACTAATGCACTTAACCCAGTTTTTCTTGGATACCATCGAGGTAGAAAGTTTTCTCATTGTGCCGGAACCACGATCGGAGCGCCTGCTTCACAAGTAGCGTTCATGAACAATTGTGTGCCTCCGACAGATGTGCCTCTTCTGCAAGCTGGTGAAAAGTTTTTGTCGATTTTCTAGAAATGGGCGTTCCACTCGCTGAATGTTGACGAGAATGAGTGCAGTGGGCTCCGAGACACCTCAGCCGGGATCATCATTCATAGACGTACGGCCGTCTTTAAAACATTTACACCATCTAAATGTTTTACTGCGACTAAGATTCTCATCACCGTACTGTGCTTAATTCCATCACAAGTCCTGGTTTGACGTGAACGTCCCTCGTACATTGCTGATTTGCAGTTGTTGATTTCATGCACTTGAAAAATTTTGAAAAAGATCAAGTTGAAGAAAAAAATATCTCTGGGAACAAAACAACAAATACAATTTAATGCACATAATTTGTTCATTTCAAGACATCATGTTAATTTTTTCCATTGAGCATTACATCTTACATTCATTTATACATACAAGTACATAGTGAGTAAGAATAACTTTGGCAATTGGTATAATAATGGTGCTGACATTTGAGCAAATAACATGTCCACTTGTTCTCTGCTGTAAATGTTAAAAATCTAAATCATAAAGTGGATCATTCGCGCTTAACTTAGAGTCAGGTTCAGAAGGAATTTAAAATAATTAATTCAACCATATTTCATTTATGTATGACCTAAATATGATTTGGGATGTTGATAAAGTTGCATTCAAACAGAATTCTTCTACAGCTTTGTGGACCAGTAATTATTAAACAATAGATTATTGAGATTTATTAGAATATCTCTTAAGATTGTGAAGAAGAACTTATTTGCCAAAATGTGTGCATTGTAAAACTTTTTTTTCCATGTAAAGACATTCTGAAGATTAAGATCGTTTGCAAGAGTGTATTGAAGTGTCAAAATCATTTCCCTGTTAATGTTACGCGACGTTATGTCCAGCTGTACCAGTGTGTTAAAAATGACTCTGATTTTGATTTCAGATTTAGATTTGAATTTCGATTGTAATTGAATGGAGGCAGAAGTGTAAGTGGGAGGGGGGGTTCAATTAAAACTACCTAATCGTTCAGTAATTCCGTTCAGACCTTTCATTTAACATGTACAACTGTCTAGAGATGTTACTTACACACTTCTGCTTTCAAGCCTTTAAGTTGTTCTTATTTTCCTGAGCTTTAGAAATTCATCAGGTCAATACTGTATGTTTGTTTGTTTGTTTTTTATAGTGGAAGCCTTTATACCAGCATCGCATTAATGATTCATTAATGTTACCTCCATAACCATATCACATCACGTCATGTATTTTATGCATTTTTATTTTAAAGCTGCTTTTTTTTTCCTGATTGTCCACACCATCAGTCAGTTTCGTCCATCAGTTTGATATCATGATCAACATTTTTTTTTTCTTTTTTTTGAGGAACAGATTGAGATTTTCACTTTATTTTTAAGATGGATTTTCAGGCTAAGGTTAGAGGAGACAGGAATTGTGTTGGTGAATAAATGTTTTGTTTTGTACCTCTTGGATAATCTCTTTTTTTGCTTGCTGTGGATTGTGTTGCCATGGTTTCAGTTCATTTTGCCTTTATGACATTGCAAAGAAAATTGGGTCTCTTATGTGCACACTGTATACACACATACGTTATCAAAGTTTAACCCTCCTATTATCTTTGGGGTCATTTTGACCCCATTCAATTTTTAAAGTCTCAAAATAAATGATTGACATAATTCTTTTTTGGCTTCATAGTCAGTGACCTTTTATACATAAACTTGGGTAACAATTTTAATTATGATAATTTTCTGGAGGTTTAAATTGCTGTAGTTGACCAAATTGACCCCAAGGATAAAAGATATTAGTAAAGGTAACAGGAGGGTTAAGACATTTAGACAATAAATACCAGGCCATCCTATTTAAAACATATGAGTTTAGCTCAATGCCTGTGGCCAGATTAAGGTCTGCTGGTTTAACCTCATAAAGAGAATATTGAATCATCTCATGGAACCACATTTATCAAAAATTTCACACTCAAGATATATATATAAGATATAGAATTAGCAAATACAGTAGGAAAAAATATATGCAGGGGTTGCACAATGAAACTGAAAAACTGTTGGGAGCTCCACAGGGTCAATGTACATGGCCGGGCTGCTATAGCCAAACCTTTGGTCACTCGTGCCAATGCCAAACGTCGGTTTCAATGGTGCCAGCAGCGAAAATCTTGTGGACAATGTGAAACATGTATTGTTCTCTAAGTTCACCTTACATTAGGGTGTGGAGAAGCCCCAAAGAAGCGTACCACCCAGACTGTTGCATGACCAAAGTGAAGCATGGGGTGGATCAGTGATGGTTTGGGCTGCAATATCATGGCATTCCCTAGGCCCAATACTTGTGCTAGTTACTGCCAAGGACTTCTGAACCATTCTGGAGGACCATGTGCGCCCAATGGTTCAAACATTGCATCCTGAGGGCGGTGCCGTGTATCAGGATGATAATGCACCAATGCACACAGCAAGACTGGTGACAGAGTGGTTTGATGAACATGAAAGTCAAGTTGAACATCTCCCCTGGCCTGCACAGTCACCAGATCTAAATATTATTGAGCCACTTTGGGGTGTTTTGGAGGAGCGAACCAAGAAACTCCACCCGCATCACGTAGTGACCTGGACACTATTCTGCAAGAAGATTTGCTCAAAACTCCTCTGGTCACTGTGCAGGACTTGTATCTGTCATTTCTAAGACGAATTGATGCTTGCCTTTTGGCCGCAAAAGGAGGCCCTACACCATACTAATGAATTATTGTGGTCTAAAACCAGGCGTTTCAGTTTCAATGTCACCCGTATATATACAGTGGGTATGGAAAGTATTCAGACCCCCATAAAATTTTCACTCTTTGTTTATATTGCAGCCGTTTGCTAAAATCATTTAAGTTATTTTTTTTCCTCATTAATGTACACACAGCACCTCATATTGACAGAAAAACACAGAATTGTTGACATTTTTGCAGATTTATTAAAAAAGAAAAACTGAAATATCACATGGTCCTAAGTATTCAGACCCTTTGCTCAGTATTTACTAGAAGCACCTGTTTGATCTAATACAGCCACGAGCCTTTTTAGGAAAGATGCAACAAGTTTCAGGTCTCTCCAGAGATTCTCAATTGGTTCAAAAGTCTGGCTGGGCAATTCAAGAACAGAGTTGTTGTGAAGCCACTCCTTCGTTATTTTAGCTGTGTGCTTAGGGTCATTGTCTTGTTGGAAGGTGAACTTTCGGCCCAGTCTGAGGTCCTGAGCACTCTGGAGAAGGTTTTCGTCCAAGATATCCCTGTACTATCATCTTTCCCTTGATTGAACCAGTCCTGTTCCTGCAGCTGAAAATCACCTCCACAGCATGATGCTGCCACCACCATGCTTCACTGTTGGGACTCCCTCGATAGTATTGGACAGGTGATGAGCAGTGCCTGGTTTTCTCCACACATACCACTAGAATTAAGGCCAAAAAGTTCATCAGACCAGAGAATCTTATTTCTCACCATCTTGGAGTCCTTTAGGTGTTTTTTTAGTAAACTTTCCTGTGTCTTGCACTGAGGAGAGGCTTCCGTCGGGCCACTCTGCCATAAAGCCCCGACTGGTGGAGGGCTGCAGTGATGGTTGACTTTCTACGACTTTCTCTCCCGACTGCATCTCTGGAGCTCAGCCACATTGATCTTTGGGTTCTTCTTTACCAAGGCTCTTCTCCCTCGATAGCTCAGTTTGGTCGGACAGCCAGCTCTAAGAAGGGTTCTGCTCGTCCCAAACTTCTTCCATTTAAAGATTATGGAGGCCACTGTGCTCTTAGGAGCCTCAAGTGCAGCAGAGATTTTTTTTTAACTTTAGTCAGATCTGTGCCTTGTCACAATTGTCTCTGAGCTCTTCAGGCAGTTCTTTGACCTCATGATTCTCATTTGCTCTGACATGCACTGTGAGCTGTAAGGTCTTATATAGACAGGTGTGTGGCTTTCCTAATCAAGTCCAATCAGTATAATCAAACACAGCTGGACTGAAGGTGTAGAACCATCTCAAGGATGATCAGAAGAAATGGACAGCACCTGAGTTAAATATATGAGTGTCACAGCAAAGTGTCTGAATACTTAGGACCATGTGATATTTCAGATTTTCTTTTTCAATAAATCTGCAAAAAATGTCAACAATTCTGTGTTTTCCTGTCAATATGAGGTGCTGTGTGTACGTTAATGAGGAAAAAAAAAGAACTAAAATGATTTTAGCAAATGGCTGCAATATGACAAAAAGTTAAAAATTTAAGGGGGTCTGAATACTTTCCGTACCCGCTGTATGTACACACAATGTATTTATGATAAGATAATTGATGGAATTATAATGATTGATGGAATTATAATTTACAGGCACTTAATTTGATCATTTGTGCCGGCGACACGGTGGCTTAGGTGGTTAGGACTAGGACTGTGGCCTCGCACCTCCAGGGTCGAGGGTTTGATTCCTGCTTCTGGTGTGTGTGTGTGTGTGTGTCTGTGTGTGGAGTTTGCATGTTTTTCCCGTGCTTGATTGGGCTTCCTCTGGGTACTCTGGTTTCCTTCCAGAGACAGGCAGATTAGACCAAATGTTCATTTCCAAATTGCATGGAGTATGTGTGTGTGTGTGTGTGTGTGTGTGTGTGTGCCGTGAGATGGCTCGGCACCCAGTCCTGTGTGTACCCCACCCTGGGACAGGCTCCAGCCTCCTCATGACCCTGTATAGATGATGAATGAATGAAAGAATGAATGAACTTATTGTGACAAAGTCCTGACACTGGAGCCTGGAGGTTTAGAAAATTAATCAACACCCACCAATTTCAGCCAATCAGAATCAATCTACAATGATGTGGTAAACTTTTAATGTATACATTCACCGCAGATCTTATTTGATTGATTGATTGATGCAGAATTGGGTCTTCAGTGCAACTAACGGATTTTCTTGCTGATGTTTGAATTTGCACCCAGCACACATCCGCGCTCATAGACAGACTACACACACACACACACACGCACACACATAAGCACGAGCATTCAGCACCAGCGTGCACGCGCTTTAGCCAGTAGCGCGCGCTGCTTAGAGCGTTAGATGAGTTGTTGAGAGAAGCGGCAGTCAGGATGCGAGCCATAAAACCGGCGTGACGAAACCCAGGCTTATTATCTAGATCTGGATTACTTTTTGCACTTCTTTGTGCACTTGTGATTGTTTGCTCAAACGCCTCTATTTTTTTTTTTTAATAGCGTTAATCAGAGCTTAGACTTCACCTCCTCTGAGAAAGGCGCCTGTTTTTATTCCGGTATAGCAGCTGATTTGTGTGAAAGCATGGCGCGCTGGCTGCTGATGCTGCTGTGCTGCTGGAGTTCCGTCTCCGGGGCCGCGCGCACTCGGCCGGAGGCGCCTCACGGGCACGCGCTGGACTTCGGCCTCGTCCCGGCGGTGGTGCACGAGACGCGCGCGCTCTACGAGCCCGGAGCCGTGGACATGCTCTTTCATGTAGTGCACGCGTTTCTCTACACGGTACAGCCAAACCCCTTCCCAGCAGGTGAGTCCCCCATCACACACACACACACACACAATTAGTCAATCCAGAACTATTTATACTGGGAGAGATTTTGAATTTCCACTTTGTCTCCACTGTAGAAATGCCACAAACATATTTATGTATATATAAAGTAAATAATAATAATAATAACAATAATAATAATAATAATAATAATAGTAATCATGAATATTACATAGTCTCAGGCCTCCAGGGTCCAGGTTCGATTCCCTTCTCAGGTCTGTGTGCGTGGAGTTTGCATGTTCTCCCTGTGCTCTGTGGGTTTCCTTCAGGTACTCTGGTTTCCTCCCGCAGTCTAAAGACATGCAATTGCTGTTCCCGCAGTGTGTGAATGTGCGGTCCAACCACAGTTGTAAAAAAAAAAAAAAAAAAGGGAATAAATACAATGGTAATCACCACTGGCCTTCACGGTCCCTAGTTGGACTCCAGAGGTTCCTAGGAGGATGGATGGATTATATATAGTAAGCAATAACATCCAGTTCATCTGCTTATCTGACTGCGAATAAAAGCAGCAGTTTACATACATCCAGGGTTAATGGATTCGATCAAAACTGGGATATTTTGGAATGTAAACACACTGCCTTTTTCAAAGGCTTAACCTCCACCATACTAGCTCCTTTTGTGTGCACTGATTCAACCACAGAAACAAAAGATTCCACTCAATTTGTGTAAACTAGCTGTGAACTACTTGTTAGTGTTCAGGGTTAGTGATTAAGATCAGAAGGTTGTCTGTTCAAATTTCAGCACCACTGAACTGTCCTAACTGAGTTCCTTCTGGGCTGCCAGTTGTGTCCTGCATTAACTGTATGTTTTTTTTTACACATGTTTATTTATGTATAAACATTTTTTTATTTCTGAAATCCCCAGTGAGTTGACCCTGCACATAAAAGAAACATGTTTATATCATATGTTTGTTTAAACTGCCAAAAAAAAAAACAACACCACATTTTTACCAAACCAACATTTGCTCATTTGCATGGGGTTCAAGTTAAACTGGGACTTTTGATGGTGCAGAATACCAGAACACAGTTATGAGTGTAACACTCCATTTATTTCTCTATATAATCCCCTGCTACACTAATGCACTTGTCTCAGCGTTTCACTAGTGCTATCATCAAGGTAGAATGTTTTTTCAGAATCGCGGACACATGATCAGACTGGGAAATCCCGGGAACTCCCTTAATGGCCAAAACAAGTGGAAATGCAACAACTCCAAGCCGAGTCCCTGTCACGTGAAAGTGGAGTTGGTGATTGATTGTGTGTACAGTTCCTGTACAGATTGTGCGTCTCTTCTGCCAGTTGGCAATAAGTTATCCGTCGATGTTTAAGGATCAGGCGTTCCACGACATCACCGGAGCTAAGAGTCATCACCGTCTTCTGTGAATCTAAAGTCTGAAGTCTTCTATAAATGTCAATCAGTTTTGATTCCTTCATTCTTGAGAAATTTCGTCAAAGTCCCAGTTGACTTGAACGCCTGTCATATTTTCACAGATTTTGTTTCAAATTTCAAATTTATTTTTTCACATACACAGTACGATATGCAGTGAAATGTTATATGACCGCTTACACGAATGCTTATATCTCACTAAAGAGAACAAAGAGAATAAACATTCAGTAGAAAAATAAGTTATGAAATAAAGTAAGAAATTAAATAAAGAAAACTCTAGCTATAGAAGAAAATTAAAAATGTAATATAAAAATATAGGGCCAAAATTATAGAAAACAACCTATAGAAGCTTAGTTGTAAAAAAATTATAATTTACATTATGTACAGTAGACAGTTCTGAATTGAACTGAATTAGACCTATCCTTTATTACCCATTGCACATTTATGTACATTTTACTGATTACCTATTCATGTCAAAAATTTTCAGCAAAAAGAATTCAGTAAAAAAAAAAAAAAACATAATCCTTATAGTCATTATCACTATATTCAATTATCATTTTGTATGCAGAAAGTATACTTTTAAAACCAATTTATATGGCCTAAAATACTATAGACATACAGAGTAACATTTTATTATTCATTTCTTACAGCAGAAACAACAATGGAATTGGAACAATTTCCAATTTTTTGGAAAATACCTGCAATTTCTTTTTTATTTGTAATCAATCTTTTCTAATTTTTAATAGGAACAGATAATTATAATCGCATTAAATCACAGGAAACACAGGATTTAAAAAATATCAACCCATCTATAAAAATCTGAACAAAATACACTAAAATCTCTGCATACTATGTATTATGTATACTGTATGTAGCATTCTGAATTTCACAGTCTTATGAACTTTAGGAAATGCACATACAATTTATTAGTGTATCAGGTAAGCATAGCTGTCAGGTGCCTCATGCATCTATTATAATCATTTCACTTCTTCACTGTCTAAAAGTATTTTAATTTACCTGATCCTTGCTATCTCAAATGACCGAAACATGCTCCTCAAGAGTTGTTGAGGCCAGCTTTCTGTTTGATGTTAGTCATAGCCCCTTATATGATGTCACATTAATTGTTTTCACAAGAACTTATTAAAATACATTTAGATGTTCATTAATCAGAAATCACATTTGTTAAAAAAAAAAAAAAAAAACAGCAGGTCAAAAGCTGTGTCCTTTTAAAGCATATTACTGTATATAAGTATCAGTCTGCTGGGTCACAACATGAGTTAATAGTGAAATTCCAACAAAGTCCATTAAAGACAACTGCAGATTATCACCTCCCCATCCCCTCATCCCATACCAAATCAATAATTAACAGCCTTGGCCAGGAACATTACTAGACACACAGGAAGTCTTCTGTGTCCTGTCTCAAGGACTACCGCCCTGTTGCACTCACACCCATCATCATGAAGTGCTTCGAGCAGCTCGTCATGAGACACATCAAGACCCTGCTGCCTCCCTCACTGGACCCCCTGCAGTTCGCGTATCATCCAAACCGTTCAACGGACGATGCCATCTCCACCACACTCCACCTGGCACTGTCACATCTTGACAAGAAAGACACTTGCGTCAGAATGCTGTACATAGACTTCAGTTCAGCATTCAACACAATCATCCCCCAACACCTGAACGGGAAGCTGAGCCTGTTGGGCCTGAACACCTCCCTCTGTAACTGGATCCTGGACTTTCTGACCAAAAGACCTCAAGCAGTGCGGATCGGGAGCTACACCTCCAGCACCACCACACTGAGTACTGGGGCCCCCCAGGGCTGCGTGCTCAGTCCCCTGCTGTTCACACTGCTGACTCATGATTGTGTAGCGACACACAGCTCCAATCATAACAAGTTCGCTGATGACACGACCGTGGTGGGTCTCATCAGCAAGAACGACGAGTCGGCGTACAGAGAGGAAGTGCAGAGGCTAACGGACTGGTGTAAAGACAACAACCTGTCTCTGAACGTCGAAAAGACAAAAGAGATGGTTGTTGACTTCAGGAGGACACGGAGCGATCACTCTCCGCTCAGCATCGACGGCTCTTCTGTGGAGATCGTCAAGAGCACAAAATTCCTGGGCGTCCACCTGGAGAAGAACCTCTCCTGGTCCCTCAACACCAGCTCTCTGCATAAGAAAGCCCAACAACGTCTTTTCTTCCTGAGAAGGCTGAGAAAGACACAGCTTCCACCAACAATCCTCACCACCTTCTATAGAGGAACCATCGAGAGCGTCCTGAGCAGCTGCATCACTGTCTGGTTTGGGAATTGTACCATGTCAGACCGCAAGACCCTACAGCGGATAGGGAGGACAGCTGAGAAGACATTTACACCACACGCTGCATCCGCAAAGCCATCAGCATTGTGGCTGACCGGACACACCCCTCACACTCACTCACTCTTCACCCTCCTGCCATCTGGAAAAAGGTACCGAAACATTCGGGCACTCACATCCAGACTGAGAAACAGTTTTTACCCGCAAGCCATCCGTCTCCTCAACACATAGAGACTGGACTGACACACACACACACACACACACACACACACACACACACACACACACACACACACACACACACACACACACAAATCACTCAGACGAACTAAAATAACATCTGGACTGAACTGATAAACACACATGCACAATCACACTGATATACATCCATCTCAATCTGCTCATACCTACCTACCTGTGCTGCTCTTCGCAATTTTTTGCACAATATTTATTTGACTGCTATTTGCACACAATACTCTTGTCAAAATGTAAACTGTTTACTGCTGCTCTTCCCACTACCTCAATTCATACTTCAACAAAAAGTACTGTTATGTGTTACATTGTTTTGTCTGTCATGTACCTCTTTGTTTGCACTATTTGCATGTGCACTTTGTCTATTGTGTATTTTTGTATAGAAATTTGACAGTTCTTCTTTTAGATTAACTTAAAAATGTTTAAAAAATTGTGTTGTAAATTTATGTTGTTGCCTGTATGTAGCACCCTGGTCCTGGAGGAACGTTTCGTTTCACTGTGTACTGTAACCATTCAACTGTATATGGTTGGAATGACAATAAAAAGGCTACTTACTTACTTACTTACTTAGACAGCTGGTCTGTGAGTAGTGTCATTTGGTAAAATAGCCTACTGCATATCTGACTAATACAAATCAGCAAAGTCACGGTTCTGGCTCACATAATTTGCCTTATGTGTAGTTTTGGCATCATGGCCTATTTGCCTACTGAATTTCACACACTGCACTTTGTTTCTGCCTTCTGAAGGAGCCTGTTGCCAAAATGTGCCTTATTCTGTTTTTCTTCAAATATCTGATTCACTGTTGTGTCAGTTAGAATAGCTGGTTCGTGCTCTTTTCTTCTTTGAATAGTTGTTTTCTGGGGCAGTTTATGGATATGTTCAGTCATCCTCTTGAGACGGCAGACCATTGTAAACTCTGATATGGCTTGGGCATGGGGGCACTAGTGCTTGCATAAAAACTAGGTATAGTAGATCTACATCTGAGCTCATGCCAGGCAGACTAGGCTGGTGCTCGAGCCTGAAAGTTGTGGGCTGATAGTGGGGTATAGCAGGGATTGTTGAGGCCGGTTTGATGCTGGATTGGTCTTGTGACTGGCAGGGGTGGATTGGTTTTGGGACCACCAGGGCAGGTTTGGTGTTGGGACAAGCAGGGTTGCATCGGTATTGGTACCGACTGGGATGGATTGGTGTGTGACCAATCAAAGTTGGTTTGGTGCTTGGACCAGCAGGGCAGAATTGGTGTTGGGACTGGATTGCTGTTTGCAGTACCCCCGTCACCTTAAAGCCAGCCTTACTGTTTAATAGGGGCTGCAGCCAGAGGATAGTAGATTGCCATAATTCACCTGCCAAATTTCATAAATACCATTGGTTTTTAGGATTGCTCCTTGTCCAAGCATTACATGCCTGTACACAGACCTAAAGCTGATGATTGCATTCGGGTGGAAACAACAACATGACAATCTAAATTTTGGGGGGGATAATTGAGTCCCTCAGTGGACATACAAGACTGAGTCCAACAGGGCTTCTGCTTTGTGCCGTTTGTACGATCAATAAAATGTTTCAGAAAAGGGGGTCTGGAGCCTGTCTTGGGAACACTGGGCCATGGGGTATGAAGGACACCCTGAGCATCGTAGACACACATTCACATTTTCTAAAGTCTTTTAGTTGTTCCTATATGTGTCAGTGCAGTGTAGAATAAAGAATTTTGATTGGATGTAAAGAAAGAATGGTAAAGTAAATTATTTCAGAATGTTCCAAACTGCCTTTAGTCTCTCGGACATACAGTGGAATTAGAATTGTCACGGTTGGGGTTTGTTAACATCGAAACCCCAAAATTACTGTGTACCGACCTGTATGAGATACTAAATAATGTATTAAAAAGTGCCATGTTGGGTAAAAATGAATGAAAATCTATTTACTTTTTAAGACTAAGACTGTGTTCCAGTACCGTTTAACACACTCTCTTAATATACCACTAGGGGGAATCCCCATGACTTACAGTAAGTGCTGATTTAGTATTTGTCTGGGTTATTTTGGTAGATAATCCTTGGGAGGCGCAAAGGGTGAAGTGAATATTAATGCAGATTATAGGGAATTTACAGATGAGGCTTTGCAGTCATATGCAGTTTGCTTTGCATTGTAAAGGAAGTAGAAGAAAAAATAAGTAGTTTATAATTAGATAGTGAGTTTTTAGACACGTTTTGGTTTGCTTCATTTAAACTGGGGGAAACTACACATAAAACAGGTTATGCTTTTTTGTTTTGTTGTTTCTCAGGGTGATAAGAGAGCAAATAAGAGCACACTGTGTGTGTGTGTGTGTGTGTGTGTGTAGAGGAGAATAGGATTGCAGACAGAGGTAAGTCCCTGCTGCCTAATCAATTAGCAGACCTGTCTGTCCGAGTCACCTGCCTCATCACATAATCTGATAATCTGAGCTCCATATGCCTCAAACATACACACCGTAGCCCGACAATGTATATTCACCTCCGCAGATTATGATTTGGTTATAATTTTAACATTATATCTGGAAATGTGATCCGCATTCAACAAAGTGATATTGCCACAGTAGAATTTTTTTTTAAATCAAGTAATCACCAATTAGGATCCTAGATTGGAAGAATTATTATATTGCATATCTAATGAATATCACCATGTAATATTACTTCACATCTTTAAAAAAAAAAAAAAAGAAAAAAGGTTAATCTATTTTAAACATGGCGAAGGCACCCTCGTTTTTCAAGCTGGATACAAATGAAGTTATTAATAAATCATTTGTAAAGACAAATTGTAACTAGAAATTTCTTGAAAATGCTTATATAGTAGTTCAGAAACACAATTGTATTCTATGAGACCTTTGTGTTACCTGACCTGGCTCAAAGCGATTTCCACATTAAAGGGCAATTAAAGGAGTTCCTGGCAGGCCAGCGTTTCAGACATGAAGCAGGTAGTCGAATCTTGGCTCCGGCGTACTTTCAATTCAGTTCAATTTTATTTGTACAGATAGCTGTTTAATAATTGTCATTGTTTTACTGAGAAAACTTTCTACCTTGATGGTGTCCAAGCACTAGTGAAAGCTATAAGTGCATTAGTGTATCAGAGTTTTTACTCTGCACAATAAAAAGTCCCGGTTTGATTTGAACACCCGTTCAAATATACACCAAAGTGCTTACTTGCATATTTTAAGAGTGACTTTTGCAGAGTGAGTGGTCTGCACCCATGTCGAACACAAAACCCAGAAAGGCAAGGCAGAATTATATGAGAGAAAAAGACGTGGGAAGGAAGGTAGAAAATTGGGTTGAAATGGGATTAGTGAGAAAGAGATGCAAACAAATCAAAAAAGAGGGATGACTCTTAGATTTACATTTAGGCATTTGGCAGACGCTCTTATCCAGAGCGACTTGCAAAAAGTGCTTTAAAGTTTACATTACTGGATAGATACTTACACTGGATTAACTAGGTCAATAACTTTTTTGGGGGGGAGGGGGGGCGGGTGCGGGGCTGGTTAGTCCTGTAAGTACTGGAGAAATAGATAAGTTTTGAGTCGCCGTTTAAAGATGAGGCGAGCAGTGCTGGAGGACCGGAGGGTACGCGGCACAGTGCGTGGTGTGATTAGAGCAGAGAGGTAAGTGGATGCTGGGCCATTTTTAGCTTTGTAGACAAGCATCCGTGTTTTGAATTTGATGCGGGCAGCTACAGGAAGCCAGTGCAAGGAGCGGAGGAATGGGGTGGTGTGGGAGAACTCGGGAAGGTTGAAAACGAGACGTGCTGCTGCATTGTGGATCAGTTACAGAGGACAAGTTGTGGACAGAGGCAGGCCAGCCAGGAGTGAGTTGCAGTAGTCCAGTCTTGAAATAAAAAGGGACTGAACAAGCACCTGAGTAGCCTATGGATTAAGCATATATCACCCCCCCCCCCCCCCCCCCCCAACACACACACAGTCCTCAGGTCTGCTAGAGTTAGATGGAGTTGATTTTCTGTCTATCTAACATTCCTTCATGATAAAGCAAGCAGTTTACTGGTCCATGCTGGAAACTACCATCCATTCTCCATCAGAGTACCAGGTGGCTGCTTATGTATACTTACAGAATAATTTTGTCTCCACAGAAAGATTATTTTATTGTGGACTGATAATAACCTGGAAATTAACCACCAATCTCAACTTCAGCCTGTGCAAACACTGACCTCTTAGAACTCACAGGCTCTCCTGACAAGCTCTGAATTAGTTATGGCAACCGCTCTACAATATCCTTGTTGGAAACGTAAACATCAAAGTGGGTTATCAGGCTATGCCTAGACCCTAAATCCGTCCAGCAGACATGCGTCCTTGTCTCAGCTCTAACATACTAGAGAAACCGGGAGTTTCTAACTAAATGCATCCATTTGGACGTTATGGACACGGACAGTCCTCACAGACTTTTAATGGCTGGCATGTTGCCCCTCCCATTGTCAGGTTTGAACACACCAACCAGATGGAATTTGTGCAGTGAGCAAGAGGGAGCATGGTGTCTGCACCCAGAAGTGGTGTCCCAGATTTAGAAAAAACTTGGCAAGACATATGTGCACTTCTTTGCCAGTACCAGGTCAGCACGTTGCTGATTGTGGTTCTCCCTGGTGGACACTGTCAGCCTGCTGGGACAAGACTTTGTTATCCAATGCTGCTTTTGTTAGTGATAGGAACGCCTGGTGACCGCCTCCGTGATCAGATCTGCTGTCCCTAGTACATGGGCTTTGTATGCTCATAGTTGAGCGCTGTTCTACAAATGGTGTGCACATCATTAGATAGAACTGATCTGAGACATCATTCCCAGAAAACCTTTCTCTGAAAAGGTTTCTTTTTATACTAAAGGTGAATGTGGCAGGCATCGAGGAGCGTTACAGAACCCGGAATGACATCTTTAGAGATGTTCGCAATGCTATTATAACCTGTCTTAAATGTGTGAAATGTCTTAATCCTCCAAGAGCTCTTGTCCTAAAGCCTGCTTAGATGCCTCTTTACTAGTCTATGCAAAAAGCTGGATTGAACTCTGAAAAATGACCTCAGCAAAAAGAGTGGGAGAACAGCTTAGCATATGTGTTTCTTGGGTTTTACTCAATGGTACTATTTGGTACTTTAATGATACCACAGTCATGGTGGTACCATTTTGAACTTTTTCTTGGTTACCATCCGCTGTTACTCACTTTCAGGCCTGTAGTGATAAATCCATGTCTTGTCACCAGTAATGATTCTATTTCTAGGATAAACTGTGCCCTAGGGCACAAAGCAAGGACTATAAAAACATGCTTGGATGAGCTTGGAGTTTAAGTTTAACTTGACTGGCCCTAACACAGAGCCCTGACCTCAACCCCATCGAGCACCTGTGGGATAAACTGGAACGGAGATTGTGAGCCAGGCCTTCTTGTCCAACATCAGTGTCTGACCTCATAAACACTCTACAGACTGAATAGACAATAAGTCCCACAGAAACACTCCAAAATCTTGTGGACAGCCTTCCAAGAAGAGTGAAAGCTGTTATATCTGCAAAAGGGATTCCTACTCCATATTAAAATATATGTATTTGGATACAATGTCATTGTGGGTTTGGCCAAATACTGTTCATAAAGTGAGCATTATTCAGTGGTAAGTTTTAGACATTGGGCTACTATCCATAACCCCCCGACTCTAGCCCTAAACTGTCCTGCAGTGGAACCTCAGCCTGGGAGTAACACAGTTTGCAAATGTTCCGCAAGATGAATGAATTTTAAAATCATTTTGACTTGGAAAAAAAGCAAGTCTTGTTTTACGATTACCGAGTATCATCTAGCACGAATGCACTTCTGTTTTTGCCGCCGATCGTCACGTGATCACAACTGAGCCAACGGTTTTTCTCTCTCACGAGCTGCGGAATTATGGGTAATCGTTTACCCTGCTCGGTCTTAGTGCGCGTCTCTCACTGGTATAATCAACATCCATACACGCGTGTACTGTTTACTATAGCACTGTGACCACGTGTGTGCGCGTAATTTTTTTTTAATTTTGTTTGTATGCGTGTGAGTGTGAAAGTCATCTTGTAAAGCAAAAGCAAGTCTTATTAGAGAGAGTAAAGATCCATTTTCTCTCTGTCGCTCTCTCGCTGTGTCAGCCTGCAGGGATTCAGCGAGTGTGCGCTCACTCGAGTGTCAATAGAGATGTTGCTTGTTAATGTTTCCGTTAATGTGTTTGCATTAATTATTTGTATGTATTTTTTGGGGGGGGCTGTGGAACGAATAATTTGAGTTTCTATTATTTGTTATGGGAAAATTCGATTTGATTCGATTCAATTGGAAATTTGATCGCTTTGATTAATGAGTGTTTTGATATACGAGCCTGCTTCTGGAACTAATAGTGCTCGCAATCCAAGGTTCCACTGTATTTATACAGGGGTTGGACAATGAAACCGAAATGCCTGTTTTAGACCACAATAATTCATTAGTATGGTGTAGGGCCTCCTTTTTGCCACCAATACAGCATCAATTCATCTCGAGTCCTGCACAGTGGCCAGAGTGATTTTGAGCCATTCTTCTTGCAGAATAGTGGCCCGGTCTCTATGTGATGCTGGTGGTGGAAAACGTTTCCTGACTCTCTCCTCCTAAACACCCCAAAGTGGCTCAATAATACTTAGATCTGGTGACTGGTCAGACCATGGGAGATGTTCAAGTTCACTTTCATGTCCATCAAACCTTCACCAGCCTTTCTGTGTGTATTGGTGCATTATCATCCTGATACGGTACATGGCACCGCCTTCAGGATACAACGTTTGAACCATTGGGTGCACATGGTCATCCAGAATGGTTCGGTAGTCCTTGGCAGTGACGTGCCCATCTAGCACAAGTATTGGGCCTAGGGAATGCCATGATATTGCAGCCGAAACCATCACTGATCCACCCCCATGCTTCACTCTGGCACCATTGAAACCAGCATTTGGCATCGGCACGAGTGACTAAAGGTTTGGCTATAGCAGGCCATGTTGACCCTGTGGAGCTCCCGGCGACCAGTTTTGGTGGAAACAGGAGAGTTGAGGTGCACATTTGATTCTGCAGTGAGTTGGGCAGCTGTGGTTTTATGTGTTTGGATATAATCCTGGTCAGCACCCGGACATCCCTTTCAGACAGCTTCCTCCTGCGTCCACAGTTACTCCTGTTGGATGTGGTTCTTCCTTCTTGGTGGTATGCTGACATTATCCTGGATACCGTAGCTCTTGATACATCACAAAGACTTGCTGTTTTGGTCACAGATGCGCCCAGACGCGCACCAACAATCTGTCCTTTTTTGAACTCTGATATGTCACCAATAATGTTCAATTAAATTTTTTAATTCAGTTAAATTCAATTTTATTTATATAGCGCTTTTAACAATGTTCATTGTCTCAAAGCAGCTTAACCAGCCTGAAATTTTTTTTTAAAAAGAAAATGTACAGTATGGAATTGTGCATGTGTGAGAAAAATGTGTCTTGATAACAATGAGATGAATGAGTGAATGATGAATGAAATGTCTCTGATGAGCAAGCCAAGGGTGACGGCAGTAGGAAGAAATCTTGAGAGGAACCAGACTCATTTGGGTGATAACGGAATTGATAACACAATGTTGTGTGCATTAAACCATTAACCTTTGCTAATTAAACCTTCACACTCTGCTCTTACAGGTGGAATGTGCAATCAATGAAGATTGGCCACCAGACTGGTCAAATTAAACCATGAAACCTCCATCACTAAAATGGCCAGTGTTTCAGTTTCATTGTCCAACCCCTGTACGTGTGTGTAATAATTTCAAATAATTTTATCTGGGCGTTGAAAATTAACTTGAGTAGAACCTGAAGAGAGTTAGGAAAATTGGGGCATGAGTGGTCATCTTCATCCTCACAGGTCAGAAACAAATTTCACCAGCCTACACTTCCCATACTGTACCCCATTGCGGCATACAAACATGGCCACTCTGAACAATGGCTCCCAGCTGGCATATTTCAGCTGCCCCACCCCCACTTCTGATTTAAGTCACTTGCTCCCAACCATCGCCTAAACTATATAAACAAACAGAATACTTTTCGTCAGATGCATCAAGCCTTTTTGCTCTTATTGCACTTTTTATTATTTTTTTTTTTAATAAAATCTGATTTTTGCAACTCCTGCACCTGAGACACACACACCTAACAAAAAGGCACATAAGACATGTAGTAGATGCAGATTAGTGTATAAGCAGCTTGTCATTTGGTTATGTAGGTCATGATACTAATCGTGTGTTTTAAACACAGAGTGACTCACACTCACACACATTCAGGCACCCACACACTTGTGTAACCATGTAATAAGTGTACAAATACAAGTCACACACGCATATAAACACATTGGCCACATGTGTTTGAATGAACTTTTTTTTTTTTTTACAGAAATTTGAACTGTTACTGAAATCACAAAATCTAAATCATAATTTAGTTTGCTTTGTTACATCAAGAGCACAGGTAATATAAAATTATCATCATGCTCAGTAGAGTGTTACTTTATTGTGGATAACCTACATTAACTCACATCTCTTTAAGGGGCACCGTGCACAAAATGTGCCATGTGATTATGTCCAGCTGACATGTCTTAGTATCAAAAGGAAAAGGAATAAAGAATGTCAGTTTATAAGTAAACATGTGGGTGTGTGGTGACTCACATCAGAAAAAAATACAAATAATTAATGAAATAATAATAATATATATATATATATATATATATATATATATATATATATATATATATATATATATATATATATATATATTTTTTTTTTTTTTTTTTTTTTTTTTTTTATATAAATTATATAGAGCTGTGTATGTGAGTTTGCATGTTTTTCCCGTGGGTTTCCTTCGGCTACTACGGCTACTCCGGTTTCCTCCAACAGTATCCTGGGTTGAGTTCCAGGCCCCCCCAAGCCGATATACAGGATAAAGCAGTATAGATGATGAGTGAGTGAGTGAGTGAATGAGTGAGTGAGTGATATATGTACAGCATAAATTCAAGCTGCTTAAGGAGAAAATAGCTTTATAGCATGTTTTAGGTGCAGTTATAGCATTTTGCAAAATCTTACAAAATTCACACCCGTATAATGTAACCAAAAAGGGTCCTTTTAACGCCCTCATTTGTAAAAAAAAAAAAAAAAAACATTTGAAAACAATATATTCTCTACTGTGTTGCAATATTTCTTGCCTAATTAAAAAACTAAGAAAATAAAAAAAATATCTATATTTTATATAAAACCTAAAAATATATACTATACAGTACAGACCAAAAGTTTGGACACGCCTTCTCATTCAGCGAGTTTTCTTTATTGTGTTCTTTATTGTGTTCTTTAGCCCAAACGCGTCTCTTCTGCTTGTTGCCTGTCCTTAGCAGTGGTTTCCTAGCAGATATTCTACCATGAAGGCCTGATTCACACAGTCTCCTCTTAACAGTTGTTCTAGAGATGTGTCTGCTGCTAGAACTCTGTGTGGCATTGACCTGCTCTCTGATCTGAGCTGCTGTTAACCTGCGATTTCTGAGGCTGGTGACTCGGATGAACTTATCCTCCGCAGCAGAGGTGACTCTCGGTCTTCCTTTCCTGGGGCGGTCCGCATGTGAGCCGGTTTCTTTGTAGCGCTTGATGGTTTTTGTGACTGCACTTGGGGACACTTTCAAAGTTTTCCCAATTTTTCGGACTGACTGACCTTCATTTCTTAAAGTAATGATGGCCACTCTTTTTTTTTTTTCACTTCGCTGCTTTTTTCTTGCCATAATACAAATTCAACCTCTTTGAATGAGAAGGTGTGTCCAAACTTTTGGTCTGTACTGTACATTTTTTTAACTGCAAAAGTTATCTCATTTTACTGTCAAATACTAAATCTTTAAATATTTTTAATTATTTATATATATCTTTTCTTTTTTTTCCCATAGATCTCATTGTCAAGATTTTGCAGCAAAATACAAAAGGAATCAAACCAGATGAGCTTCACAAGGTTCGTGTCTGTGTATGGATTTATGTACAGTATTATACATTATATAATAAAGTCTAATTTTCACTTTCACCTTACTTTTCATTGCCACCTCTTCAAAATTATGGAACAACAGCCTGAGAACATTGTCCTAACGCTACAGGTAACAACTTCACTTGTTATCACGTTCCTATTCTAATTCGATTCTTGTCATTACCTTTCAGAAATTTGACATTTGATTGATCTTTCAACTATGTACACAGTCGTAGAAATGTTATTACCTAAAAGTCAATTATTTTTATTCCTTAAAGACCATATATTATTCTCCTTTTAAACAAGTTTTATTTCTTAGACTTGTTATAGTTGAGATCCTGCATTTCTGGGTTTGCTCCTTTTTTCAAATGCGCTGTCTCAGTGTGTATGCTCCCTTGGAGGAAGTGCATCTTCCTAGCCAATCAGAACACAGGAGCCATCGACTTCTATGTTAATTTTAGGCTTTTCCTAAATAAATAAATAAAACATAAGAGGACTCATTCATGGTGAAGTCCTCAATATTCATTCATTTATTCATTCTTTTGTTTTCCATACCACTTATCCTGTTCAGGGTTGGTTCTCCGTTACCTGGAGTCAATCTCAGGAGACTTTGGTCACAAGGCGGGGTGTACCATGGACAGGGTGCCAAACCATCGCATATCACACATGCACACTCGCGCATTCATTTATGCACTACAGGCAAAGTGAAAACACCAATCTTCATGCCTTTATGGAAGGAAACTGGGAAACCCAAAGCAGGAATCGAACCCTCGACTCTGGAGGTCACTCACTCACTCATCTTCTATACCCCTTTATCTTGTATTCAGTGTCGCGGGGGCCTACACTCACACTCATTCATTCACTACGAGCAATTTGTGAACGTTAATTAGTCTAATCTGCAGGTCTTTGGATTGTAGGAGGAAACTGAAGTACTCAGAGGAAACCCACTAAGCACAGGGGCAGAATATTCACACAGACCCAAAGCAAGAATCGAACCCTCAGCCCTGGAGGTGCAAGGTCACAGTGATATAAAAGTTAAAAAAACACCCAGAGTGGGGATTGTGTGCAATAAGGGAAAAAAAACACATTTGCTTACTTAAGCCCCAGCCTATACAAAAAAAAGGGAAATGGAGAAACACCATGGAATATTTTTTTTCCTCATGTTTTTGTGTATTTGTGCAGACTGAAGACACGTCTGAATGTCTAAAGATGACTTAAAGGGGAATTTTGCACAAAAGGTCCCCATTAAAATATCATTACTATAGCATGTTCTAATGTTCAAAGATCTGACATTTAAACTAATAAAACAAACTCACCCAGCTTGTTCAAGATTGCATTGTTTAAAACTGAGATGGGCATAATATTATTTAGCATAAAAAATGAATATTCTACACTACTAATATACTGTATATTACAGTACAATATTACCCGCATGCTCTTAAAAGTTTTAATTGCATTGTTTAATAACTAACTGATGATTGTGACTCAGTTCATTTGCTGACTTGAGAACTTGCATAAAGTATGATATCATCTTGTTTTGTAAAGAGCCAACATGACTCATATTTTTCACGTGTATTTTCTCTCTGAAGGCCATTTATTACGAGATTGGCTTCATCGTTCTGGCAGCGCTGGGTGTTGTGTTTGTGCTCCTGATGCCACTGGTGGGTTTATTTTTCTGCCTGTGTCGGTGCTGTGAGAACTGCGGAGGCGAGATGCACCAAAGGCACCGCAAAAATGCTGACTGCCAGCGTGGCTTCTATACGTTCTCACTCATCACCTCTTCGGTGTTCATCGCGTACGTATACAAACCTCCCATGGAATATGTTCATCATGTCCCAATACTGAAAGTAATTTCTTTTTGTTACTTCAAATAGCAACAAAAGTGACTCATTTCTTATACTGTTGTAACCCATCTGGTGGATTTGTTGACCCTGGTGTGCACTACGAGATGCTTTTCTGCTCGCCATGGTTGTAAAGAGTACTGACGTTTTTAGTCTGACTCAGGCCGCCATTCATATACACATTCACTAGTCACATACATAGTTCGGACTTCATTCGGATATACTTTTTTAATCTCACTATTGGTCTTTACTAGGTATTAGATGACACAGCGCACACACATAGGACTAATGACATGCTGAAACAGAGAGGGAGATTATACCAGTAAGAGACGAGCACGAAGACCCAGCAGGGGAGACGATTACCCACAATTCCGCATCGCAAGAGAGAAAAACCATTGCCTCAGTTGTGATCATGTGACGCTCGGTGTCAAAATAATAAGCGTTTGCATGATAGATGATACTCGGCACTCGTAAACCAAGACTTTCGCTCGGTTTCCAAGTCAATATTTATAAAAAATCCTTGCTCGTCTTGCGGAACACTCACAAACCATGTTACTCGCAATCCGAGGTTCCACTGTATATGTATATCATCAAAATACATGCCTTTCTTCTGACAGTCACAGAATCAGTTGTGGTTCCACTATTGACATCTTTAGAGGAAAAATAATACTGCACATTGCTGCCATAATTCATTTATAGTTTACAAAAAGGGCATACTGTAGATAACAACTGTTGAAGTGTTTTAGGCCCCTTTGTAAATGCAATTTACTCAATTAACAAATGAAGCTACAATAAACCTATATAAAACGCCTGTACAACAATGTATTCCACATTTCTTACTTAAATCCAGTGGGAGAGGAAAACCTTTGTAATAATAATAATAATAATAATAATAATAATAATAATAATCTGATATACACTGATCACCAATAACATTACAATATAATAAACATTATTATGTTAACATTAACATTATGCCTCCTGGCCATGACTCCGTAAGACCTCTGGGAGTGTGCTGTGTTGTCTGGAATGTCAGTGGAATTAGTGGTCTTTGGATGCTGTGGGTTGGGGTATGGGGACTCCAGTGTATGACATGAACGCTTGATCACATAAAAATAAAAAAAAAAGCATAGTACAGTGGAACCTCGGATTGCGAGTAACATGGTTTACGAGTGTTCCGCAAACCGAGCAAAGATTTTTAATACATTTTTAATCGGAAACCGAGCAAGTATTAGTTTACGAGTGCCGAGTATGTATCACGCATGCGACTCTTATTTTGACACCGAGCGGCAAGTGATCACAACTGAGCCAATGATTTTTCTCTCTCTCTTGCGCTGCGGAATTATGGGTGCTCGTCTCTTACTGGTATAATCAGCATGTCCCTCTCCCTTCTATGTGTGTGCGCGCGCGTAATTTGACACAGTGCCCCACACACACCGACACACACACACTCTCTCTCTCCTCCTATGTGTGTGTGCGTGTGTAATTTGACACTTTACACTGAAAAGAATCGCGACAGAGCTGAGTTTTCTAAGGTAAAGTGCTGGTTCATTTGTTTGTTTGTTTTTTTTACTTTACAGCAGTGATTCCGTTAGTATGCGCTCACGCGAGTGTGATTAGAGAGAGTTCTCTTTTTTTTCCCGTTAAAGCAGTGTTTCAGTTGTGTGTGTTTGTTGTGAAACTTAAAAAGCGGGGTGGGGGGAGGGAGGAGGAGTTTTACTGTGTAAGACGAGGCGAGGGAAGGGGCTAATTCCACACACACACACACGAATACATGGCGCCTGCACGCACAAATGGAAACACTTATCTGTCTGGATTTATTTTTACTTTTTTTTAAATGTTAAGTGCAGGTTAATTTGTTTTATTTTTACTTTATATATTGTATTAATTATTTTTATGTATTTATTGTTTTGGCTTGTAGAACGAATAATTTGAGTTTTTATTATTTCTTATGAGAAAATTTGTTTTGGTTTATGAGTGTTTTGGAACACGAGCCCACTTCCGAACGAATTATGCTCGTAATCCAAGATTCCACTGTTCTTCAGAACTCTGCTTACTTATAAATCTACTTGGGTACAATTTTAAATAATTGAAACATTTTAATTATCCAGATAAATTCAATGACATTTGATAACATTAGCAACATTGTACCTGCTTTCAAAATATTGTGAAAGCCTGTAAAGATGAGAAGTCAGGGTAAAAAAAAAAAACAAAAAAAAAAGATGAGAAGTCAATTTATTGCAACAATTTCCCATCTGTGGAACCTCAAAGTAAAGCAAATTGTTTTTCTGAAATATGTCTAGATTAGTCTAAAGTCATGTGTTTAAGCAATTCTCATAGAAATTGGAATACTCAATATACACATATGCTAATCCTTGCATAAACAAAAAGTAAGCTAGCTAGCTAGCCCTGGTTAAGGAGGTTTTAGCTTGCTAATGTGTTGCAAATCAACTGCATTTTGTTCATATAAAATTTAAAAACACTGTAATAAAGAGACAATGTTTGTCATGGGAGATAATTCTATATAGGATTAGACATTATTTAAGAAAAAAAATCTGAATTATCATACTACTTTAATAAAGAATAAAGAGGTTTAGTCATTTAGTGTGCACTCATAGGGACCAAGTGTAAATAGACCATAATGTTTTTTAGTATTATTACTATTTAATCAAATTGATCATATTCATGGATGTACACTGTATTGAAATAATATAAATACACCCATGGTCATATTTTACACAAAAATATGTTTTTTAGTCAATATGTCAGTAGTGTCTTTGTCTTTGCGATTGACATTCATACTGACAGATGACGTTTCCTGGACTTTTCAATGGTGTGTCACGTGACTACTGTATATTTGGGCCAAACGGCATCAATGACGGGTCGACCTCTTTTGAACCATAAATCTACTTTAAAGGAGGAAATGTCACGATTGTGCTGCAAACAAAGCAGTGTAACGCAAATACAACTTTCTCATTAGAAGAGAAGCTCGAGAGTAAACCTGCAGTGGTTTAAAATAACTTTCTCTCTTTTTCTTTCTCATACACACACACACTTTTGCAGCACTCACAAAAGCACAAGTTTCTTTTTCACCCTATGAGTGTGTGTAGCAGTTATGTGACATCGATAGCCCTTATTTTCTCCTTAGAGAAATTCTCCGCTTTCTTTCTCTGCTCTCCATCTCTCACTTTTCCTCTTTTTTCTTTCCTGCACTGTGCTGACAGCAGCCTTCACTCCACAATGAGCGTTTGTGAAGCGTAGACAAGCGTAAGCCCTGTCTGCATTGTGTGTGTATGTGAGTGTGTGTGCTGTGAGGGGAAATAAATATTCAGAATATTCATTATACTTTCAGTATAGTCAGATTACCACCACTGATATTCAGTATAACAATTTGAGTGAGAAATGTCTTTTATGTAAAAGACTAAACATGTCCCATGATGATGTTGCTACCTCTACTGTAGTAATGATTTGGGTATTGCTATAATTGGAACTTTGTGAAGTAAAGTGGTACAAACAGTGATATGCCATATTGCAGTATATATTAGTACTACTTCTTCTTTTTCTTCTTATGATGATGATGAGGAGGATATTCCCCAATATCGAGTCATATCTGGGATCTGATGTGTTCTACACCTCAGGATCTAAAAGGCTTGCCATAGATTCAGTGGGTTCTTTCAAAATAAATAAAAAAAAACTCAAGAACCATTTAGAGCCACCTACTTTCATTTATGATAAACATAATATCCAAAACCAAAAATCTAAGGTTTTTGGGTTATCTTCATGATTTTGGTAACCAATCTACTCAGGAGGGTGTGAACTCACACCAATCAATTTCACTGAGGTGGAGCCTAATTTACTCAAAAAGCTGATGCTTGAAAACTCATGCTTGAATGGATTTGCATCAAACTTCAATGGCTTCTGGACACAATTCTGAGGTCACAAGCGAAAGTTGGGGTTAGTTGATTCATAGGAACGGATCTACAGGGTGGGCCATTTATATGGATACAACTTAATAAAATGGGAATGGTTGGTGATATTAACGTCCTGTTTGTGGCACATTAGTATATGTGAGGGGGCAAACTTTTCAAGATGGGTGGTGACCATTGTGGCCATTTTGAAGTCAGCCATCTTGGATCCAACTTTAGTTTTTTCAATAGGAAGAGGGTCATGTGACACATCAAACTTATTGGGAATTTCACAAGAAAAACAATGGTGTGCTTGGTTTTACTTTATTCTTTCATGACGTATTTACAATGGCTTTGTTCACAGCCATTGACATGTCGAAGAGGTTAACACGTGATGAGCGGATCGAAATTGTGTTGATATCTGGTGAACGCAGTAACCGGGTCATTGCAGCAGATTTCAATGCAAGACACCCTACGAGACCACTCATCTCCCATGCTACAGTTAGCAAACTGCTTGCTAAGTTTCGTGAAACTGGTTCAGTGTTGGATTTGCCAAAATGTGGACGCATTAAAACTGTCACTAATGAACAAATATCAGTGGCTGTCCTAGCGTCATTCAGCAAGAGCCCATAGCGTAGCACTCGCCGCATGTCACTGGAGAGTGGCATTAGTCGAACATCCCTTCGGCGGATATTAGCTACTCACAAATGGCACCCTTACAAACTCCAGGTACTGCAGCATCTCAACGAGGATGACCCAGATCGGCGCACACAATTTGCAGAATGGGCAAAACAAAAATTGGAACAGGACCCTCAGTTCACGCAGAAGATTTTGTTCAGTGATGAGGCAAACTTTTACGTGAATGGTGAAGTTAACAAACAAAACCACCGCTATTGGTCTGACACTAACCCACATTGGATAGATCCCTCCAAGACTGTTGGAACAAAAAAAGTGATGGTGTGGTATATGAGGTACAAAGATAGTGGGGCCATTTTTCATCAATGGAAACCTCAAAGCCACTGGATATTTGAAATTGCTACATGATGATGCGTTTCCCTCTTTATGTACTGAAGCTGGCACGTTTTTCCAGCAAGATGGTGCACCACCACATTATGGGTGTCAGGTCCGAGCATTCCTAGGTGAACGGTTTCCTGAAAAGTGGATTGGTCGTCGTGGGCCAGTTGAATGGCCCCCAAGGTCTCCCGATCTGACCCCCTTAGACTTTTATCTTTGGGGTCATCTGAAGGCAATTGTCTATGGTGTGAAGATACGAGAAGCACCTGAAACTACAGATACTGGAAGCCTGTGCTGGCATTTCTCCTGCGGTGTTGCTATCAGTGTGTGAAGAGTGGGAGAAGAGGGTTGCATTGACAATCCATCACAATGGGCAGCACATTGAACACATTTTATAAGTGGTCAGAAACTTGTAAATAACTCATGAAAGAATGAAGTTACCTTAAAACCAAGCACACAATTGTTTTTCTTGTGAAATTCCCGATAAGTTTGATGTGTCACATGACCCTCTTCCTATTGAAAAAACAAAAGTTGGATCCAAGATGACCGACTTCTAAATGGCCACCATGGTCATCACCCATCTTGAAAAGTTTGCCCCCTCACATATACTAATGTGCCACAAACAGGACGTTAATATCACCAACCATTCCCATTTTATTAAGGTGTATCCATATAAATGGCCCACCCTGTATAATGATATAAGTGTTTCTCAGGATACTCATGATGCATCAAGCTGAAGTTTGGTATGATCCATCTAGATGCTAAACAATATGCCAATCACATGCTGATCAGCTCCTGTAAGGTGGAGCCGAATTTTCTCAAACAGCTTTAAGTCATTATTAGTTGCATGGATTTGCACAAAACATGTGAAAAGTATATGTGGTAAGTTTGAAGTGTAGTCATAAACTTACTCAAATTGGTCAATTATGTTTCCTGTCCATTTCTGTGCAATCACAAAACAAGCATATAATTTGAAAGATAAGGTGCACTGTGAAAAATCATTTATTATATAATTTCCTTTGCTCAAGCTCTAAAATGTTCTAATGGTCTTTAGGATGGTTTAGCGTTAGCTATAGAATTATGTGATTAATATTATAAGGCTACATTTCCAAACTGGTCATAGGATTTTTGGGAAATTGTTAATGTCGGGAAAAAACACTTTTTTTTTTGTTGGCCACATTAGGGCACTGTTCACGATTTTCAGACAAAATCAAGTATACTGTATCTCTGAAAAGGCTATTTTTTTTTCAATAAAATTTCTTCAAAAGGGTCAACATTTAACAACAGAGAAAATTATCTTTTTCTTTTTTTTTTAACTTGAAATATGATTGTTTGTCCTAGACTGAGCCCAGGTATTCACCAAGTTAGTGACAACTGACAGGATGCTTCTTCTTGCAAAAAAGATTTGGGGTTTAGAATTCAATGAATCTGCTTTGTTTTAGAGATTTAATGAAGCTGGGTATTTTTAGAACTGCGAGTCGAAGGGAGAGTCTCAATTTCGATTCGGATTTTTGACCATCGCATTACATGTACAGTAGCTATAATTCTTATTTGATACTAAAGTATTAAAAATTGCCAATTATTAAAACAATCACATTTGCACAACACATTTTATATATAAATAATTTTAAAACATAAATAAATATTTTTGCTAACTTATTTTTGCATTTGTCAAATGCTGCTAAAACTGATGTTAAATTACTGAGTCTAATATTAACTAATTAGCAGAAACTATTTGAGATTTGCAAACAACATTTTGCTAACACAGTTATAACTGAATTGTAACTAGTTATATACAATAGATTCATATAAGACTTGAAAGGAAACTTTCAAAGTGTGCAAAGTTTGGGCTATGAATGTCAACATAGGGGGGGGGGGATTAATTTCTCATTAAATAAATTGAGCTTGGTTGCGCTGAAATTTGCTATTCTGAATTGTTCGAGTAATCTGTAACATGAATTCAATTTCTATGGAGTTACTTCAAAAAACATGGCCACCTTCATCCCAGCACCTTCAACCTTTCTTCAACATTCCATACACTTTCAGACATCAACCTATTGAGTTATATCTAGTCTGTGGAATCTGTACTTTTCTATATACGGTAACTTGCCAATAATTGTCCATTGGGCCATGCGTTGGTGAAGGTGGTAGACTCTAATAAGTTGTTTTACTGCCCCTGTGTGGTTAGTGGCTGCTATTGCAAGACATGTATGTATACATTTAGTAGTAGAAGGTACATTGCACTGTAGATACACAATTACTGAGACTAGCCTGTCTGGTGCCTACAATGTGGTAGACAGTAGAGGTGTAAGTATAAGGGACATGTCCAGGGGATACTGCTGAAAAAAGTATTTATAGCATATGGCAATTATGTCATACATAATGTTTATTACATATGAAAATATAACACAGTTTTAACTGTGTATGTTCCAGATTGGGTGTACTGGTTGCCTACACTGGAAACCACAACATCACATCCCAGATCAAAAATACCAAACAACTCGTCCGCTCCAACATACAAGACCTGAAATCCCTGGCCAGTTATACGCCAATGGTAACACACATCACAAACACGCATGAATTATAAAATCAGTTAAATATTAAAAGTGTGTAAAGCTATACAAAAAAGATACATTTTAATTGTGTACATTTACAGCAAATCGACTATCTGACCGCACAATACACAACAGCCAAAAATAAAGTTCTTTCCGATCTAGACAGTAAGTACTGCAGTCTTTTTCTCTTTAATTTGTGTATATTTGTTTAATTTGTCTTTGATATTTTATATTATATTTCTCTGTCCTCATTATTTATTTATTTTTTTTACGCGTGTGCGTTTTGTCATTGTGATCGTGACCAGACATTGGGCCGTTGTTGGGTAGGCAGATACACAACCAGCTGGACAGAGACGTGATGCCAGCTTTAGACAACGTACTCCGCATGACAGCCGGTAAGACACACACATCCATTCACACACAAACACAGGCAGATTTAAATGACAATTTAACCCTTTAAACAGTCAGTGGGTCTTTTTAATATATATTTTTAGTACTGTAGTGATTGAAAAATCTATAGTAATTACTGGAAGATATGGCTTGTGGCTTGAGTCACAATAGTCTCCAATTGATAAAAAATATATACAGTATATATATTCCTGTACATGCTGAAATGAAAGAATGTGATCACTTCTGTGGCAGATCCAGTTTTATTTATAAAGTGCATTTAACTTCAAAAGGCTCATGAACGGTGGCTTAGTGGTTAGTGCTGTGTCCTCACACCTCCAGGATCGATGGTTTGATTCTCGCCTTCTACTACTCTGGTACTCCAGTTCCTTCCACAGTCCAAAGACATGCAGATTAGGCTAAGTGATGTTTCCAAATTCCCCGTAGTGTGTGCATGTGCCCTGCAACTGACTGGCACCCCATCCTGGGTTTACCCCACTGTGTGCGCCGTGTCCCCAGGTGTAGGCTCCAGGCCTCCTGTGACCCTGTACAGGATAAGCAGTATAGTGAATGAGCAGGCGAGTGATCGAGAGGATCCTCTGCACATCAGCTACTTTATACAGTTATACAATCAGCCATCATGTGGCAGCGGTGCAATTCGGGAAAATCTCAAGTGCTCAAGTGCTTAAAGAGTGACTACTTAAAAGCTACAGTATCTAAGGCTTGGACAGATCGAGACTAGAAAAAATACTGCTGATTTTTTTTTTCCACTGAAGCCTCTTGATCATTAGTTGTATGATTTTATATCCTGTGCTGTTCCATGATTGAGTGTATTTACAGCAGCATTTAGGGGAGAGAGCTTACGAATAACTGTTTTGTTTAAATGAAATCCACAGGATCATGGTGGTGCAATTTGGCATAATATTTATGATTGCAGTGATTTTTTTCATGTGACAGGTAATCAGTGCCCCAGTGGGAAATTAATAATAATAAAAAAAAAAGTACTAGCTTACACGGGCATATAAACATAGCATTAATTGTATTCTCTCTCACTTTCTCCCTCTCTCTTTCTCTCTCTCACTCTCTCTCTCTCCCTGTGATTTTATTGTAAAGTCAAAGTGGAAAATGCTATTAAAGGTAACTGATCAAACCAGACTTTCCTGTGCCATAAATGTAGAACGTGTTTAATTTGCTTGTGTGTGATGTTGGTGTTGGTCTACTGTAGTCTGTGTTGTGTTCCTTCTTGTGAACCTAAATTCCCAAAGGCTTTATCGCCACTATCGACAGTGGGAGAAAATTGTTGATTATACACTCACCTAAAGGATTATTAGGAACACCTGTTCAATTTCTCATTAATGCAATTATTTAATCAACCAATCACATGGCAGTTGCTTCAATGCATTTAGGGGTGTGGTCCTGGTCAAGACAATCTCCTGAACTCCAAACCGAATGTCAGAATGGGAAAGAAAGGTGATTTAAGCGATTTTGAGTGTGGCATGGTTGTTGGTGCCAGACGGGCCGGTCTGAGTATTTCACAATCTGCTCAGTTACTGGGATTTTCACGATCAACCATTTCTAGGGTTTACAAAGAATGGTGTGAAAAGGGAAAAACATCCAGTATGCGGCAGTCCTGTGGGCGAAAATGCCTTGTTGATGCTAGAGGTCAGAGGAGAATGGGCCGACTGATTCAAGCTGATAGAAGAGCAACTTTGACTGAAATAACCACTCGTTACAACCGAGGTATGCAGCAAAGCATTTGTGAAGCCACAACACGCACAACCTTGAGGGTGATGGGCTACAACAGCAGAAGACCCCACCGGGTACCACTCATCTCCACTACAAATAGGAAAAAGAGGCTACAATTTGCACGAGCTCACCAAAACTGGACAGTTGAAGACTGGAAAAATGTTGCCTGGTCTGTTGAGACATTCAAACGGTAGAGTCAGAATTTGGCGTAAACAGAATGAGAACATGAATCCGCCATGCCTTGTTACCACAATGCAGGCTGGTGGTGGTGGTGTAATGGTGAGGGGGATCTTTTCTTGGCACACTTTAGGCCCCTTAGTGCCAATTGGGCATCGTTTAAATGCCACGGACTACCTGAGCATTGTTTCTGACCATGTCCATCCCTTTATGACCACCATGTACCCATCCTCTGATGGCTACTTCCAGCAGGATAATGCACCATGTCACAAAGCTCGAATCATTTCAAATTGGTTTCTTGAACATGACAATGAGTTCACTGTACTAAAATGGCCCCCACAGTCACCAGATCTCAACCCAATAGAGCATCTTTGGGATGTGGTGGAATGGGAGCTTCATGCCCTGGATGTGCATCCCACAAATCTCCATCAACTGCAAGATGCTATCCTATCAATATGGGCCAACGTTTCTAAAGAATGCTTTCAGCACCTTGTTGAATCAATGCCACGTAGAATTAAGGCAGTTCTGAAGGCGTAAGGGGGTCAAATGCCGTATTAGTATGGTGTTCCTAATAATCCTTTAGGTGAGTGTAAGAAAGACACTTCTATCCAAAGCAAATCACACATGAACCAGAGTCTGATCCAAATCTTTCTCTAAGCAGTTTTGTGTTCAATATTTTGCCTGAAACAACTCAATGCTATATAATGTCAGAGCGATAGAAAGGCACCAGTGCATCACAGTGCATCACAGCCCACCACGCCTGGGGCAGCGCAGGTAAAGAACCAAAGACTGGCCTCCAAACTCCCCAGATCACAATCCGATCGAACACATGGGATGCATCTCGAACCCACAACCCACAGCAACTAAAGGATCCGCTGCCAACATTCTGGTTCCAGACACCACAAAAAGAGCGCCACATGCAGCACAAGAGGAACCTACAAATTATTGGGCTTAATGTCTTACTTTGTAATGGTATGACTGACCAGTGTGAATATAAATCTTTTCTACTGATTAGTTGAAAAATGGCCATGAAGCTTTTTCCCTAAATGACCTTTTCACTTTTGTGAATAACTAGAATTTAAAATGCTCCTACTTTCTTTTAACTAGGAATAGTCATCTAAGAAGCATATTTAGTGTCAGGGCTAATCCAGAACTCGTGGAATGTAGAGAAAGTAGAAATGGTTTGTAGAAATATTGACGTTTGAGCAAGCGTAGGATTTCCCCCAGACCTCTAGACATAAAAATATGAAATTTACTGAAGAACGTTTCTCAACAGTCAACTGTGTTTAATGAACGTATGTTGTATAATCTCAGTTGTATAATTGGCATTTATATAAACAAAATTATATATATATATATATATATATATATATATATATATATATATATATATATAAACACGTTTTAATTTTGGCTTTAATTATTTAATTCTTACTTATACATTTCTAACATCCACTCAAATATATGTTTTTAATTCTAGTAGTAATTAAGATTATTAAATGAAATATCCTGATACATTCACATCACTACCATTTCTGTGCGATCTGTTTTTACATCTGTGTGTGTAAAGCGATGCGAGACACTAAGGAGGCTTTAGAGAACGTGAGCACATCCCTAGAGACATTACAAGAAGCAAGTACCAAGCTGAGGAGGTCTTTGCAGTTGGAGCGCACTTCGCTTTCAAACACACTCAACGATCCAGCCTGCCAAATCGGAAACGCAACACACACATGCAACAGCATTCGGGCCACGCTCAACCGGCTGGTTGTCAGCGCAAACTTTAATGAGGTGACACACACTGTTCACACCAACACCTTAAACGATAAGTGCAATTTTACTAATTATATTATTATTTTTTTCTTTTGTGTATTTATAGTTTGAGGCGTACTGAATTTATGCATGCATATTAAACTATAATTCATAGTAATTTTCCTGATCCTGTATATTTTTGTAAATTGCAGCTAGCGGATGTCAGTCCTCACTTGGCAAACCTAGAAACCGTGATGGAGACGGACCTCAGCTACATTGTACAGAAGGTAATACATGTGACATAATAAAGTTCAGTAAAATTTTTATGGTGTACATAAATGTAACATGACAATAAATACTATTGTGATACACGGGAAGCCATGCTGCTCTCATTATTCTCTCTGTTTAGGGCTACTCTGCTTTTAATGATACTTCCAGGATAGTGAGCGAACAGACACGCGACATTATGGCCAGTGAGTAAAATCCAGTTATTCATCTATAAGCAGTTATTATACTGATCTCATTTCTACATTTTTTAAATATTTATCGTAGCAATATTAATAGGTCTCCCTGAAAAAAGCTAGAGCAATGTGCAAATGTCTTAAGCCACCCATCATTTCACATTAAATAGAATTAAATATAGTTTTATTGTGACAGGCTGCAAAGTTTCTGGTGGCCGAGAAGTGCAAAACAAAACAACAAATCCAATAACAAAATAACAAATCCTTAAAATAATAACAACTTAAAAAACTGTCACGGTTACTGCTTGTCGGACGAAAGAGAGGCATGATAGCAGAGGTGAAGTGAACCAAAAGACTTTAATAAACACAAAACATGGAACCAAAAGGAACAGAACATGAATTGTAACCACAGGACATACAAACTATAAACATGACAAACTAAACCAGGAGTAAACTAAACATGACAGACTAACTAGACTAGACATTACAACCAGACAGAGACAGACAGGCTAGGAGATAGACAAAGGCCAGGACAACACAGAGCCAGGAGAACACAGAGAACAAGGAGAACACAGAGTCAGGAAAACATAGAGCTAGAAAGAACATACCAGACAAACAGTAACCCTAGACGAACAGATGCAAGACAAGGACAACACAGAACTCAGGAACATTTATAACCAACACTAATGAGCAACCTCAGTTCAGGTGAGCGCCACATCACCTGACTGAGGTGCATTCTGGGGATTAGAGTCCTTCACAGAAAAGAACACAAAGAAAACAGAAAAAACAAAGGAAGTCTCTGGGCGCTTTGTCGCCCTCTAGGGGTAATCCCTGACAAAAACAAAATAACAAAATCGAAAACAAAATAAAAACTAAATAACAAAACCGCCAATGACAAACAAACAAACAAAATAACAAAAACGAAAACAAAATAAATTTCAAAAACAAAATAACAAATTCAAAAACAAAATAACAAATCCGGAAGATAATAATAACTTAAAAAACGAAATAACAAAATCGAAAACAAAATAACAATTTTAAAAACTAAATAATGGAACCAAAAACAAATGAACAAATACAAAAACAAAATAACAAAATCGAAAGAAAAAAAAATCGTGAAACAAAATAGTATCAGAAAACACAACAACAAATCCAAAAATACATTGACAGTTCAGAGAAACCGGAAAAGGTAGGGATAGTTTGCGAATGAAAGTCTTACTGCTTATTGGATAAGACATCTGCCACTCAAGAAGAATGAGTGGTAAGATTTTTTTTCGCAAACTACAGCTACCTTTTCCGGTTTGTTGATTTTTCCACTGATTGGACGAGACAGTGACGAATGTCTCATCCAATCAGCGCTGAAAATTGTCGTCGTGTATTGATTTTATTTTGCACTTCTCAGCCACCGATACAAAAAAAAGATTCAGTTTAAAGATACAATTTAAAAATAGGTTGTTTATGTAATAATCTCAGCAGCAACCTCATTTCCTCTCTTGACTGGAGAACTATGACAAAAAAATAGAAGACATTTGGGCAAAATATGAATAACAGGCTCAAGATTTTTGCATGGTACTGTAAATGTAGGAATTATCTTTAAAATCCTATCTATTGTATGTCATTATTCTGAAAATAATAGGAAATGAGTAATAAAAAAGTATTCATAGCGTATAGAACGTTGGAGCATTTGAACATAGAACATTTTTATTATAGTAAAGCACAAAAACATTGTGTTCTGGTGTTTAGGTGCTTTTAGATTCAGGTGCAGTAGGATTAAGTCTCCTGAATTAGGCTTAAATCTCATCAATCATCACCATCTGGAATTTATAAAAGATATGCTAACTTTCTCAACATTTTGCTTTTCTCTCTCTATGCATCACTTTAAACACAATACTACTCTTTCCTTGTTTCTGTATGCCTCTGAACTTCAGCACTGCCTAGTAAGCCTCTCTCTCACACATACACACCAGTGCAGTTTTCTTTTTACTCCTTGACACTCTTAAAAATTCTAAATATGATCTATCCAAATGTCTAATAGATTTACAAAGCGTTTTACATCGTCTATTAGTAATGCATCTAAATATGATATAAATATGCAGAGGAATGAAATGAACAACAGCCTGATGACAATACACACACATGTAATAGGTGCACTGCATACCAATACATACATAGTGCTAGTTTGCTATGTCAGTCTTTGATTTGCTAAATGTGTGGGTTTTTATTCAAATCATGTACAAATATACAGCAGGCCAGGGTAATGTTTAATCAGAAGGTGTTGATTGCTTTTCTATGACAACACATTTCAGACCATAGTGCCGACTCCTGCAAGGTGCATCTTTCTATAGTAACCGCATATACAGTACAGTACAGTACAATGGGACTCATATGAAAATCTGCTGAGGAAATTGGTCATAGCTGTCGCACAGGATAACAATATAAGTGATAACACAAACCTATACATTCCGCAACTTTAAACATAACTATAAATGGAAACATTCATGCTTGTTTTAGTATATCCTTAGTTCCTAAGTGTTGGACTTTCTCCTCTTTATGTGTGAAATATGTGCACTTACTGTAAGCATGCCTACTGTACATCTCTCTATCTGTCTTTGTCTGCTCTTAAGAGGTGAAGGCTTCATTGGATAAGTCAGAAACCGAGATTACTGCTTTCACCAGTGCATTCCCAGTGGAATCAGCCCTAGAGAACTTCACTCACTTTCTGACAGAATCAGAGAAGGACATTGAAGCCTTCTACCCACATATTGACCAGCTTGACTTTTACAGGTACCGTAGTACTCTGTTGGAGCTTTCAATAATCATCTAGAGCTGGATTATACCAGTACTGTATGTTCTGTATGTTCTTAGAAAATCCCACTTGGAAATGCAGCCTTTCATTTAAAGTCCCTTCAAAATAATTTTTTAAAATCTTCTTAATATTTCTCTCTCTCTCTCTCTCTCTCTCTCTCTCTCTCTCTCTCTCGCTAGGTGGATAGGCTGTGTGGTGCTGTGTTGCATGGTTGTACTGATTCTGGCATTTAACCTTCTGGGTTTGATGAGTGGAATGTGTGGTCGAGATAAGAGCGCCACACCGACAACACGCGGCTGCCTCTCGAACACAGGCGGCAATCTCCTCATGGCGTAAGTTAGATTAAACGCGTGTGAGTTGAATCTAAAAATGTAGTGCATGATCACATATAAGGATTTCGGCCAAATCAATAGATTTGAAAATCATAGCTATTTATAATAAAATTTGATCGCTATAAAACCATCACAGTAATCGTCAGAAAAACACCACAGTATTTAATGATATTTTAAATGTGACTTCAACATAACTAAGAGTCAATAGGGTGTTCGAGTCAAACCGGGACTTTTGATTGCACAGAATATAGATTATATTTCTCTGTATAATCCTACGAAGAATCTCATCACCATACTGTGCTCAAAGTCTTTAAATTGGTTTTACAGTATGACTTAGTTTATGTGAAATTTCCTAATTTGTCTTGAACTCCCCTCATACAAGTTTATTACATTTGAATCAGGATTTCCTTTGCCTTTATTACTACAGTACACAGTCATGCTTACGTAAACTCCAGTGAAGGGAATTTTAAGTTACCAGTTTAAACCTGGTTACTGTTCCACATAAAGCAAACCATCTACAAATTGTATATATATATATAAATGAATACCTTTATAAATACCCTTATAAATATCCTTATGCCACAAAAAATGAAAAAACTGCTCTAACCTTAATCATTTAATGACAATTAATTACTCATGCAAAATCCTGGATTTGTTTCCAGTTTAATATTTACATATTTTAGCCTTTTTTTCCCCAAAATCTAACACAATAGAGAATGATAAACTAGTCATCCAATCCAATTATGTAAAAGTAATAATTTAACCTATTCTAATTATTTCTGCTTCTTTATGCTTAAAATGGAAGTTGTTTTTTTTATTTGTGAATTCCTGCCACTAGGTGTCAGCAGTCTCTTAAACATCCCCCCCCCCTTTTTTTTTTTTACAGAACTGAGCAAACAAACACTCTGTTTAAGTCAAAGCCCATATACTGCTACTGCGATTATTATTACTACTTGCTGTATTACTTGATACTAATACAATTAACTATTAGTCCTTGTTGGCTTAATGTCTACACAAACCCTGATGTTAGCTAGGCTGACCTCAGGGTTTGTCTGTAATTATTATTATGTGTATAGTACATTGCATATTGCATCCTTTTTTCATGACTAAAGTGTTTCCTGAGCATCACACAGCTGTCCAGACTTAAAAAAATAATCATTTGTAAAAATAATAATAGTAATAATATTAATAACATAAAAATCAACCCAGGTTACATTTCTTGTAACATTTTATGTATTATATTTGTCTCTTTTAAAACTCAGAGGCGTTGGCTTTAGCTTCATCTTTTCATGGGTGCTGATGGGAGTTGTGGTCATCACCTTTGTTGCTGGAGGAAATGTGGAGAAGCTCGTGTGTGAGCCTCTGGCCAACAGACAACTGTTTAAGGTAAAAAAAAAAAAAAAGTTGAAAAAAAAAGGGCAAGGGCATGACTCAGGAGTCTAACTCCCACTCGCATTTCCTCGAAGTGATGTAGCGGTGAGGGCCGGGGTGGGGTTGGTTCGGGAGCATGTCTTTATACTGTATGACGGTGAGGAGCTTTATAAAGTTTTGGAAGAAAAATGTACTGATTTGAAGGAGATGCTTTGCATATTTAATAAATACGTGGGTCCTGTTGAATAACAAAATTGTCAAGTTCTCCAAATTGCAATGTAATAATTGATGCCTTTTCTGTGCAGATTATAGACACACCATACATTGTCCATCCTGGCAAGAAGAACTTCCTGGAAATGTTGTTTCAAAACCCCAACATTGATCTTACCATCGGGAGTCTGTATAGGTGTGTCTGTGGAAAATAATAGATATGAATCCAATCAATTGTTCACTTATTCAATCACTGTAAAGTTGAGTAGTTTAGAATCCCAATTTTGGCTTTCCTACAGTTCCGGTGTTAGAACAGTCAGTACTCACAGCTGAGCAAAACAGTAGCCAAAGCCACATGAGCACACTGAGGATGAAGGAGGAACAATAATCGTAGACATACTGTACTGTAGAATTTGCTGATTCTGAACTTAGTGCCAAGTACTGCACCTCTAATATAACTAACATACTAGAAAGTGGGTTCTTAAATGTTTCACTATTAAACTATACCTTTAAATAGAGCAAATATACTGTATAAAATCTGAATAGTGCTTGATCAGTCTCAATCGTTCTGACATTAGTGTTTGTCTACAGTACATCAGTATTGATTTTACGTTCATATTGTTCATCTGCCTAATTCTGAAGGAAAAAATAACACATGAATTGCATTACTCTGTTTTTATTTCCCAGTGATTGTTATGAGAATAACGGCATATATTCTGCACTACAACTTGAGAACCAATTCCACTTCATCCAGTTCATCAACAGAACCGTGGTAAGATTCAACTGTGTCCAATTGAAATTGAAACAAATTATATATATTTTTTTTTAAATCTTTCAAATTCAAAGCGGATTTTCATTCATTTTCATTATACGGTGCAAAATTCATGAAAAATATGCACTGCCATTTATGCTTTACAGAATAACCATGACCTGGAAGAAATATTCAAGGGGGTGAGTGTGAACTTGGATGGAATAATCCTGCTGGAGGAAGAAGGAAAAGACAATCTCATTAATTTTGCCAATGCAGGCCTTGGAGACATCAACTACCAGGCTTATCTCTCAGAGGTAACACGTATACATGCAGACTACAAGCAAATACATGTGCAAATTGTTTGGCTCTCATTTTCAGTCCAGACGTAGTCAAAAAATGTAGTAAGGAATCATAAACAGTATAATTGTCACATTAATCTCAGTATGAACAACAAGCAAAGGCACGGTAGGTTGAAAGGCCTAAGCAGTAGTGATGGGACGTTCATGAACGATTCGTTCTTTTTGAACGAGTCTTTAATGTGACTCAGAAGAACGAGTAGTCTCGGAGAGTGATTCGCTAATTTTTTTCTACTGGGCGCGCATGCGTAAAGCATCGCAAAACCCCCGTATGTTATGTACTAAAACAGAAACGAGTCGTTACCTTTGAGTCTTTTGGTCCGAATCGTTTATTCTTTTGTCACGGGACTCCCATAGACGAACGACTCGGACTAGAAGATATGATGGTGAGCTGCTCATTCTGTTTATCATAATACGTCCTTAGCTGCATTGTAATATTTTCATTAATGAAACTATAGGCACAATATGTGTATGTAGACGTATTGTGGGTACTTTTTTGTTTATTGAAAAAGTAACATTTTATTTTATTTCTGATCAAAAGAACGAAATGAACTAAATGACTCAAGATTCAAAGAACCGAGTCACTAAAATGATTCAAACTTCCGATCACTAGACTGATTCATTCTGGAGGTGTGTCTATATTTATTTAGAGAGACGTCATACATTATGTCAAAAATAAATAAATAAAGGATATCATAAAAACCTAATAATGTGATGAATGTCATCTTCGGCTTGTTCTTTTTAAAGAGTGAGTTGTGAATGTGTGGGAATTACTGTAGGAAACTTCGTTTAACGTAGATACTTAACGAGATACTTTCGCTTTTTGGAACTAAATAGATTTACTGACAAGTGGCTTCTTATTGACCCTGACACCTTGACCATAATGCTTCTTATGTGTGTGCGTGCGTGTGTGTGTGTGTGTGTGTGTGTGTGTGTGTGTGTGTGTGTGTGTGTGTGTGTGTGTGTGTGTGTGTGTGTGTGCGTGTGTGTGTGTGCGTGTGTGTGTGTATGCGCGTGTGTGTGTGTGTGTGTGTGTGTGTTTGGTTTGGCAGGTCAATAAAGGAGTAACTGTTGTAGATCTTCTTTCCTTTGCCAATGAATTGGAGGGGGAGGCAGACCATCTGGTGAGCAAAACATTACCAGAAATCACTCTGTAAAGTGGAAACATACAGTACACTGCACAGCCAAGAAGAAAGACACACACTGTAAGATTTCATTTGATTGCTTTTAAATTTAATGACAACACGCGTTCACAGTGGTAATATTTCGACAACATCCAGAGTTGCTTAAATTTTTGTCTGAGATCATGTGTTGATGACTGGAGCGTTTAACCACTCTGTTAACTCTTCCTCGGCAAACCCCCAAAGACTTTGCATGTGCTTAAGGTTAAGACAATGTGGTGGCCAATTCATGCGTGAAATGATTGCTTATGCTCCCAGAACCACTCTTTTACTCACACTCTCGAATACTGTGCATTCAGGGAAGAAAAACATCATAGATGTGATAACCTGGCCATTCAGTACGTTCAGGTCGTCAGCTGACTTTATATTATTGCCATGTAACGTTGCTGAGTCTAGACCTGAGCAACTGAAGCAACCCCAGATCATAACACTGCCTCCAGAGGCTTGTATAGTGGACACGAGGCATGATGGGTGCATCGCTCTGGATCAGGGTCAATCTGAGCTCATCAGACAGCATTATACAACAATTAGTTTCAACCATAATCTGATGTTAAAAAGTGATGATAACAGAACTGGAATGGTTAACTCCACTGTATATATCATATCACTGATTACTAGCGATTGTTAATGACACTAACTCTTGGTCGCCAGCATGGGTTAAAGCAGGTCAGTACGGTCCGCGGTACTGGAAAGAGTGGAGGAGAGCAGCTGCCTGACCAAACCTACACAACTACAACCAGTCATGGAAGCACTTAAAAACACATCTGATAACATCATGCATGACTGGTTAAATAAACAAACATATAATCTGTTTGATAATAAATGGTGTTTGTGGAACTATTGTACAGTATAAAAGCAAAATCACACTCGAGGTGCTGTTGTGCTGAATATCAGCACGGCTCTGATATCAACATTCAGTCATGCCCTCATGTCCAGAGTTGGGTATAACGCAGTAATGTAATCTGATAACGCAGTAATGTAACGCGTTACATTTTACATGCATGTAATTTGATAACCAATGTCAATAAAATTATGTTACTAGCGCTACAAATGTAGTGTTTAAAAATCACGTTTTGCGTGGCGAGGTCTTGCGGGAAAAGGGCTCATTTTATTTAGAAAAAAAACCAGGAAGCAGAAGGGTTAAAGGAGGCAGGAAGGGAAAAAAGCGGAGAAAGCCCGAGATCCGTTAACATTAATTATTTCCAGCCAGCCCGACCTGGCGGCCCCGCCCCTTAGCGCACCTCAAGAAGGGGGGAGACATCTATGTAGGGAGCCTACAGAGTGAGCGAGGAGTGACAACAGGCTGAGGCGCAGCCCATCACAGGCACACGCCGTGACAGGCGTTTTCAAAGTAACTTGAGTTCACGCCTCAGTGCTGTGCTGATATTTAGTACAACAGCACTCCCTCTTGTGTAATATTGCTGAATTGTAACTATGGCCCTATGGATTAGATGACAGAGTGGCACACAATCTCTAATAACAATTATTTTACTATGATTTTAATTTTACTATATGTGTAATTTTAATTCAACTAAAAATATATATATAAATATATACTGCAGACTTAAATTTAAAATTTACACAATTAATTAAGACATTCAATTCCATTTCAATATATCCTAGTTAACAGAAGCAGACTTTGTGCATTTATGACAAGTTATCATATAAGGTGGAAAATTTTTTGGACTTATGGTGCTCTCCGTGTGAGCCAGACGTACAGTAAGCTCCATTCATTAGGTTAGGTTACCCTTCCCCCTCAGGTAACAGAGTGTGTAATGTGTAGGGAGCTGGGAGAGGGAACTTAGAAAGAGATTTCATACCTAAATTACGGTACAGTATGTACATGTTAAATGTACAAAAGTGAATTCTACAATAGTGATTATTTACCCTTTCAGCCACGTGGCGCTCTCGGAAATGCTCTAAAGGGCCACGCTAGCAGCATCAGACGGATCCATAAAGAGCAAGTATTGCCCATGGAGCAAGCCATGGTAATCCTGACACACTTTGCACACAAAACATACTGTACAATCATTCATTCGGAATATTTGATGTATTACTGTTTATAACTCCGCTCCACCCTTTTTTATATGCAACTAAAGAAATTTGTCAGAGCCAGGGTAAGCCAGGTGTGACTGTCGCAGGAAATGTGGTTGATCTAAAAGTGTGTATTGGTTTTGTGTTTGCTTTTGACGTGTGCGCGACCCAAATTATTCTTTACGTGTGAGTAGCGTACAATACTGTACGTGTGCATTTTAGAGGCCAATAACCCTCATGTACTGTTCAGTAAATACTGTCCCAGCCTGTCTCTTTTCATTCACTCCAGCATGGATTTAACGATGGGCCGAGAATAAGATCTGTGTGAAAAATCCTCCACTGCAGAACAGGGGAATTACATTATTCTATGTGAATTACAAAACATAATAAAGGGGGACTTACTATTGCCTTCATAGTATGATTTACAGTATGCAAAGGGGGCTTGTGGTATAATCTACAGACTCAAAACACTCAATTAAGATGGAGCAGTGGGCATGAGTGTAAAGATTTGATCGCCCAAATGGTGCTTGATTGATCAGAATGATTTAGATGGAATCCTGACTACAGTAAGACGTTCAGAACTTCCTTTGGAGGTTTCTTTCAGCCCATAACACTCTGAGCCTACCAGATACCAGAATCAAGTCCATGTTGCACTTCTCTCATAGCCAGAATCGCTATAATTAAATTTTTATTTGTCTAGCGCTTTTAACAATTGATATTGATATAACACACTCTAACTCCTTTATACAACCTGTATTCATGTACCTGTCTTTGGGTCTTCTGTTACTAGAAGACTGTTAGGGTCTTCTGGCACAGATTCTGCACTAGTTGTCCATGAATTAGTGTTTTCACATGTATAGGCCATTAAAGGAGTTCCTAAAAGGCCAGCGTTTCTGACGTGAAGCAGGCACTCCGATAGGAGGCTCTATGTATTGAAATACTGGATACCTTGATGGTATCCAAGTCAAGCAGAGGCGGTTCTGGGGGGAGATATGATTGACCCCCTGGTGCACCCCCCACAATATAATTTGGCAAATGTACTGTTAGCCTGACAATGCCAAAAGTCATTGTAACAGAGTGGCGTCAATGTCTTGTACGCGGTCACTCACTCATTGCCTTAGAGCGCCGTTAACCACTCACTGGCTTAGAGCGCCATCACTCTCTCACTGGCTTAGAGCGCCATCAATCACTCATTGGCTTAGAGCGCCGTCACGTCAACCTGCCCCCCCCCCCCACTCTCCCCCCCACATAATTAGGGTGGAACACCCCTGTGTCCCCCCTCCCCTTCCCCCCCCCTCTCCCCTACAAAATCCTAGAATCGCCCCTGTATCCAAGCACTAGTGAGGGGATGATAAAGAGAAATAATGGGGGTTTTTACTCTCATAACTGTGTTCTGTTATTCTGCAAAATCAATAGTCCTGGTTTGACTCGAATTCCTCTTGTAAAAACGTTGAGAAAGAAACAGAGGCTAGAACATTAAACAAGAACAAAAAAACATTAAAACAAGAACAAAGCAGGTCTGGATTCCTGGCCTGTGTAATATACAGTACACATATTTACTGTAACTGAACTGTGCATTGCTGGATGGTGATTAAGTGGTTTCTGAAGTGTACCCATTGAGCGAGGAAACAAACAGCATTTGTTAGCAGCGTACTGAGTGCTGAGGATGGGGCGATGCTAACCCACTCTCACACACTGAGATTTTTTTTTTTTTTTTACAGAGCCGTCCTTGTTGGAAAATCAGTCTAATATTGTTCCTCCTTTAGAAAACTCTAAAAAAACAAAAAAGTCTTTTCAACTTGAACAGAACATAAGGGTTGACATGTGCCATTAGTTTTATCTGTGGAAGTCTTGTGTGCCTGTGTGTTGCCTATTCAAGCAAAGTTGTGCTTCTCTTCTAGAGTGTATTAAGTCAAAGTATCAGGTTACTACAGACCACAGTGGAAGAACTTCCTGTAAGTCCACAGCCCAGTGTTTATATTTTAGAGAATTACCTTGTTTTGTTTTGTTTTTGCACAAATACACTGTTTATTGATTCATTGACTCTCTTACAGACTAAAGTGACTAATGTGCTGAGTACCATCGATGCAGCTGAGTATCTAATTGCCAACAATGCCTCACATGTGGTCAAAAAGGTATCAGTGATGACTTCATTCATACATACACAGTACAAAAAGATACAAGTAGTTTTACAGCAGAGACCACCTTGAATTACTTAAGTGTTTGAGTGTGAGTCAAAAATAATCTGCACTCCGGTTATATTACAACTTCTGTCTCATCACAGATTTCCGTTCTCCCCAGTCAGATGTGAACATGTTACATCGGTTCATTTGTAACTTTTTAAAAGTTAATTAAAATAAATTATGCAGACTGCGGCTATTTTGGACTTACACTCATACTACTGTTGCAGTGCGTTCCAATATTTATGACCCTATAATATTGTTCTCAGACCTATTATGAAAAATTTTCTTTTTAGGAATTTTCAAATGGGTCTCCAGTGTGTGTGTTTATGTGTTTATGTGTGTTTGTGTGTGTGTGTGTGTGTGTGTGTGTGTGTGTACAAACCAAAAAATGTGGAAAAAAAATCCACTCAACTGCTTACTCCTTAATCAATTTAAACCATTTTGATTTTTCCTCAGTGTGATCTCATATTCGAAGAGCACTTTTATTACTTTTATTTTTTGCATAACAAGAATATTTATACTATATATTTATATTATTCTAATTTCTATTACTTTTACAGGAGACAGAACAATTCACAAATAATTTGATGGGATACCTTAAACAATATGTCAACTGGGTTCAGCTTTCAGTAAGTGTGTGTGTGTGTGTGTGTGTGTGTGTGTGTGTGTGTGTGTGTGTGTGTGTGTGTGTGTGTGTGTTTTCAATAATATAATATTTGTGCAAAACTGACTTGTAATGCTCTAATGTGTCTTTTTCTGTAGTTAATGCTGGAGGTAGCTCAATGCAAACCCATCAGTAACATCATTGACTCACTGGAGATTGTTGGCTGTAGTTTCATAGTGGACTCAGTGGTAAGACATGCTACAACGCTCCCCCTGTGCCATATAGTATACATACACAGATGCATAAAACGGCACATGCTAATTAGGGAGGAACACACACCCGGCACACACCACAGAACAAGATTCTTACTGTTCGCACCTAAAGCCCCTTAGGGCTGCAAAATGTAGGGGTGTTTATGGAGGGAGAGAGAGAGAGAGAGAGAACACATAAACATATGAAGTTGTAGTCATTTCCAAAGGCTAATAACTAATTAATCACTAAACACATGAGCAAAACTACCAACAGGTATGACTGTGTTCAGCTCCTTGACTATTTTGCTGGAACAGAACCAGGTAGCAGGCATGTTAATATCATAGGGTCATAAATATTGGAACACACAGTGGTATCTGCATAGGCGCTCTAAGCTGCATAATTTATTTGAATTTACCTTTAGGCATGAGCTGAAATTGTAAGTTTAAGTTGATGATCAGAGCATAATGTGGGGCAACCTCCGGTTTCAAAGGCAAAAGTGCCAAAATATTCAGTTTCTCAAATGACCACAAGGATCCAAAAGTGAGTCAGTCCTTGTAGCGCCCCATGTTAAAATGTCCTTTACACCAGAAATACACATTTTCAGGTTGGTACATAGAACTAGATTTCCTATTCCTGACAGCTGTACAGAGGAACGAATTTCTATGTCACTGTCCAAACCTGCCTGGCCTTATGTGAAAAAGTAATTTCCCCTTTGATAAACTATGAAAGCTGAGTTAGATTTCACTTCCCACCCCAAGGACTGATTACTGCCAGACTTGTTGAATCAAGAACTCATTTAAATAGAACCTGTCTGACAGTAAAGCACACTAAAAGATCTTTAAAAAGCAACAAAATCTAAAGAAATTTAAGAACTTAATAACTGAATTTTGTATTTACTTGGGTTATCTTTTAGCCAGGAATACGGTCTAGTTTTTCCAGAAAGTGTAAATGTTAAAAAAAACAAAGTTAAAGGCACAATTTTTAAAAAATTAAAATGTGCAAAAAATACAACATACAAATAATAATAAAATGCTAATCCTACAAACCAAAACGGTCCTTTTACCCACCCAATTAGGGGATATACTGTATGATTACCTAACTGACTTTTAGAGTTGGTTGGTTTAAGTGACAGCTGTATTGCAGATGTCAAACCACTGGCTGCAAAGTATGCAAAGGTCCAAATGCAAAGTAATATTAGCATATAAATTAATGTTAGTTTCCTTAAAATTTCAGCTAAGCAAAAGCTAAGCTAGCTAGCTTGTGGTAATTGAGGTAATCACAGCAGTGCCACTTTCAAAGCCCTGAATAAAGCAAACTGTTCCAGAACAGGTAAGATCTATAGCAACTGGCTACAGTTGCTACTACAAGCAATAAAACGTATTTTCTAAATAGATTAGATAGGCGTCTTGCAGAAGGCATGTGTTAGATTCCCAGCCAATTTTAAACCCTGGCCTTGGATGCAGGGCATCCTCAGTGCTGGTCCCAAGCCCAGATAGAATGGGAGGGTTGTGTCAGGAAGGGCATCTAGTGTTAAACCTGTGCCAAATTGTATGGGGCAGGGATACACTGCTGCGGATGGCCCGCTGTGGCAACCTCTTGAACAACAACATTGTATCTGTGGATGGCATTAAATGACACAACTAAGGATTGATTTTGTGTTAAAAATGTTTGTGTGTGTTTATGTGTGTGTATACCTTGTCTTGTGTACCTTGCAGAACACATTCTGGTTTGGTCTGGGAGGCTGTTGTTTGTTCCTTATCCCCAGCATCATCACGTCCGTCAAACTCGCCAAATTCTACCGTAGAATGGACACGGAGGACGTCCTCGAAGAGTAAGTGCATGCATTAACACAAAGTCACGGATCCTCACATTCAAATTTGAGGCTATTTACAGCTGAAAGTTTTACGATAAAATGCATCACAGCCCACAAAAAGACCATTAACCGAACAGACCATGAACTGAAGCTCATGAACCAGAGTGTTTTCAAATCAACAGGCCCTTTGGATTGTGAATATAAAACCTTTTCATAAATTTATTACCTTAGGTTTGCCCTGTCCTATTGCATGGTCAAAAACATGACTAATAAATTTTTTCTTCTTTTTTTCCTCCCTTTTCTGTTATTTTGTATGTTTCTGATGCTCTTCTTCCAGTTTTCCAGTACCCTGGCGCTTCAGTTTTTAACTCATTTATTACAGCCTGAAGTTAGTTATTATTTAAGCGAATTATTTTACCTTTTCAACAATTCACACTTTTCATTTTCTCTTTTTCCTTTCTTATTTTTTTCCTTCTTTTTTTTCCATCTTTCCATCTCAACACATTCTTAAATGTTAGCCTTCCTTCTACAGTAAATGGGAAAGGTAACATCATTGCCTCATTGTTTCTGTATGGGTTTGTACTGGGTTCGCTGGTTTCCTCCCTACTCCCAAAAGCATGCTACTAGAGGGATTCGCAACACGAACATAAGGGTGCCTGTGTCCATGTGGCCCTGGAAGGGAATGGTATCCCATTTAATTATTCTCTGGATATAAATACAGTGGGACCTCGAATTGCGAGTAACGTGGTTAACAAGTGTTCCACAAGGCGAGCAAAAATTTTTAATAAATTTTGATTTGAAAAATCAAACCAAGTCTTGGTTTACGGGTGCCGAGTATCATGTTTCACGTATGCGCCTCTTATTTTGACATCAATCGTCTCTCTTGCGCTGTGGAATTGTGTGTAATCGTCTCCCCTGCTGGGTCTTAGTGCTCGTCTCGTACTTGTATAATCAACATCTCCCTTTCTGTTTCAGCGTCTCCTATGTGTGTGCACGAGTAATTTGACACAGACACACACACACCGACACACGCGCACACGCTCTCCGCCCCTCCACGGCTTCGCAAACACACAAAAACTCTGCTCGTCTTTTACTTGTATAATCAACATCTCCCTCTCTCTTTCAGCGTCTCTTATGTGTGTGCGCGCGTAATTTGACACAGACACACACACACACACACACACACTCCGACACACGCACAGATGCTCTCTCGCCTTTTCACCCCCTCCCCGGCTTCACAAGCACACAAAAACTCTGCTCTGTCGCGATTCTTTTCAAAGGTAAGGTGCTGGTTCATTTGTTTGGTTGTTTTTTTACTTTATCGCAGTGATTCCGTTAGTATGCGCTGACGCCAGGTCAGAGAGATGTCTTTTCTTTCCCCGTTAAAACGGTGTTTCCGCTGTGTGTGTGTGTCCATTTGTTGTGAAATTTAAAAAGTGATTCCGTTAGTATGCGCTCATGTCAGTGTCAGAGAGATTTCTTTTTTTCCTGTTAAAACGGTGTTTCCGTTGTGTGTGTGTGTGTGTGTGTGTGTGTGTGTGTGTGTGTCTGTGTGTCTGTGTGTGTTTGTTGTGAAACTTAAAAAGCGAGGTGGGGAGAGGGAGGAGGAGTGTTACTGTGTAAAACGAGGCGAGGGAAGAGGCTAATTACACACACACACACACACACGTACACGGCGCCTGCACGCACCAACAGAAACACATCTGTCGGGATTTATTTGTACTTTTTTAAAGGTAAATTGCAGGTTAATTTGGTTTATTTTCTCTTTTTGTATTAATTATTTTTCATGTATTAATTTTTTTTGGGCTGAGAAACTAATAATTTGAGTTTTCATTATTTCTAATGGGAAAATGATGATTTGGTTTACGAGTGTTTTGGAGCACGAGCCCGCTTCCGGAACGAATTATGCTCGTAATTCAAGGTTCCACTGTATATGCAAACGGATATAGTTAAGGGTTAACTACAGTATAAGTTAACAACAGTCCCAGACTTTTTAGATTTCATCATATTACTTTCCATTTGTTGTTTTATGTATGCTTCTTTTTTTTACTTCCCTATTGACCATTTTATTTCAGTAAGGACACCAGTATCACTGGTTATCTCACTGATTACATACAGTATGTGGCATAATGGGCAGGTACAGTAAATCCATACTTTCAGTCTGCATGCCATTTGGAAGTCTTCATAAACCAATGATAAGAAGTAAATGATTCTGAGGTCTGCTAGTGAATGGCAAATTAATGTATCAGTCAAAAGTTTGGGTATAGCTGCTTATAGCATAATTGGCATTTTCTACATTTTGTTATGTTACAGACTTATTCAAAAATGGATTAAATTCATTATTTCCCTCAAAATTCTACAAACAATACCCCATAACGACAACTTGACATGTTTCTCCAATTTGATTGGAGTCCACCTGTGGTAAAATAATTGGTACAAATATACAGACATTCAGACTTTGTGTAATATTTTAAACACTTAATGTTTGCCTGTTTACAGTATAAAGCAATAGCAAACTTGTTATACCATTGTTGTATTATTCATGAAGGAGTTTTCTGCTGGTTTTGCACAGGATCTTGAGTATTGTAGTTTGTTTCTTTTGTTTTCAGAGCGGATTGTCATAGCAGTTGAAAATGTCATACATAAAAGTTGAAATATAAGAGTTCCAATATATTCTAAGCACTTGTCATGTCTAAAATTGTTATGGAAATACGCATATATAGAGGCACCAATATCGTACTTTACATTTGCCTTAAAACTAATTCCCAACACCAGTCAATCAAATGTCTGTGAAATCAGGTCCAAACTCATGACTGATGCTCCACGTTGCTAAGGTATTACATTTTATTAACATATCCTCTAATAAACAGTAATTGCTTTTTGCATGTGCTACAATTATCTCACCCTTATTCTTTCTTACTTTACTTGATAATCCCATATATATCCATATTTCATAGAACTTTGTCATTTTAGAAATTAAAATGAACAACTTGGATTGTGTGATTCGTTTTTCAGCATGCTTAGCCTAAACGTATTATCTAGTTCTCCATGTTTTGTCAAGTTTTATTATTTAAATCCTCCCAGGGCTGAACGCACTATAAAAACTTTCTCAATATGTAGTGCAAACTTATTATCATTTAACAAAATTCTACAAGAAATTAGCAAATTACTTTTAGATGCATCTAAATTCTTGACTATATATTCAATTGAATTTGCTTGTGAAATAACAAGGGAGCTTCAAGTCAAACTGGGACTTTGGTTGTGCAGAATAACAGTTAGAGTAAAAACTACACTTATTTCTCTCTACAATGTTCTGCTATACTAATGCACTTATCTCAGCATTTCACTAGTGCTTGGATACAATCCACATATCCACTATCTCATAGTCATATTCGGGCTGCCTGCTTCACCTCTGAAACGCTAGCCTCCTAGGAACTTCTTTCATGGCCCAAAAATGTGGAAATTGTTTGGAGTGAGATCAGGGCTCAGAAAGTTCCAGTAACCAATTAGTAGATCCAGTAAAGTGGAGAGGTACAAAAGTTTACAATTAGTGGGGGCTCTCAAGTAACAGAAAACCCAGGGTAAAGGAAAAGCCAACAAGTAAGGCTTGAATACAGGTTCTATACAGTACAGGAGTTATAGTGTCCTATAGCTATACTGTCCACAAGAAAAGTGCTATATTCTTCATTCGACACTGAACAATTCAATATCCTTTTGCATCATCAGGGTGATTTATATCTCAAGTTATTTTCGCAGTCGTTCCTTAACACTCCCTAAATATCATCAAGGTAGAATTTTTCACATGATTCATGAGCCATGACCAGACTGCCTGATTTATGTCTGAAATGCTGGCCTCCGAGGAACTCCTTTAATGGCCCAAATATTTGGAAATGTCTTGGAGTGAGGCCAGGACTGTGTGGAGATATGGCAATAACTCTCAGCCGAGATCCTGTAATGTGCAAGTGGTGTTCGTGGAAGATTGTTATTTCATCACATGTCCCGGTTTGACTTGAATATTCCTCATATTTTCTTGACAAATAACTAGATTGCATACTTGAAAAAGAAGTAGGACTTTCCAGCGCTGGTGCTATACAGGTCGGCGCACTATATTAGCATCATATAAACATCATATAAAGTAAACAGTGGTGGAAACTAAAAGCTTTCAGGAAACAGAGATAGAAGAGACCATATGCAAACAATGAGACTACACTGTAAGAACGCTAATGACTTGTGAAAATGTATTCCATGTGTTTTTGTGGTTGGGAGTCTTGAAAAAGGCTACGTTTAGATCAACTCTGCAACAGCAGGTTTCCTACAGTGCATGGTCTGAATTAGCTAAAAATTGCTGCCTAATTTAGCACAAATATTGTAGTTACAACAGTTTTTAACTATCCAGAGATCATCACATTGACATTTCCTCAATCTTAAAGGAAGATTATACTAAGCTAGTGTTTGAGGGTTTATTTACTACTGTAGTTGAAACAAAGAGAAACATTAAGTTAGTAACATAAAGGAAGGTAGACTAGAGATTAATGCCAAACAAAACTAAACAAGATTATGCTACCAGGAAATACACTGCAAACAAATGGAACTAAAGGATACAAGGGACATAAACTTACATTAAGAAACTAGAGGACATAACCAGGCAAGAGAAATAGAGTAGATGTAAGAGGTCTGAACTGAACACCTTTGTCATAAACAGAAAATTCTTCATATATTTACTTATATAGAGGGTAAATGTAAAACACTATAAAATATATAATATATATAAAACACAATGAGGGCTAGAGACAAAATAACTAGGAGTATAATTACTGTAGATAATGTTACGTTGCAGAGACGAGGTTAGGTTAGGCAACTAGTAATATGGTCATGGTTGATCAGACTGACATGGATGGCTTGATCAGACTGACTTGGTGTGAAAAGGAGCTGTGTGTATGTGGAAATAAAAATCATAATGTTGCTGACATGCTCAACATACTATAACCCCAGCAGGGACACATGGCCATACCGTTTGACAGAATTCCTTCATGGGCAAAAGTTTTGAGAATGACACAAATATTTGTTTTCACAAAGTTTGCTGCTAAACTGCTTTTAGATCTTTGTTTCAGTTGTTTCTGTGATGTACTGAAATATAATTACAAGCACTTCATATGTTTCAAAGGATTTTATCGACAATTACATGACATTTATACAAAGCGTCAGTATTTGCAGTGTTGACCCTTCTTTTTCAGGACCTCTGCAATTCGACTGGGCTGCTCTCTATCAACTTCTGGGCCACATCCTGACTGATAGCAACCCATTCTTTTATAATCACTTCTTGGAGTTTGTCAGAATTAGTGGGTTTTTGTTAGTCCACCCGCCTCTTGAGGATTGATCACATGTTCTCAATGGGATTAAAATCTGGGGAGTTTCCAGGCCATGGACCCAAAATTTCAACGTTTTGGTCCTCGAGCCACTTAGTTATCACTTTTGCCTTATGGCACGGTGCTCCATCGTGCTGGAAAATGCATTGTTCTTCACCAAACTGTTGTTGGATTGTTGGAAGAAGTTGCCGTTGGAGGGTGTTTTGGTACCATTCTTTATTCATGGTTGTGTTTTTGGGCAAAGTTGTGAGTGAGCCCTTGGACGAGAAGCAACTCCACACATGAATGGTCTCAGGATGCTTTACTGTTGGCATGACACAGGACTGATGGTAGCGCTCACCTTTTCTTCTCCGGACAAGCCTTTTTCCAGATGCCCCAAACAATCGGAAAGAGGCTTCATCCGAGAATATGACTTTGCCCCAGTCCTCAGCAGTCCATTCGCCATAATTTTTGCAGAAGATAAATCTGTCCCTGATGCTTCTTTTGGAGAGAAGTTCCTTCTTTGCTGCCCTTCTTGACACCAGGCCATCTTCCAAAAGTCTTCGCCTCACTGTGCGTGCAGATGCGCTCACACCTGCCTGCTGCCATTCCTGAGCAGCTCTGCACTGGTGGCACTCCGATCCCGCAGCTGAATCCTCTTTAGGAGACGATCCTGGCGCTTGCTGGACTTTCTTGGACGCCCTGAAGCCTTCTTAACAAGAATTGAACCTCTCTCCTTGAAGTTCTTGATGATCCTATAAATTGTTGATTTTGGTGCAATCTTAGTAGCCACAATATCCTTGCCTGTGAAGCCATTTTTATGCAACGCAATGATGGCTGCACGCGTTTCTTTGCAGGTCACCATGGTTAACAATGAAAGAACAATGATTTCAAGCATCACCCTCCTTTTAACATGTCAAGTCTGCCATTCTAACCCAATCAGCCTGACATAATGATCTCCAGCCTTGTGCTCGTCAACATTCTCACCTGAGTTAACAAGACGATTACTGAAATGATCTCAGCAGGTCCTTTAATGACAGCAATGAAATGCAGTGGAAAGTTTTTTTTTTCGGGATTAAGTTAATTTTCATGGCAAAGAAGGACTATGCAATTTATCAGATTTTTTTTTTGTTGTCTTCTGGTAGTTCTTGAAGGTGGACAAAGCTTGAGGTCCAGGTTAGACCTGTTTGAAAAAGAGTAGCTGGTGACCAAAATAATGTTCAGTATATTGGACAAGGGAATGCTGGGAATATTTATTAAGAAACTTAATACCAGTCTACCTGCTGGGCTAATTGCATACATTGGTTAGATTCTGTGTCCTCAGTAGTCTTTGTCCTGTGTAAGACATGGTCAAACATGAATATTGTTGGTAGAGAGACTGGGCCATGGATGGGGAATTGGCTAAGTTACAGTGTATACTGTACATACAGTATAATCGGCTATTCCGAGTACACCATCATTTCCTTTCCATCTAAAATACAAATAAGGTTGGGTAGGTACATGAACTTGTAATATTTAATATCCTTCATACACAATTCAGGGCAAGGTTCCTCTAGCTTTTTCCCCCACCAAGAAGAATCTTGCAGGTGTAGAAGAACTAAATATTTTGGGTGAGGTCTTGCTTGAAGGACTTAAAGATTTACTCCATAGCTGGCCTTTCTTAGAAAACTATAAGCAAAAGTTTTGTTTAGAACCATGGCCTAAGACATAATCTCAATGTTGTGGTCTGAGATACCCTACTTCCTGAAGACCTCAGACAGGTTTGAGGACTCATAAGGAACTTGAAAACCCTTTGTAGTGGAATGGCTTATGCTGACAGATGATAAGCCCCTTTTCCACCAAGGCAAAACTAGTTTCAAAACTAGGTCCATGGTGGGACCAAAGCTGGGGGGGAACTCCTCGCTAAGACAAGTTGAAGTTTGCCATTATTGTTGTTATTGAACTCTTGCCCTTTTTCCCGCTATTATTACTGTACTGCTAGCATTGCTGGGTAAGTAGAGAAATACACAGACATGTAGTAATGTTGTGAAGTGAAGTAATGATGTGACTCTCTAGTCCAGGGGTGGCGAACCTGTTTGCCATAATGAGCCAAAAAAAAACTTTATTACTGCAAAGAGCCACGCAACAGATGTGCAAACAACAGAATCACAACTTATACACCTAATTATATAACACAATAGTTTTAGGACTAAGCTGGAAAAGCTGAATTTTCTGACTGACATTTCATTGTCTTTACCTTGTGTTTACAAAGTTCAGATAAAAAAATGTTCTGTGCTTATCTTCGTATTTGCGCTTAGCTGTACACTTCCCTGACTGTGTCATGATGATTGACAGGCTACTAACGAACGTCACGTCAATCGTGTTAGTCAACTGGATAACGTAAATCATGTGGTATTGAGGTTGTGAAAAAAAAATTCATTATAAAAATAATTCAAATTTGATTCGGCAACTGCATTTAAATACATACCCCTTTACTGCGAAATTATGTTTTGACATTTTAAAAATAAATTGCGATTGTAAACACAGAACATGTGGATAGATTGAAGAGCCACAAAAGAGCAGTGAAAGAGCCACAAGCAGCTCGCGAGCCACGCGTTCGCCAACACTGCTCTAGTCAATGGAAAAACAAAGCCAGCTCTTATAGAGTTGCTTTGAATTGGTACTAACAGAAGACATGAAGTAGCACCTGGTTCATGTTGTTGTGTAAAGGGTAATAGTCGGTTGAAGAATGGTTCCTTGCACTTAGTGGAATAGAGTACCTTTCCTTACTGGTCCAGAACACCTCAGGTTCCTTTTTTCCAGCCGCAATATTCTTAAAAATGCTAAATTCTTTGGTTCCTCTGTGACACAGTGTAACATAGACGGACTCTACTAGATGGTTAGTATAAATATGAGTGAGTTTATTATACAGGAGGATACTTCACAACAAAGTATGAAAAGCAGTTCAGCTGTATTTATGAGTATGATATCAAATGACCAGCGACGGATTGGGCGAACCAGGTTTTGTGTTTGAATGGATCTTGGAACAGGAGCACTGGACAATTAGATCAGATGAAGACAGAACACGAGAGAAACCACACACCACGGCGGCACAGGAGTTGTTGATCGGCACATGGAGCAGGATCACTTCTGAAAGGAAGCGTACAGATATGTAGTTAGTTTTACTAGACTTTTTCTTTCTTACTAGAACGTTGGCGTTTGAGTCCACTTTCAATATATGAGCCTGGACATCGTCTGAGGCGTGGTGTGCGGTTTTTATGTGCATGCGCTGAGTGGCGACAGGTGATGGTGATTAATACTCAGGTGATAAAGGGCATGGTGTTTGGTTGAGTTCTAAGTCTGGTCCGACTGTGACATTACCCCCTCCTCCACGACCCGCTCCTGTGGGTCGACCTCTCTAATTCGTGGAGGTCTACCCCTCCCTCTGGGTGCCGGACATTCAGGATGAGCGTTGTGAAACTCCTCCAATAGTATGGGGTCAAGGATGTCATGCCGAGGCACCCAGGATCTTTCCTCGGGTCCGTATCCCTCCCAGTCTACGAGATACTCTAAGTGACCACCACGGCGTCGGGAATTCAGGATCTCCCGGACCTGGTAGATGGGGCCTTCATCCACAATGATCGGAGGAGGGGCGTTTCCTCTTCTGGACCAGACTCTGTGGGAGAGAAGACAGGTTTTTGGTATGGTTCCAAGAGAGAAACATGAAAGGTAGGATGAATACGGTACTGTGAGGGTAGTCTTAATCTGTATGTTACCGGGTTGAGTTGTTCTAGGACCTTGAAGGGGCTGACATACCTGGGGCAAAGTTTTTTGCAGGGCTGTCGTAGGCGCATGTCTCTGGTCGAGAGCCATACCTTATCTCCAGGTTGGTAGGTTGGAGTAGTGGATCTGTGTTGGCCAGCATTGGTCTTGTATCGATGTGCAGCTCTCTGCAGATGATGATGTGCTTCTTCCCAAACTTTCTCACTCTCCTGAAACCAGTAATCAACTCCCGGGAGTTCCAACAGTTCCCTGCCCCAGGGAAATAACGGTGGTTGGTAGCCGAGAATACACTGGAAGGGGCTGAGACCAGTGGCAGATTGGCACAGGGAGTTCTGGGCATACTCAGCCCAGCCCAGGAATTGACTCCAGGAGTTCTGGTGACCATGGCAGAAGAAACGGCCGATCTCTTGGATCTTTCTCTCCATGTGTCCATTAGTTTGGAAATTACACCCTGAGGATAGACTTACAGTCACGCCTAGGAGACGGATAAATGATCGCCAAACTCGAGATATGAACAGGGGTCCTTGATCTGAGACTATGTCCTCCGGAATTCCGTAGTAACGGAAGACCCAGTTAAAGAGTAGTTCAGCTGTTTCCATTGCAGTTGGTAAGTTTCTAAGAGGGATCAGTCGGCAACCAATAGAAAATCTTTCCACCACGGCCAGTACACAGGTGTTTCCTTCAGATTCTGGTAGGTCAGTGAGAAAATCTACTCCCAAGTGCGACCAGGGTCGTTGAGGAATGGGTAGGGGTATGATCTTTCCAGCCGGTAAGTGTCGAGGAGTTTTTGACCTGGCACATTCTAGACATCCCCTGACATGCCTACTCACGTCTCTCTCCATGTTTGGCCACCAGAAACGTTCTTGTACTAACGCAAGCATCCTGTCGATCCCCGGGTGTCCAGTGCCCTATGAACAGTGTACTGAGTGAATGAGGGGGTTTACGATCCTTCACAAGAATTAAACAGCGGAGTGGAGGACAGTCGGTTGGAGGTACAGGTGCCAGTTCTGTCAATAATGAAGGGAGTTCCCATTGAATGGGGTTGACAAAGATTTTTTCGGGGAGTATTGGCACGGGTTCCTCTATGGATTCACTGGGTACATGTATACGTGATAGAGCATCAGCTTTGATGTTCTTCTTACCCGGGAGGTAGGAGATCGTGAAGTCGAACCGTGTAAAGAACAGGGCCCACCTGGCTTGTCGTGCATTTAATCTTTTGGCATTCCTCAGATATTGCAGGTTCTTGTGATCCGTCATGACTAGAAACTGGTGTGCGGCCCCCTTCCAGCCAATGTCTCCATTCCTCTAGGGCCATCTTTATCGCTAGCAATTCCCGGTCTCCAATGTCATAATTCATGTCTGCTGGATTGAACTTTCGTGAAAAGAAGGCCCATGGATGGAGTAAAAGCGGATTTCCTTGCTGCTGAGAGAGGATGGCTCCCACTCCAGTTGTTGAAGCATCCACCTCTACTACAAAAGGGAGGTCTGGATTGGGATGTATGAGGATTGGTGCTGAAATGAAAACTTGCTTTAGGGATTGAAATGCAGAAATGGCTTCAGGAGTCCACATTAATGACTTTGGTTTACCTCGGAGTAATGAAGTCAAGGGGCCTGCGGTGATACTGTGGTTTTTTATGAATCTCCTGTAGAAATGAGCAAATCCCAAAAACCGTTGTAATTCTTTGATGGTTGTGGGTTCAGGCCAGTTGGTTATGGTTGATACCGTTGCTTCATCCATCCTCACTCCTTGTCGGTCAATGATGTAACCAAGAAAATGAACTGACGCCTGGTGGAAGGAGCATTTTTCTGCTTTTAGAAACAATTGAAACTCGCGTAGACGTTGGAGTACTCGGACTTAGAAAATATTAGAATGTCGTCAATGTAAACGATTACAAAGTGGTGAAGGAAGTCTCGGAGGACCTCATGCATAAAGTTCTGGAATACAGCAGGGGCGTTGACTAGCCCATAAGGCATCGCCAAGTACTCATAATGACCGGTAGGTGTTACAAACGCCATCTACCATTCATCCCCTTTTCTGAGTTAAGTTGTAGGCGCTTCTGAGATCTAGTTTGGTGAATAGTACAGCCCTGCAAAGACATTCTAGGGCTGCTGGGACCAGGGGCAATGGATATCGGAATTTTATCGTGGTTTGGTTGAGAGTGCGAAAGTCAATGGGCGTAAACCACCATCTTTTTTGGCCACAAAGAAGAAGCTAGAGGCTGCCGGTGAAGTTGATGGGCGGATGTAACCCTGGTGAATCGTCTCAGAAATATATTCCTCCATGGCTTTCCTCTCAGGAAGGGATAGTGGATAAATTCATCCATGGGGTAACGGTTCGCCTGGGATTAGGTCAATGGCACAATCCCATGCTCGATGTGGTAGTTGGGTTGCTTTTTTGGGGCAGAAGATGTCAGAGAAGTTCGAAAATTGGTGAGGAATTTCCACGGCTTCTTTGGCTACTGGGCTTTTGACTGAAGTAGCTTGGAGTGATAAAGGCTGAAGTTTTAATGGTAGCGAGGGTAAACAGGTGGAAGAGCAACTTCTTCCCCACTTAAGAACCTCACCCGTAGTCCAAGATAGGGTAGGGTGGTGTTGAATGAGCCACGAAAGGAGCAACGGCAGCACTTCCTGTGTTGGTGCGGTAAGAGGTGATCCATGCCAAGCAGCGTAGAGAGATCTGAATAAACCGTTCCAATCCTATGTCATCATCATAGGTAGCCAGCATGAGTCCGTTCCATGAGTCCGTGGTGTTTGGTTGAGTTCCGACTCTGGTCCGACTGTGACACACAGAAGTACAAGGTCTCATATTTGTTTTTTGTAGCAGTATAGATTTAATCGTCTCACAGGCTAGAGGAATCTTGTCCACAGCATGTAAAGTATTGTAAATAGGAGGCAGATAGCCAAGCTGCATGTTCATCACTTGAACCTGATGCAGCTATTTTGCACTTGGGACTATGCATGCAAGGGCTTAACCCTAGACAGATGAAATATACTAAATATACTGTAGGGTATATTTAGTATATTTTTGTATCTATAGTTTGTATAGCTCAAATCCCCACACGATCCATGGCATAACTAGATTTACCACTTCTTGCAACTGGAATGAAAGGGTCGCAGCCTAACTTCAAGGACTCAGGTCTAACAGCTTACCAGTTTCTGAATAATAAATGATAACTTGAGAGTCAAGTTTGTTTCTCTGAAAAAGTTTGTAACTCTCATATATTGATAAATATAGTGATTAGAATAACCAGGCTAATAGACTGAGGGAAGTAAACTTAGTATAGAGTATTTTGACATCTAAAAACAGAATAAACACAAACCCAGACAAGGAATTATATTGAAGTCGCAGCAATGCTAGACATAGCAAAACAATGGGTGTATATGCAATCACATGGTATGAGCAGTGCTTTGTGAATACAGTCTCTGTTTTTTGATTATATCAACAATTCATAATTACAGTGCATCTGCCATTAGGATGTAGGCATCAGAGTTTAGGGGAGACAAAACATTGGATTCATGCTTCTGTGAATATGTTTGAAATATTCCACCACATCCGCAATGTAATGCATGTTTTAATTCATTTTATTTTATTTTTACAACTTTTCTTCTGCTAAGAAATATTTCTACCTGTGCCAATATTAACATATATTAATCTCTATTTCCCATCTTTAAGCCACTCCTCTATGCATTTCATTCCACTTTCTATGTTCTTATCATTAACTTTGATTTTCAAAATATTGAACATGCAGGCTTATCACATAAGTTGTATGTATAGTACAGTAAGTTGTACAGTAAGTGTATAAGTTGTATGTGTTGTATACTGTATGTATAAGCTTTCTTGTTGTTGTTGTTATTTTCACACATTTTCACTATCCACTTTATTAGGAACACCCGTAGATCGTCACATTCATACAATTCCAATACAAATTCATAGCAGTCCAGCACAGCACATTCATACAATTATTGATATCCAGGAGCACAGTGCATCTATTATGTAGATAAGCATCTGCAGACAATCATGCAGATACAGTTCAAAAGCTTCTGCTCATATCAAATATATATTAAGCATCAAATCTGGGCAAAGATGTTTGATCATATTGATTTTAATTGCATCATTTTTATTAGTACAATATGATTTAAGTAAAGTATGCAAATATTGGCTGGGTTAAGTATTTCAAAAATAATTTCTTTAATTAATATAAAATTATTGGATAATTAATAAGGTTGTTCCTAAACATTTAGTGGAGAGTAACTGTATGTTTGCATTTCATTAGAACCTTTCAGTGTTTGTGATATATTTATTATTAATCTCTGTAAATTTCGTTAGGGTTTTCGGTTTCTTTACTGTGCTTTTGATAATGCTAATTTCTATGTCTTTCCCTTAGTGGCACAGAGACCTGGAGTTAACCTGCCCAGAAATGTAAGAAAACCATATGCACGTGCTAAAGTTTTTAAAATACAGTATATATTTTTGTTCGTTTATTTTGCTTATGAATTAATATTTTCCCTTTTTTTTCAGGGAGTAAATTAGGCCTAATTTCATTTCAAAGGAAGATGAAAAAAGAAGATGAAAGAGAAAAGGGAAATATAATTTTACACAGGGGCAGTTTGCCAAATTTTTATCACATTTAAAAAATATGAACTATATTAAAGTTGTCTTTATCAGTTTGTTACATCGTGACAAAAATATACTGTTGACCATCTGATGCACTAATTGGTACGTTTTAATAATTGTCTATGGTGTTGAGAAAATCATGACCACATTGTTTACTGTAAGAATATACAGCTTTGGTAGGTTGTTCATTTCTGTTTAAAACTTATGTATTAAAAAAAAAATGTAAAGGCTAAATAAGGTTTTCATGACTGTGCTTATATAGACAGTCCCCAGGTTAAGATGCTCCAGCTTTCATCTTAGATGGACTGCCATAAAGTCTATAATACGAGCGGTGTTCGAGTCAAACTGAGACTTTTGATGTGCATCATAATAGAACACAGTTATGAAAGATAAAAACTCCCTTTATTTCTCTATATAATCCCCTGCTACACTAATGCATTACATACATGCATCACTAGTGCTTGGATAAAAGAAATTTCATCAGTCCCAGTTTCACTTGCGCACACTATATATTAAAATTTTGACTTCAATATTGAAATATTGAACACAGGCACTCATTTGTGACACTGTTAAAAACTGGCTGGAATTGTGTGGCTCCAGCAGTTTGTCAACTTGAAGGAGAACACTGTTTGCCATTTTTATTCAAATAACTTCGCCGTTAGCACTGTGTTGAGTGTGTAACTAGCTTAAAAGTTTTTCTTTTACACTTTAAACCATGCCTCGAAAGCATAATCTGAAGCAACTGATGCATCAAAGAAGATGAAAATGATGAAATTTTAAAGAAAGAGGATTTAATAAAGCAATTAGAAAGAGGTAAAAACACAATTGGTTATTGGAAAAGTTATTATAATTATTATTATGTAATGTTATGTTTTGAATGTTTAGTGCATTTGGAAATGTTTATTACGTGTTGTGTATATACATAGACATGTAACATATTGTGATATATTTGACTAACAAACAAACCATATACTGTATACTGTTCTTGTTCCTTCAAAAGACAGATTTAGGAACAAATCCCAAGACTGCCTGCATAAATTTATAATTTCTTAACTAAGTCTACTTATAAATGCTAAAAGGACCGTGTCAATGTCTAATAATTTATTATAATGAAGTTACAAATGAGGTATTTACAAGTAGTAACATAAATGGCAGCGTCATTCCAGTTTTTATACTTTGTTGAAGTCAAAAATAGGTTTTATACAATCTACTGTAAACTTTATTAACTAGGCATATTTTTAAGATGAGTATTTTCCAGATATTTAATTTAATTCTAGATTTAATTCAAATCCAGAATTTGGGTAAAGTTAAATAAAGTTATGAATAAAAAGTGTAGTGTTTATAACAAAGTACATGGTCACGTTGGGTAATTATTAGGCTATGACTATCATCTTTCTGAAATTGTAATATAATTTCTGATTTTTTTAAACTATTATGAGCATAGCTGTATACTGAGTTTTGCCATTCGTATTTGACAGAATATATATATTCTGATATGATATGTAATATCATATATATGATGTTGTTAAATATAAATTTCTAAATTTGTAAATTTATTTGATATAAAGAAAAAGAAATATAGACTATTTTAATATAAATCAACACAAATTCAAAGTCTTTTGTAAGCAAAAAAGTATTTACTAGTAGATTTACTGGTACTAACATACAGTTTACAGTACACAATTGACACCTAAACGTTTATAATCCCCCGATTCCTTTATCATACTTATTAATTTCTCTTGAATAAAAAAACAATTGGTAGTTTAATTTGCATAGCAAAATATGTTCCATATTAAATACAGTTGTCTACATTTAAAACTTTGCAAATACGTTTCATTGTATTACACATAATTTGCATCACACCTACAGTAATGATGAATGAAAGCTTTTTAAATATCTCTAAATAACATAGTAAAGTTGTAAGAAGCTGTAGGGACTTTTGACACTTGACTCTAAACTGATCATATTTATTTCTTGGAATGGATTTTGCCAAATCAACAAGAATAAGTTGAATCTTGCCTACTTCATGTACTTTACAAACAGTGAAGCAGATTATATTCTGCAGGTTAGAAAGACTATGTTTAAATTTCACTTGCATTTACATATATTCATGTGGCAGTCTAATATTTCCAAAGTGAGTTGACCAACAGTCAGGCACACGGCCAAAATCTTTGAGCCAAACACATGAAAACTGTCTACACAATGTGTATGTGGAGTTTCATATTGAGTGTGTGTTAACGGGAAAAATAAAAACACCTTAAAATACCCTGGAATAAGTATTCTGCTTTGCAAACATGACAGTGTGGTGGTTGGGTTTCTGTCATCTAATATTATACCTTCATGTTTATGGTACATTTTTAAATATGTAAGTTAATTATAAAATTGGGATTTTGTCAGTTGCATTGCCTTTAATCTTAGTGTTTGGTCTAAAGCATCATCCTAGGGTTAGGGTTAGGGCATACTCAGTGCACACAGATGTCAAATTGACAAGCACCAAACCAAACACTATAAAATTAAATCACACGTACGGACATTTACCTTTCCAGATTCTCACAATTAGCTTTTGAGGTGGGGTTATGAGGTGGAGTAGTGATTTACTCAACTCAAAGGTGTCTTTGTAAGAAAGGTATATATAAACTCTACCTAAGTCTAAATACCCCCCTGCACGTGTCTATCGAGTACATCGTTCAAATCGCTATCTAGCAAGAAAACTTAACTAATGAGCTGCCGTTGTGATAAGTTGCTTCATTTACTCAGTCAACAAAAATCCAAGCAAAGTAAAAAAAACAAGCAAAAGAAATGGCCAGAAAGAGAAACCTCAAGCCACTTGAATTTGTTGAAGGTGTGCAGTATGTCTGCTGTTAAAGCAACTGTTCTAACTCATGCCAAGCCTAGAAAAAGGTGCCAGGATGTCTTGGTGTACTCTAGATGTCCAGAAATCCTGGTGTTCCAGCTTGTTGGACGGCTGGAATATCAGGGGGTGGACCGTGGTGTCCACCAGTTTGCTTCTCTCCAAATAGCTGGTCTCAAAAAATGAGAAGACTCTTTGGCAATGCTGGATGATCTCCAAAAAATTTCAAGCACTTTTTCTTGGCCCTTTTCAGCCATTTTTGGCAAAAGCCAAACACAGTAGAAACCTCATTCCCACTCTTAAGCACAGCAGTCGAGGGTGATGAGTTGGCCCACAGGACCTGCACACCTTGCAGTCTTTGAGTCGACCATGAACTCCTCTGTATACCAGAATATTCTAGAGGCAAATGGGAGGCCATCTATCCGGCAGCTAAAGCTTGTTCAAAATTGCGTCAGTACAAAGATCTGAAGAACACCAGTGAACCGAATCAAGGTTTTGAATTGGCCTATTCAAAGTCCAGACCTCAACCTAATTGAAATGCTGTGGTGAGGGACCTGTGCCTTTTTCTCTATGCAGAAGATAGTTCTTAATGATTTTGGCTGTACTTTTGGTCATGTTGTCCTGCTACAGAATAAATTTTGGGTCAACCAGACACCGGCCCAAAAGCCAGACGCCGTCCAGATGATATTGCATAATGGAAAAATATCTGCCTATATTTCTCCACATTGAGGACACCATGAATCCTAACCAAATCTCCCAACTCCATTTGCAGAAGTGCAGCCATAAAATTGCTAGGAACCTCCACGATGCATTACTATTTTCTGCAGACACTCATTATTGTACCACTATCCAGCCCTCTAGCAAACAATCTGCCTCCTGCTACAGCCAAATATACTGTAAAAACAAATTGACTCACAAGTCCAGAGTACCTGCTGCCTTTTGTCTGCACTTCAGTTCCTATGGTTTTGTGCATAGATGAGTCGCTTAGCCTTGTCTCTGTGTCAGAGGTATAGCTTTTGGGCCGCAATTCTTCCAAGAAGTCCACTTCTGGCCAGACTTTTTTGGAAAGTTTTCGACAGGTCTTTGCTGATGGTCCTATTGCGATATCATAGTGAAGTGTCTTTCATGTGCTGCATTAAATTTGTTTGGCTGCATCTACAATCCTCAGTATTGTCCATTTCTTTGTGCTTCTCCATAATAGCTTGGACAGCACATTGTGAAACCCCAGTCTGCTTTGAAATCATTGCCTGGGAGAGAACTTGCTGATGCACTATTACAGTACTACCTTGTATCTTGTTGCTGTGCTCTTGTTGCTGTCTTTCACCCTACAGTGCATAAGAAATTGATGAACATTAGCATCTGCTTGGAATAATAGGTTAATCATAAACGTGACTCTGATCCTGCAAAATCCCCGACTTTGTCCAAGAATCACCAAAAATGATTTTGTTTAGATTTTTCCTCGGTTCGCTCACTTTGCATTTTGTAAATTGATGTAAACAAAAATCATTTTTCTGCAAATGAACATGTCTAGACATAATGCTAATAGTGCTTTAATATCTAGTTACTTCTAGTAAAGCTCGTTATTTTTCCTACTTCTGTCCTCTATGTATACTGCTGTAAATAGTTTGTTGTGCTTTAGTATTTACTCTCAGTTGTGGCATTTTTGTTTAATGTTTCATTTTTTGGTCAACTATCGGTTGTTTTAAATGTGCTATATAAATAAATTAACTAACTAACTAGGTTTACTATTGCATTCCTTTACTGTGGGTTTCCATTGTGGCAGTATATCGTAGTCACTATTACAACATTGCTGCACAGTCTGGGCATTCATGTACTGTATACATACTGTAGCTCCTTCAAAATGCTTTACTTTTACAAAGTACTCAATGAAGATGCAGAATAAACACCATATACGAGCTAGGCGGGAGGAGACACTGTGCTCAAGTCATGTTGTTTCTGCAACACATCCTTAAAGACATGGTGCTTTCACAAGATAATTGCAACATGTTTAGTCCTACAAATCCCTCTTTCTCAGCTTTTTATTCAGTCCCCTATACCGTCTCTCTCTTTCTCTCATGCACAAATATGGAAATGCCAGTAAAGACAGTAAGGTTGTTACTTTCGTACAGCATAAAGCACACCGTAAAACACAAGTAAACTATTTAAATGCTATAACAAATGTTCTGTTTTGGCTTGTCAGTAGTCAATGGTTCATCTGTGTGATTGATTACATAATGTGCTGTGACCATTAAGACAATTAAGGGTTTGTGTGCGCAACTTCACCCCACCCCTTTTTAAACAAACAGTGACACATGTAGCTAAAACACTTTCCCACAGCGCAACTTTATTTAACAGACACATCCAAACCAGACTGCGTTAAACATGTCTACACACACTCCCACTAGTTCCCCCAAGGAGTCACAATCAGCTCTTGCACACCGAGTTGGGGCGGTGACTCCAAACTCCATAGGGCTCAAAGGCCTCTTTGTGGGAAAAATGCTTATATACCCGACTTACATTCCCAGTACCTTCCTCACAGCATACGCTCTTTCATTTCTTCACTTCGGTCAAACACTTTACGATCCAGCCCTCCACTCGCCATGAGGGCTACGCTCCAAGGCGCTCTCCTGCTAGCATGCTGCGTTTGGGCTATAATCGCCCAGGCTCAGAGTAACAATGCGGGTAACAGCAGTCACAGCAATCCAGGTGAAGTAACTGCCAGTGAGGGAACTGGAAAGACTGAGCCAATCCGCTTCAACAACAAAGCCAAAGACGAATGTGTGATGGTCGTATCAAGCCACCGGAACGCCACAAAGCTGCGAGTGACGTGTAAAACCAAGGGCAAGTCATATTGGTGCGATTACCTGGGAAAGCCAAACGTGTGCCGGGCCTACAGCAAGAACCCACATCATTATTTTACACAGATTATGTGGGAGATGCGCAAATTACCAAATTCCTGCCAGGGTCTCCAAACATATAAACCGCAAATGTGCCGCTCTGCAACAGATGAAGCTCAGATGGTGTTCCACGCATCCTGGCCCAAAATTCCGAAAAAGTCAAAGCCACAACTACCTGTGAAAGACGGCTCCAAGCCGGTTACAAATGCAGCTCTCAAACCCATTCAGCCTCAGAAACCTGCTAAAACCACCACACAGAAACCCACAGAGACACCCAAGAACTGGGCAGACCAAGTGGCAGAGGAGCACTGTTGGGAGAGCATTCAGGGCATCTGCTCCTTCTTCATCAACTGGTTCCAGTCGTAAAGTGATTTCATACACAGGTAGGAAATTGCCACTGAATAATAATCCTGGTAACAATTTATAAATAGAGATTTTACTATATAAAAGTAAAATAATTTTTTTTTTAAAACATTTTTTGATCTTATAAAATTACTTTATGTACATATTATATTTTTCCAATGACCTTCATGCTAACAATGTCAGATTTAGTAACAATACGCTGCTTGTCTAATTTATTAACTAACCCTAAGTGCAATATACTAGCACTGTACAGTAGAATCCATTTAATGGGTCAATCTATTTAATAATCAATAAATTCATAAAACATTATAGTGTACACTAGTTTATATTAGATTACTGTATATGATTAGAAAAATCTAATAGGTTAATGTGTTGATGTTAAAGTCCTGCGTTTTATAGGTTTAACACAAAGTGCACTGCAGTATATGCAATATAAATTCAGTAACATATAGCTGTATGTGACCCAGTGGAAACAATCACACCACTAATAACAATAATAATAATAATAATAATAATAATAATGCATTTATGTGATGTTCTTCCATAAAAGGCTTCTAAGAGGCTACACAGTGTGCGTATAATTTAACTACCTATAGAAAAGACTAATTCATGGTTTTATTTATTTATATATTATGTAAATAAAGAACAAAATGTGCATGGATTTGCATAACACGAGTATATTATTCAGAACAGCAATAATTTCAGGGTGACACAAGGGAACAGTGGGTAACGGTGCTGCCTCAGATCCTCAGGTTCCCCTGAGATTGAGTTCATAGTTTTTTGTTTTCTTCATGTAGCCAGTTAGTTCTTTTATTTCCTCCCAACTCTAAAAAATGCACGATTCATGTAGCAACATATTTAAATTAAGAGCAGAATTTCCACTCAGGTAAAATATGGAAAAATACCTAAATATATTGTGGCACAAATGGTATGTGCTGGCTTGGTGGTTAGCACTGTCGCCTTACACCTCCATGGTCTGCATTTAATTCCCGTCTCAGGTCTGTGTGCCTGGAGTTTGCATGTTCTCCTTGTGCTTGGTGGGTTTCCTCCAAGAGTACAAAGTCATGTAGATTAGGCTAATTTTGTATGTGCTCTGCAATGGATTGATGCACCATCCAGGGTGTACCACGCCTCGTGCCCTAAGTCTCCTGGGATAGGCTCCAGGGCCCCCACAACCCTGTATACAGGATAAAGCGGTATAGATGATGAGACAAACGGTATGTCATTTCAAAGAATTATGAATTATAAAAATATAGAATATATGTTGATTTATTTAAGTAAGATCGACAAAATATTAATATGTAAATCTCTGGATCCTCCACTGCCCTGACCAAAGTAGATCAAATGAATTTAACAATCAAATGAATTAAATTGTTTGGAAAATGTTTTAGTTTAAAATAAAATCTATTTCAAAGTGACCCTTGCTCTTTGTTCCCATATTTTTATCTAGATCCAAGCACTTTGGGAGACTTTTGGATCAAATCTGGATGCAGCATGCAATGAAATGAAAGAAGACAATGAAGGAGAAATTGCTGCGATGCTAAAATAAATGAGATCAACACCTATTAAATTAGTAAATTGTTACTAATCCTATAAACATTTGTTACTTTTTTATATTGGAAGAAAAAACTGCTGTAAATTTTCAATAAATCTAAAGTGATCCAACCGAAATTGTGACTTTTTTTGTTTGTTTTAAATTTTTTAGATAGAGGTTTTTTTAATGATAAATTTTTGATAAAATGATAAAATGATAAAATGTGTTGTCAATTATGAACTGTCTTATTATGAACTGTCTATAATGATGATGATTGTTATTATTACAAATCAAGAGCAGCTCACAATTTTATCAAATCACATTTAGCATTTATCAAGTATTTGTGTTTCACTAGGTAGTAAACGAGACTACATTTCCTTATTGAGTCATTACTAAACAAGAAGAAATTACACTAAGCTGTGTTTCTCTATCCAGCCACAAGAGGGCACCCTCCACTGAGTGTTTGCTTCATTATGCTAGGCTGCTACTATGAAAATAAACTGACACATGATTATGGAAGCTATAATACTATCTATGGTGCCACACAGTACAGTAAATAAGGTAAAATAGCCTCTTAATTCAATTAAATTTTATTTGTATAGCGCTTTTAACAATTTTCATCGTCGCAAAGCAGCGAGTGCTGTCTCAGTTATGAGCAAATCAGGATGTGACCCGGTGAGCGTCTAAAAGTGTCCTTATGGATGACTTTTTATTAGAAAAAAGATGAGCGTCCCCACACAAGCAAAAGGTGAGAGATGAAGTGTCATTTAAAGGAATTTTATTGAGGTTCTGCATGGTTACAATTAAAAAAGTGAGTGCCTATTTTAGTGGACAAAAAAACAAAAATAAGTTATCTCCTAGTTTCTCACGCATGCTGTCATGGGTGCCCTGTAAAGTGTACTGTATTGGACAATAACATTGCACTTTTCCATAGAAGAAAATGAGATTTGTGTGCTTGATTGGTGCATTTACATTTTTTTTATTAACCTGGATTTGTAAAAACCAGCTATGTTACAACCATACATTTGATTGTGCAGAATAACAAAACACAGTTACTTTATTTCTCTATATAATCCCCTGCTACACTATTGCACTTATATCCCAGCATTCACTAGTGCTTGGATAGCATCAAGGTAGAACCGTTTTCTACCTTGAACCTGAACCATGATCGGACTGCCTGCTTCATCTCTGAATAGCTGGCCTCACAAGAACTTCTTCAAAGGGCCAAACATGTGGCTTGGTGCGAGGTCAGGACTGTATTCGGTGATAAGACAATCTCCTGTAAAATGCACCGCGGTTTTGTGTGCACAGTTCCCACATACAGATGCTTCTCTTCCATAAGTTGGTCACAAGTTATCAGTCGATTTTCAAGGATGAGGCGTTACACTAGCTGAATGTTCTCTCAAATCAGAAAAACTGGAAGAACTAAATCCTTTTTCTCTTTTTTCTCTACCTTTCTCAGACTCACAATATCACAGATTCACGTTGTGCAGTGCACACCAGGAGATTTTAATAAACTACACTAAATCAATCATGTTGCTATTGCTCTTTTTCATGAATAAGTGAAAAAAATATTTTTTTCATAAAAACTGCAGGTGTAAAACTTTGGTTTACTTCTCATACGTGGAGCCAATTCATAAAAGATAATCGTAATATAATGTTGTTTTCTTGAATTATGAAAAACTTTTAGACTGAGTGGAGCGGGATCCCTCGCTGTGACGTCACGGGCGGGCTCAAGAGACGTGGGTGTGTCAGTATATAACGTTTCTCGTCGCGCGTGCATATCACTTCACTGTTACAGATAAATGACATGCTGAATGACCTAATGTGTGTCTGTGTTTAATCCACTGTGAGAGCGCAGTGTATCTGTAACCGGAGTGTGCAAACTGTTGTACTGGTCCTCATATAGATTTGTGCAATATTTTAATAGCTCGCGGAGTGAAGATGCGGCTCTGCGGAAATCTCGCGGTGTTTCTGCTGCTCGTCTGGCTCGCAGCTGGTGAGAAAAGGATGGGAAGGAAAAAAGATGAAACAAAGGATGGAGTCGTGTTCAGGGGGAACTTCTCAGCACAAGCCGGAGAGCGGTGCACGTGGACGGTAACCAAAGAGAAGACGCAGTACACGTTAAACGTCACGTGTCTCGCCATGAGGAAGGGGAAGCCGCGGAGCGGGTACGGCTGTGAGTACACCGGCGAGCCCGCGCTCTGCCCCGCGTTCAGGTCCAAGCCCGGCGCCTTCTGGAGGCAGATCTCACGCGCGCTGAAGCAGAGCAAACGGCGCCTGTGCGCGGACCCTCACGCGACCCTCCGAGCGCGCGCGTGCAAACGCGCGACTGCGGACGCTCACTTCAGGTTCCTCAAACCGTACAAGGAAATCACCTTGACGACCCCCGCGCTGAGGGCGGAGCCTCCAGAGGACACACCCACAACGGCGTGCACGCGGCGCGCGGATCACAGAGAGCTCGCGCAAGAGAAGTGCGGGATCGCGTGGGGAACCGTCTGCAACTTTCTGTTCAGCATGGTTCAGAATGGGGACTGCTGAGTGTGTGTTTGTGTTTGAGAGAGAGAGAGAGAGCGCGCGAGAGCGTGTGTGAGTGTGTGTCCCTGCAGGGAATATTCAATATAATTTCTTTGGTGTCAGTAGGGTTAGGGGTTAGAGATTGGTGTACTAGTGTGTAATAGTCATAACAAACAAATGTACCTAACATATATATTAATGCAAGAGTCTATATATAATTATTATATACATATTATTATAGATTATCTACATATATATTATATATTATATGTATATTTTTTCAGTTTATCAATTTTGCATTTTTAGAGTTTATTTTTAAACTGTAAGTCTATCAATAAAAAGTTGGATCTTTTTACAAGGCTTTGTTAAATTTCTTGATCCAAAGAATCACATTTTCCACAGAGATGATATAGACTAATAATGAATGAAAAAGAGTCATATAAAACAAGCACTTCCATTCATGTAAAATAATAATAATAATAATAATAATCAGGACTTTTCTTCTGTTTTGACAGTATTTCTTGTTATAACATTATTTTAATGTTATCTTCAGAAAGTACATTCAGACTGTGGTGAGTCAAACAGTGTGTTGTGTGTAACATCCGGTGTAGTTTGACTAATTTAATTTTGATTTCCGTCATTCACCTTCTTGACACAGGGAACACACAAACACACACCTTTGCCAAGGCTGAGCACACTGGTTTCTCAGGTGCAGCATGTGTGTATATACAGTACAATCTTTATGTAAAATTAATTGTAAAGTCAACTTTTAGTCAGGTTTTACTCCATGTTTAGTTAATGGTTAGGTTATTGTGCAGTGCAGATAACTGCAGCAAATGTAATTTGGACAATTCTTTTATGTTAAAAAAAATGCCGCAATGGGCAACTTAAATGGATGTTTAAGTATGGAAAAGCATGACATATATCGTCAGGAAAATATCTAAAATGATAGATAGTCTATGAAATGCAGTCAAAATTAATTACTTTAAATAAATGAAATAATTCATTCATTCATCTTCTATACCACTTATCCTGTAGAATTGCAGGTACAATGGAGTCTATCTCAGGAAACTACGGGCACAAGGCCGGGTACACCCTGGACAGGGTGCTAATCCATCGCAGGGCACATGGACACTCACTCATTCTTTACATACACTCCACCCACTCAATCACACATTATGGTCAATTTGGAATTATTGAATTACTTTCCCATTCACTTTCTTCCCCTCCTCCAATTAAGTGAACCTGAAACATAGTATAAAAAACACTTATAGGGTACATAGAACTGGGCTTGTGCAATAAATTTCTTTGTTGCTGCTCCCAGAATTAAACATAATTATAAGGTTGTACATTATGTTTAATGGGAGAAGGGCTTCTTCCAAACCTTTAATTTTACACAGAAGTCCACCGGTGATATAAGCCTGCCCTTTTAACGCATTTAAAAGAATGTTTAAAGTGCAAAATTAATATCATTGTCAAGCAGTGGAGTTTTGGAGATTTAACACCATTTTACAGTCCTATTGTACAAATTGTGTAATCCACAAACAAGAAAGCCAAGTAGAGGGGCCCAAGTACAGCATGTAGTACAGTGTTTCCTTTTAAAGTTACCATATGACAGGCTTCATCTCCCTGTTTTTTACTTTGTACTTTTTGCTATTTACTTGTTAAGTACTTTTTTTTTTTTAGTAAACTGTAATTTGGCTTTGCCAGTATTTGGATTTATATAAATTATTTGTTGATGGACTTGCATGCATACCTTGAGTTGCACTTCCCAAAAACAGTACAGTAAGTTTAAGCCCTACCCTTACTTCATCTTGATGAAATAATTCTTTTGATTGTGTAAAGCTGCTTTGTGACAATGACAGTTGTAGAAAGCACTATACAAATAAAATTTAATTGAATAGAATTGGATCTTGATCCTATAGATACTGTTGATTTGTACATAAGAAATGTTGCTCTGTAATTATATACTGTACTATACTTTTCCACACACACATATATATATATATATATATATATATATATATATATATATATATATATATATACACACACACACACACACACACACACACATGACAAATTGTTGGTACCCTTCGGTCAATGAAAGAAAAACTCACAATGGTCACAGAAATAACTTTAATCTGACAAAAGTAATAATTAAAAAAAATTCTATGAATGTTAACAAATGAAAGTCAGACATTGCTTTTCAACCATGCTTCAACAGAATTATTTAAAAAAATAAACTCATGGAACAGGCCTGGACAAAAATGATGGTACCCCTAGAAAATACTGAAAATAATGTGACCAAAGGGACATGTTAATTCAAGGTGTGTCCACTAATTAGCATCACAGGTGTCTACAATCTTGTAATCAGTCAGTGGGCCTATATATAGGGCTCCAGGTCGTCACTGTGTTGTTTGGTTACATGGTATGTACCACACTCAACATGGACCAGAGGAAGCGAAGGAAAGAGTTGTCTCAGGAGATTCGAAAGAAAATTATAGACAAGCATGTTAAAGGTAAAGGCTATAAGACCAAGCAGCGAGATGTTCCTGTGACTACAGTTGCACATATTATTCAGAAATTTAAGATCCATGGGACTGAAAATTGATGACAAATCAAGGAGACGGATAAATGAATGGAGCCCAGAAAGACTTCTGAAGAGATCCAAGGTGAACTTCATGCTCAAGGAACATCAGTGTCAGATCGCACCATCCGTCGTTGTTTGAGCCAAAGTGGGAGACGACCAAGGAGGACACCATTGTTGAAAACAAATCATAAAAAAGCCAGACTGGAATATGCCAAACTACATGTTGACAAGCCACAAAGCTTCTGGGAGAATGTCCTATGGACAGATGAATCAAAAATGGAACTTTTTGCCAAGGCACATCAGCTCTATGTTCACAGATAGAAAAATGAAGCATATCAAGGAAAGAACACTGTCCCTACTGTGAAACATGGAGGAGGCTCTGTTATGTTCTGGGGCTGCTTTGCTGCATCTGGCACAGGGTGTCTTGAATCTGTGCAGAGTACAATGAAATCTCAAGACTATCAAGGGATTCTAGAGAGAAATGTGCTGGCCAGTGTCAGAAAGCTGGGTCTCAGTCGCAGGTCATGGGTCTTGCAACAGGACAATGACCCAAAACACACAGCTAAAAACACGCAAGAATGGCTAAGAGGAAAACATTGGACTATTCTAAAGTGGCCTTCTATGAGCCCTGACCTCAATCCTATTGAGCATCTTTGGAAGGAGCTGAAACATGCTGTCTGGAAAAGGCCCCCTTCAAACCGGAAACAACTGGAGCAGCTTGCTCATGAGGAGTGAGCCAAAATACCTGCAGAGAGGCGCAGAAGTCTCACTGACAGTTACAGGAATCGTTTGATTGCAGTGATTGCCTCAAAAGGTTGTGCAACAAACTATTAAGTTAGGGGTACCATCATTTTTGTCCAGGCCTGTTCCATGAGTTCATTTTTTAAAATAATTCCATTGAAGCATGGTTGAAAAGCAATGTCTGACTTTCATTGGTTAACATTCATAGAATTCTTATTTATTATTACTTTTGTCAGATTAAAGTTATTTCTGTGACCATTGTGAGTTTTTCTTTCATTGACCGAAGGGTACCAACAATTTTGTCCATATACCACATTTGAGACAATTATTTAATATATTTGAATATTTTTCATTAATTCCAGGGCACATTCACACCTATGGACACCATCCATCTGTCCTCCCTGAGTTCTCCAGAGGACACCTAATTTTACTATAGCATTGGCAGTCTGCATGTTTAGGATAGAAAATCCATAAGAAACTCCAAATTAAAACTTTAAGCAGTAAATATACATTTATTTTATACAGTACATGTGACTGTGACCACACAGCTCTTCTCTTCTTTTCTCTTCACAATCTAGTGAGTGTTGCAAAATAAAGGTCTATTTAATTATTAATATCTTCCATTTGCTATACAGTAATCTCAGTTAATTATCTTATGACAGCATGAGCATATTTGTGTGTGTCCATAACTATTCTTACACTCTCAGGATCATGTTTGTGCATGTGTCAAGCTCCACATGGGCTTCCCAGACAAAAGATGAAAGGCGGCGCTTCTAAGATGGGGAGTGGGCAGAAACACACACACATTCCTCCGACTCACTCACACATGCAATACACTAAAGGTAATATTTGCTCGGTGTATACAAATGAACGCCTTATGACAAAATGGGATCAGTCCATTGACAAATTCAAGACAGCTTCCACATTACACTCAGGAATTGTTATTCTTATCATTACAGATGTGATTAAACCTTAAAGCAAGGTGCTCCCTCATAGACGCCCACCCACGTAAGAAGGAATGTGTATTGTTTTGGAAGTCGGGTGTTTCCGTTATATTAGACTGTTGTGTGGTTTGAGGTGGCGTGACATTCCAACTGATTTAAACCAACGCTCTGATTGGTCAAGCCTACCCCTGGACCCCACCCACACTTAATGGTCAAACATCTGTCCCTTTGTTCTGCATACTTGCCAAGGGGTACATATCTATGCATGCACATGGAACTAGGTCACTTCACTACTGTTAGTTCAGATTGTTTCTGCAAAAAAAAACAATAAATGTAATATTAAAGGGATTAAAATGAATTAGCTACATTTGGGCATTTTCGGCAGTATAAACAATAATGCCTGGACATTGACAATAACACAAGCTCAGGATCGAACCATGAACACTGCAGCTGTGAGACAACAGCGCTATATGCCTATCTATTATTTCAGCAAATACTCATCATCTAGCACACACACACCTAGATCACACCTGATCAAAGTTTTATCTTAACCAGCTAGTTAATCAATAACAATACAAAAATGTAACAAGTGCACAGCTTTTGGTATTTATTTTAGTAGCTCATAAACAGTGATAACCACAGCTATGGTTGATCGATATTCTTCTGATCATTGCTAAAAAAAAAATAAAATAAAATTTCCACCCCTTCTCTAGACAGGTTTATTTAAGCAGAGCTGTATACACCTATGCAGATCATGACTCTATACATCCACATGACTATGTTTCGTTACAAAATATTTCCTGTGAAACACTTCAGAACCCGTGAGGTCGTGCTTGGATAACGTGTACAGTATGTCTTTATTTCTGATCCATTGTTCGACTCATTCAAGTATAATACAGGCTTCAGTGATGATGACAGCACTGCCATCTATATAGGTTTCCTCTGAATGCATCTCATCCTGGGTGTGTTCCCATCTCATGCTCAGTATCGCCAGGACTGGTTCTAGATACACTGTGAGCCTACCCATGATGAGTGATTCAAGTATAATACAGGCTTCAGTGATGATGACAGCACTGCCATCTATATAGGTTTCCTCTGAATGCATCTCATCCTGGGTGTGTTCCCATCTCATGCTCAGTATCGCCAGGACTGGTTCTAGATACACTGCGAGCCTACCCATGATGAGTGAATAGTAAAGCACATACGTATACCGTATGTGCATGTTTATTTAAGCTTGTTTAAGTATGTGTGCCGTACAGTGGTACACTGACATAGTGGTTAGCACTGATTCAAACCCCGCCTTTATACGTACTGTATGTCTGTGTTTATGGAGTTTGAGGTTTCCATCAACAATCCAAAAGATTTACAGATTAGGCTAATTGGTGTTTCCAATTGGTCTTCAGTGTGTTAGTGTGTTTGTGTCTGTGTGTTTGTGCCGTGCAATGGATTGGCCCCACCATCCAGGGTGTACCAATAGTAATGCCCCAAGTCCTCTGAGACAGGCTTCCTGCTTCCTGGTAAACTGGACAGAATAAATGTAAAGAATGAGTGAGTAGGTGTAGTACAGCATGTATTCTGTATGGCCTAAAGTATGTGAACACTTGAGTAACATGTGCCCCTTTCAAACCAACTGGCATTACCAGTGTTGTTGAATCCTATGAAAAGGCTTACTGTTACAATTTGGGATGTGGTTGTTGGGATTTTGTGGACATTTAGCCAGAAGAGCATTAGTTAAGTCGGAGACTAACTTTGGAAGGGCGCTGGTGCACAATCAGTTTTGAAGTTCATGACCAAGTTGTTCAGTGGGCTTGTGGTCAGGGTGTATTTTGGACCTTCGAGATCTTCCGTTTCAACCCTATCAAACTATGTCATCATGGATTTTCCTTTGTGTACACAGGCATTTTCCAGTGACCGTAAGTTCCAGTGAGGTGCAGGCCCTAAAAGGGTGGATCCATAGACATTTATACTCATATTAAATTTGCTATTTTGCTTTTTATTTAAAGCCCACGACAGCATAAAAACTAACAAATCACAGAAGAAAATCAAAACCAGCTCTAACACCACTTGACTGCTTTCTTTAGGGAGATCTGAAGTCTGTAGACTGTAGCGACCAGTCCAGGACAATCATCACACCAAAGCTCATACTTGTATGCCACTGTGTGCTTTCTACTTTGTGGCAACAGTTTTGGGTTTCACCATACAATATCGTGTACCTGGGAAGGTCATAGGATAAAAATGCTAATATGATGTGTCTTAAGTTAAATATACTGGCCACCTTAATGACAAGGAAAGCTGCTCGAATACATGAAAGCAGAACTGGATTAGACGGCAGCAATATAGATTATTTCACGCCATCTGCTGGTGGTGTATTTACATTTAGCCAATAAATTAGAAAGCCATAATAATGTTTGTCTTATTTCAACTTAATCTCTAAGAGGTTTATTTACTCTTGTTTATTTTATGTATTAAAGTAATGACACATATAAAGCTCGTTAATTTGACCATATTTCTTCAAAACTATTGTGCAACTATGAATGCAAAATGGTAGTATCATTTTGGAATTATTACACTTAAACTGTACAGCCACAAGCAGTAATTAGCTGGTTGTTGACATTCCATCCATCTAGGAACCTGTGTAGCCCATCAAGGGACTGTGGAGACCAGTGGTGACCATTGCAGGTCAATTGTATTTATTCTCATTTTTACAAGGTAGAACCTCTGGTCACATTTACAGACTACGGGCAATTTGGGAACCCCAATAGCCTAATCTGTATGTCTTTGGACTGTGGGAGGAAGACATAGCACAGCACGGGACATAGCACGGGAGTAACCAAGCACAGGGAGAACATGCAAAGATACACAGAGACCCCAAGGTGGGAATAAAAGCTGGACCCTGGAGGTGCAAGACGACAGTGCTAACCACTAAGTCGCTATGCCGCCATTGCTCACTCACTCACTCATCTTCTATACCGCTTTATCCTGTATTCAGGATTGTGGTGGGCCTGGAGCCTATCCCTGGAGGGATAGAGACGAGCTACATCCTGGACAGGGGCCAATTGATCGCAGGGCACACACTACGTGCAGTGTGGGAACACCAGTTAATCTAATCTGCATGTCTTTGTCTGTGGGAGGAAACCGGAGTACCCGGAAGAAACCCACCAAGCGCACAGAGACGGGAATCGAACCCGGGCCCAGGGGTTGCCGCCATCGCTTTTAATATGATTAAAAAGACCTCATTACTTCAGAAGTATTTGGGAAGTCAGCCAACCCACTCGAACCTTCAAAAGTCCACTTTTGCAATGGGGACTAGTGACAGGTTGTTCATGAACTATTCGTTCTTTTTGAACGAATCTTTAACGTGACTCAGAAGAACGAGGAGTCTCGGAGATTTATTCGTTCGTTTTCTACTGGGCGCGCATGCGCAAAGCATCGCAAAATCTCCGCATGTTATGTACAGGAAACAGAAGTGAGTCGTTACCTTTGAGTCTTTGGTCCGAGTCGCTATGCAATCTTCTAGTCCCAAGTCGTTCGATATTTCTGTCACGTGACTCCCATAGACGCTATGAAGTGCAATAGATTTAAAAAAAAAAAAAAAAAACGAACGACGCAGACTAGAAGATTCTGTTTATAATATGTACTTAGCTGCATTGTAATATTTTCATTACTGGAACTATAGCCAAAATGTGTGTGTGTAGACGTGTTGGGGGTCTGTTTATTGAACATTTTACATTTTATTTTTGGTAAAAAATTAACTAAATGACTCAACAAAAAAAAGATTTGTTCATTTTGATGAACGAGATTCAAAGAACCAAGTCAGTAAAATGATTCAAACTTCCCATCACTAATGGGGACAAAATAAATTAGTTGTCAGGGGATTATTAAAAAGAACAGGTGTTTATGTGGCTTTATTACTAATTAACTTCAACAAACTCATCAGTTGTCTCAGGACTTGTTAGTTTGAGAGCATTAAGAAGTGACAATACTTATGGTGGGGAGCTACACAAGGTTGTAGTTTATTCCATCCAACCCACAATGGGTTCTCAATGTTACGTCAACTTTTATTTATGATCGCAGAAAATTACATCAAATTGCAATATTATCCACATTATTGGGCTTACGGTTTAATAGCACCATTACTGAAACGTGTTTTTCCCCCTCTTTCTCTACAATGAAACAAGCATTATAAAGCATACAAGAAAAAAAAATTGTGATATGAAAATTGCCTTCATTATTGCAGATTATCAGAAGCATCGCCATTAGCAACATGCACAAAATATAAATATTTTTAGCAATTCATTAAAATTGTGTAACTGCTGAATGTTAAATTGCTGTTCATCCATGCAGGTCGACGAGTTGATTTACGCATCATCGCCGCCACACAACAGAAGAAGGGTTTTTTCGTAATCACCAGAAGTATCACTCTGTAATGAAGAGTAATAAGACAGAGGGAACGATATTGTTAAAATATTAGTGTACTGTAATTTAAACCATATAAAGTATGACAATCCATTTCTTAGACGTAGAGCGTACACACCTTAATCATTTTGTACAGAGAAGTGGCAAACATCCTCCTGAACTCCGCGCGTATGTCCAGCATGTCGATTTCACTGCGGGACACCATGATCTCTATCAGAGTATTATCATCAGTCCCTGCGCCCTGTAGAGATGGAGGAGTCGCATCAGCTCCAGGGTTTAAACATTGTTTTACTGACTGTTAAGGTTTATATGTTGATATATCAACAATTGGCCAAAAGTCATAAGACAATAAGACTATTATGCACAAAACAGGTGATGTCACTAATTAGTTCTCGCTGATCTGGCTGAAGAGTTGTGCTAATTAGAAATCAGCTGGTTTAGTTTATAGATGGAACAAACATGTGCCAGGACTTTTACTTTCTGCTGCCCTGGTGTGCACCTCTGCAAAAAAAAAATTTTTTTAAATGGCCAAACGGCAGTCAAGAAACCATCTTCTATACATAATCTGCAGACGTCTTTTTGACTCTAAGCACAGCTATATCCAGCACGTTTTGAAGAATAAAAGGACTTAGTAAATATTGATTATTGTATAGCAATTTCATTGCATAAAATATTCTCGTTGTCATTATTGCAATTTGGAGACTATCACTTTTGTTAAAAACTTTCGGCCACCACTGTTTACAAATCATTAAGGTAAGACTCTTATAAATTCGTACAGAAAAGTCTGTGAGACATGGTTTTTCATGATGGTTTAAGACTTTAAACAAAAGTTAAAACAAAAAGGGCTTGTCTTTAAACTTTAAACTGGGAGGATCAAGGGACAGAAAATACAGCATGAAGAAGGAAGTTTTGGTGAAACACAATACAACATAAAATCAAGGCACAATATGAAACTGGAAAATAGGAACCATTATAAGAGAGAAGACGCAAGTATTTAGGACACCTAATTGTAGGATGGCAATACACAATAATACTATTTTGCCTGACTCCAGCTGATATTGTCTATAAAAAGCTATGAGGATAAGCCAAAAATTATCTTGACTCATCATATATATACAGTATACATACACTCACCTAAAAGATTATTAGGAACACTATACTAATAGGGTGTTTGACCCCCTTTCGCATTCAGAACTGCTTTAATTCTTCGTGGCAACAAGGTGCTGAAAGCATTCTTTAGAAACGTTGGCCCATATTGATCGGATAGCATCTTGCAGTTGATGGAGATTTGTGGGATGCACATCCAGGGCACGAAGCTCCCATTCCACCACATCCCAAAGATGCTCTATTGGGTTGAGATCTGGTGACTGTGGGGGCCATTTTAGTACAGTGAACTCATTGTCATGTTCAAGAAACCAATTTGAAATGATTCAAGCTTTGTGACATGGTGCATTATCCTGCTGGAAGTAGCCATCAGAGGATGGGTACATGGTGGTCATAAAGGGATGGACATGGTCAGAAACAATGCTCAGGTAGTCCGTGGCATTTAAACGATGCCCAATTGGCACTAAGGGGCCTAAAGTGTGGCAAGAAAAGATCCCCCACACCATTACACCACCACCACCAGCCTGCATTGTGGTAACAAAGCATGATGGATCCATGTTCTCATTCTGTTTACACCAAATTCTGACTCTACCATTTGAATCTCTCAACGGAAATCAAGACTCATCAGACCAGGCAACTGTCCAATTTTGGTGAGCTCGTGCAAATTGTAGCCTCTTTTTCCTATTTGTAGTGGAGATGAGTGGTACCCGGTGGGGTCTTCTGCTGTTGTAGCCCATCCGCCTCAAGGTTGTGCGTGTTGTGGCTTCACAAATGCTTTGCTCTTCTACCAGCTTGAATCAGTCGGCCCATTCTCCTCTGACCTCTAGCATCAACAAAGCATTTTCGCCCACAGGACTGCCGCATACTGGATGTTTTTCCCTTTTCACACCATTCTTTTTAAACCCTAGAAATGGTTGTGCGTGAAAATCCCAGTAACTGAGCAGATTGTGAAATACTCAGACCGGCCCATCTGGCACCAACAACCATGCCACGCTCAAAATTACTTAAATCACCTTTCTTTCCCATTCTGACATTCAGTTTGGAGTTCAGGAGATTGTCTTGACCAGGACCACACCCCTAAATGCATTGAAGCAACTGCCATGTGATTGGTTGATTAGACAATTGCATTAATGAGAAATTGAACAGGTGTTCCTAATAATCCTTTAGGTGATGTATCCTTTATAGAGGATATATCCATATATCCATATATATATATATATATATATATATATATATATATATATATATATATATATATATATATATATTACATTACACACACACACTATATATAGCATGTTAATACTGCTGTTGGCCGCACTGTCTTATCAGCGTTTCTGTTCAAGTCTACTGTCCCCCAAGTCACTGCTGTGCAGGTGTAAACATGTTATATCGGTTCATTTTTAACTGCGGTGTAAGCAAAAATGGATGCCACACTTGTATAAAATAAACTAAAATAAACTGAAATAAAATACTATTATTGGTAATGCTAGTAAGTATTTGTAAAATGGTTGTGCCATTTACTGTAAATTTTGCATGATCTCAGTGCAGTCTTTGATACTATTGATTATGGCATTCTGTGAAAAAGCTTAGAAGTTGAAGTTGATTTGCAGGGCCCTGGGTAAGAATGGTTCACCTCTGATCTAAGAGACACTGCCTTTTCAATAATTAAATAAATAGATGTTCTTCATCCCCTGCCCATATAATTGTGGTAACCCCAAGGCTCGATGTTAGGGCCCTTGTTAATCTCATTGCTTCTCTTCAGTTCCATCCTTGAGACATACTGTACAAATGTTATGCAGGTCACACACAGTTTTACCTACCACTTATACCTGATAACACATGCTCACTAAACAGCTTATTTAACTGCCAGGACAATATCAGTTGCGGGATGGCAGAGAGTTTTTTACAGCTAAACAAAAATAAAACTGAAGTAATGATAAATGGCTCTCCCAGCCTCTAGTCTAGATAACATGATTGGTCGCACGTCTACTAATTTGCACAATAAAATGAAAAATCTTTGTGTAGTTCATATTGTGCAGTTTGTTGCATAAACTACACCATATGAAGAGATTTGGTATAAACCTAGACCCTTACCTTCATTGCATAATACAGGCACTCTGCTAAATAGGCTGGGACGCTTCTGGCACACTTCACTGTAAGAGAGAACAAATGTAAGAGAGAGAGGAATACTACACTATTTGAAAGATTAAAAATATAGAGTAGAGGAGAAGACAAGGCAGGGTGTGTTTCTGAAAATTAACTAATAGTTTTCAACTATATGTGAGTGGTGGCACGGTGGTTAAGGCATCGCACTGCTGATCGGAAGGCTGTGAGCTGAAATCCCGGCACTGCCAAGCCACTGAGCAACGCCATCTACTGCTCAATGTGTAAATGAGAACCCTAAGCATCTTACCAACTGCCAGCATGAGTTCTTTCAGGTGGCCACTGGTTTCTCTCTGAATACTCTCTTCAATCTGGAATCCAGACAGTTTCATATACTCAGCAAACACTGCAACAAAGCAACACGCACAGGTGATCAATGAGGAGAACAGAACAAGACCAAGCTATACTTGTATAGACTGAATCTTAGCGTAATCCTAATTCTCAATGCGTTGTTTCTCAGATAGCAAGCAAACCTAAAGATGCTTTAGAAGAATTGAGTTCACACATGTACGTCTCATGATTGGAAATTCACTCGCATTCAAGGTTTTGAAGTGATGGACTTACATAAATGTCTTTTATTATTTTCAAAACTTGCAGTTAAGAGTTTTCCATAATAGTCTGTTTTTTTTGTAAGTCATGCGAAATTTTCCACACAATGTTTTGTGAGAGGGACTTCTCTTCATACACAGTTTAATCTTTATAAAGGGTGCCAATAATTAGTGTATGATCTATAATGAGAGAGTCAGAGAGAATTATACCTCTCCTGAGATGTTCAGCGCTGCGATTCCCCAAAATGGTGACAAATTGTTCTTCATCTGTACCAAACTTCTTTTCTCCTGCTTCAAAGAGGGCCTGCAGTCACACAGACACGAAATTTGCTTTAGACTTAGATTCATGATGTATAATTCAAACTACAGCAGTGTTTTTGTCTAAACTGTACAGAAAATAAATTTTATTGTGTAGCTAGTATCGTCATTCTAAAAGATATAGTGATCAGTAGGGGGTGCTATAACACTGCAAATTGCAAACTGCTAAAGCACTTACAAGTCAAGTCCACTAGATGTCAGTATTTTCCACACTGCTATATTGGGTTATTATTGACTTTCTTTTTTGTAATAAATTCTTACCTTTGCATCGCTCTGTACGGTGGCCTCTTGCACACCCTGCTGTCTGCTCGCCTAAAACCAAAATAGTTTAATCATAACTGATATAATGCAATCACAAACATTAAAATTTATTTTTAAATGTGCATATTCTGCTGCCTAGTAACATTACCTGCAGCAAAATAACCAGCAGCTCCTTGAAGTGTCCACTGGTGTCACCAACCACGTCCTCTTCCAGGGTTTTGCCATACTCTAAAACACACACACAAACATTATCTATACCAACCAAACCAAACCCTGATCCTTTTATACACATAACCAGCAACCTATACAAAAACCCATACAAAAGTGCACATCATACACTCCCGTACCCTGCTTGTAGGCCGCATTGATCGTTTGAATCTCCCTGCAGGTTCTTGAAGCCAGGATGTGAATCAAAGACTTTTCACATGTTCCTGCACCCTGAAACAACAACAAAACTTCAGACTGAGCTGCACATGTGTGCAAGTAATACATTCATATACTGTATATTTGTGTGCGAATAAGTGTGTGTGCGCGCGTCTGTGTGTGTGTGTATAATATATACACATACATACACATATATATACATACATATACATACACACACACACACACAATATATACCTTAGTGGCTTGCTTCAGGCACTTCACATCATACATTGTAGGAGTCTCCAACAGTGCCAAAACCACACTCTCAAAGTGTCCTCCGAGCTCTGACTTCAGTTCCGCTGCCAAATCCTAGTGAGAGAGAGATATGAATGGAAAGGTATGAGAAATGACTAAAAGAGAGGGTACTAACTTTCAGTAATCATATGTGTTTTGGTGTAAAATCATTATTAAAAGAAATCATCTACTAATAGCGGGTCTTAGGGAAAAAATACAGCATTAGACAAACAACAACACATAACCTTTTACTGCTTCCACAAGATTTAAGAGGATACGTTACAGCCAGGTGCTGCTAACCATCAGCCCCTGCATAACTAGTCACCAGTATGGTGTGCAGCCCCGCAAATTAGTATTGAAGTATTGGCAGATCATTGGGCTGGATCATTCAGGTGTGTGTAACACAATACCAAGAGGGAAGGACATAAACAATGGTGTTAGAGAAGCAACTGTCGCTGCACATCAAATAGTTTGTAAATGGTTTTACAACCCTTTCCATAGTGGAGTTCCACAGTGAGAAAGATGATTCACAAGTGGAAAGCATCTTACACAGCTGCCAATCGTTCCAGGAGTGGACGTCCAAGCACATTCACCCCAGAGCCAGACTCGGGCTCAGAGAAATACAAAACAAACTTACGTCCATGACGGAACAATTAGATGAAGACTTAGAGTACTACAGTTTATTCAGGAGGGTTTCCAGGAGAAAGCCTCTTTTGTCTGAAAAGGATGAGGAAGCATAACTGCTAAAGCTTCGTCGAAACTGGATAATGAACAGAAACACACCAGTAAATCTACAACAAAATGGCAGAAAAATTAAAGAATCTAAATTTTAGAATTTCCTTTTTGTGGCTTAATTTTCATTCAATAAATAACGGCACTGTAAAAAAAAAAAAAAAGGTTGTATATTGTTTGTCTGTGCTTGTATTTACCTACAGTTTAAGAACTTGCTATGATCAGTTGATTGTTTTTACACAAAAAACATGGAATTAAAAGAGGGAGTACTAACTTTGGCACACGACTGAAATTGATAACAGAAATTTAAGCCAACCTTTTGTAATCAAAATTTTTGTAATAAAAATGGTTGATTCTTGTTTGCGAATCTTTGTTTTAAAAGTTGACTCCAAAAATATATAGGAATCAACACAAACACGATTTATATACAACAATTGGTTATATTCATGATTCATTGAATATAACCACTGAAGACAGTTTCTAAGAATTTAATCTTTTGGCCACATTAACCATGAATCAATACAAGATGAACCTGTTTATATACAGTACCGAGCTCACTAACGCATCATCTATACCGCTTCATCCTGTATTCAGGGTCACGGGGGACCTGGAGTCTATCCCTGGAGACTTGGGGCACAAGGCGGGGTACACGCTGGACAGGGTGCTAATCCATCGCAGGACACACACATATACAGTGTAAACTCAAACACTCATGCTTACACTACAGGCAATTTGGGAACATCAATCTACCTAATCTGCATGTCTTTGGACTATGGGAGGAAACCGGAGTACCCGGAGGAAACTCACGAAACACAGAGAAATACATGCAAACTCCATGCACAGAGAGACGGGAATCGAACCCGGACGCTGGAGGTGTAAGGCGACAGTGCTAACCACTACACCACCGTGCCGCCCCAGTACTGAGCTACGATTAATAATTCACAAACAGAAATTTCTCTCACATACATTATCTATTAAGCCACAAAGAGATAATACATTTCCAGTTGAAACTTTATCTGAATATTTTCCAGGAGGCTAAATTCTGAAACAGCCTTCTTCTAATTTATCTCAGGTTCTTTAATCATTTACTAAACATCTACTAAGACCTATTTGCTCTCCTGCAGTTCTTGTCTCTTTTACAATGGAATGATTTATGGTTGGGTACTGGGTGTATCAGCAGACACAACCTGGACCTTCTTTGGGATTTAGGCTTTGGTTGTGTAGAGTGGATTGAAGGAGGAAAAACACAGACAAAAAATAATGTAACAAGCTAATAAGAAAAAAAAAAAATATATATATATATATATATATATATATATATATATATATATATATATATATATATATATATAAAATATTTTATATAGTTTTTCATAGTCTTATATGAAGCTGTTAGATGTTTGTTTGTTTTTTTTTAAACCACGACACGATTTTGCCTGAAATTGTTGTTTTATCTCTGTGCATGTGCATTAGCTACTCAATTCAATGCTAATCTAACCTGGCATTACCAATGAAAACACAGCTAGTTAACAATAGCATGCTAGCAAAACTCCCTCAAAGTTTTCTAATTAGATACCTCATTTATACGGGCTTTTGCTTGCTCCAATATACAAGAACGTTTTACTAAAAGTAGGACCACGTGTGCTCATCCTCAAGTGCGACTAAGTTATACTGTGGTGGTGCTTTGAGCTTTTGTGCTGTACATTTTTGCCACTCCTTTTACAACTTTTTTCAGCTTTCCAAAGTCAGCAAGTCTGCAAAACGAAACCATTGATAAAGAAACACGTTTGACTTGTTTGAGTGAATAATGAAGCAATCCATCTGAGCTCATTGTTCTGGTGTTTGCGCTAGCATGAATGATGTTAACTTTACATCACGAGACAATGGATTTAGGAATAAAAGCTTGATGGATAGCATTAGAGAAAAATACTTATAAGATGATTATATTAAATATTTATCGTGGAGCTATGTGTTCCTTTATAGAGTATTTATACAACAAGATTTAAAGCCTTTTTTCGCCCCCCATTTTATTTCATAAACAGTTGAATGCAGAATGTACTGTATTCTTTACAGGCCTTGGTTACAAGAAATGTAATGTATAAGTCTTTACCTTGCCATGCAGGTTCTTGTAGGAAGTCTTGATCTGCTGGCGCTGAGCATTACTGCGAGCCGTCAGCAGCTCTAGAATGGTTTTTTCATCAGTGCCTAAACACACAGTAAACTCCAGTGTTAACATTACAATAAAAGTTACATACATATAGTACCAGTTAAAGTTTTATTCAACTTTTTATTTCTTTCTACACTGTAAAACAATACTGAAAGCGTCCAAAATAGGCAAAAATCTTTGAACAGTTGATACCGAGATGTATCTGCTATTTGCGCTCTGTAAAGTCTTCATAACAACTCTAATCTGAGGTGCTGGTTTTAAGTGGAGATTTCTGAGTTTGGTAACTCTAAATGCAGCAAAGAAAAGTTTTGCAATGTGTTACATCAATGTGTTTAAAATCTCCAGTACTGTTCTAGGATGTAGAAAATAAATCACTAAACCAAAAACACTGAATTAGAAAGCGAGTCCAAACTTTTGCCTGGTACTGTATAACGATTACTTATGCAAGACACTTTATTGTATGTATTGAGTATACTGTAGCTGAAGAAAGTATGCAACCTCTAGGACTTTTTCCCACATGAAATTAACACGAATAATGATATTCGTCTTGATTTCATAATGATGATCATTAACCATGTAATTTTTCACTATACATATAAATCACTATATTGGAAAACTAATCAAGGATCGCATAAATAGTTTAAAATTGATGCAAATACTAAATATGAAAATGTTCAAGGCTGTACATCTTGCTGACTGGAAGCGATAGTAGCAACAGGTACTTCTGTTAATACTGTATGTCTCATTAAACAAAAAAAGGCATGAAGGCAAAAGATAGCATAGCTGTGTTTGTGTTATTCAAATATTTATCCTGTCCAACCATCCATCCAGCACGAATAAGTCAATCATTCATCAGCACTTTCAATTAGTTTTTACAGTATATATAAGCACCAACTAAAACTACAGTATCTAACACTTAGGCTAAGCTTTAACTCTGCATTAATTGTTCTTCAATCTACTCCTGTATCACCTTCCCATTTTAAACCCTACTGTATAATATTACTTTTTTTGTCTTAAGAGTGATTTAAACTGTTAGTATACTGACATGCAGTAAAATCCTTTAGTACATTCATAAGAGTTTACATTTGTCTAAAATTAATCATATGGTTTCGGATAAAATGTTAACTGTTAACCGATAAACTCTGAAGCGTGTACAGTATGTCAGTGTACACTGTGTGACTAACCCAATCCTTTCATGGCCTTGAAAAGACTCTCAGCATCAGCATTGGCGTTGAATCCGCTCTGAGGCTTGATGGTTCCTCTTCCAGCCTGGGCAGAGGAAATAAAAAGGCAATGTTCATTTATTTTCCAGAAGTTAAAACCGGAGCTCTTTACTACAGTACGGTAGATTTTTGTAAAGCTAAAAAAAAAAAAGAGGTTAAAAAGTGACTCCAAGGTTGACTGTAATGAATAATATGGAGTCATCAAATATTTAACAAACATTTAGCCTTTTTGTGCTGCCTGTCCTTTTAAAAACTAATGAAAGTCAGCTGAGTAGTTTTCCAAAAAGGAACCTTTGACTGTGCAAATAAAACGGGGGAAAAAAATGAGAGGGCGAGTGAGGGAGAGAGAGAGCGGGGTGGGGATAAAGTGGGTTTATGACTCAGAGACCGAATTCTTAAGACAGAATTGAGGTCTTACATAATAGCAGACAATCTTACACACCAATAAAGCTTTTAAATACTGCAATTCTCTTATTATTTTGAAGCATAAACTCTTACATTTATAAGTAAATCAGATTACAGAGAAACCTTAAATACATAAACAATACATACATAATATAATGCTCATCCTAATGCGAAATATTTATCTACTCGAATTGAGAAATTGTCAGAATCTGGTTTATATCATACTTCCCCCATTCAAAATATGCATAAATCTGGTATTTAAAAAGGACAGAATAAGACTAAGGTCACCATTAAATATATAATTGGAGTTCGAACTTGTAATTTCAGATTTCTTACTTTTTTCTCAGACATCTGAGTTTAAAGTCAGAATTGTGAGAAAAAAAAGTAAGAAGTCTAAGAAAGATTAACAAATTTTTTTTTTTTTAATCAGAACTTAATTTTTATGGTGGACCCAAGTGGGTTTTTGCTTTTTTCAAGAAAAAAAAAATAAATAAATAAAAATCTACAGCTGTTCATCACATCACCAAGAATAATTTGACCACTTCAGACGTCCTAAGTATGGCTTCATACTGGTCTCCAACCGCACCCTTACTATGAGTAATAAGCAGTGTTGGGGGATGTGACTTTTTAAAGTAACTAATTACATTACAAAATTAATGTCTTCAAAAAGTAATCCGTTACATTACTGCATTACTTTCTGATATAAGTAACTAGTTAGAATACTTTTCCATTGCAGAAAATGAAAACTCCTTGTGCTTCCTCATGCATGTTGTTTTAATCAAGACCTTTATAATTATTCTATCATCATCACTCAGCGAAGTTTGGTCCATAATCTGTTAACTACTAATACCCCTATCTCACCTTTTTAGTTTTGCGTGGTGGCTGTAAGTACGGTTCATCATGATTCACTGCTAGTTTCAGCACTGTAATTAGGTTTCCATCTTTCCACGCGTTGGTCAAACTGCATAAGTGAGATAGGGGTATAACAGCAGGAATAACGGAGGGGTGGGTTATCGGGGGCGGGGCTTGTAGGACGACTTACACACACACACACACACACACACACACTAATGGATTGGGAATGACTTCTGTCTGGCTCACGGATTACATAAATTGCCTGAATAACGTTACTCGTTACATCAAAAAAGTCATCCGAGTACTCTAACTGTTACACCCAACACTGGTAATAAGACTTGCAGTCTTTTTTACAGGAAACTAAAGCCCACAACTACTGTTGCAAGCCTTTTCACAGAAGGAAGACAGCAACTTGATGTTATGCCATCTCCCATAATGGTGCAATTCCCTCCTTACTTCACTTTGCTTAATAACAATGGCATTTAACAGAACAAGAGCAGAAGAGTTCTTCTAAGGACCTTCCACTGCCATTACTAATAGACTTACGTAATTCTGTGCCTACCTGTACACCTTGACCCTTAGAAGTCAATATGATACGAGTTTATCTTATTCCTATAGCCAGTGTCTGCAATTGGGTTAAACGCTACAGCACTAAGCATTAACATACAGTAACTACTGACGGGCATGGTCACATCGATGGAACTGAGTAGCGGATGCCAACTTTGAAACAGGTCTTGTCACCCTAAATGCAACGCCAACCTCAAGTCACATCCCTGACATGCAGATTGACTCGTGTTGATTATGTTTGTCTGTTGAAGGATATACACTTCAACAGAGCTGGAAAAAACAAATGCATCAGAGCCTTCCAACAGAGCTTGAATCTACTTAAATCTCAGTGTTGCGGTATGGTGTTTTGGGAACATCTCACTAAACACAGTAATAATACAATATTATAAACGTTTACGTGAAATTTATTTACTTCAAGATGAGTCGTAATATTCTTACATTTAAAAATGCAAGCCTACAATAACATTTTGTATTTGGCAGACGGCCTTATCCATATTTGAACTCATTTTACGATTGAGCACTTGAGGATTAAAAGCCTTGCTCAAGAACCCAACAGTGGCAACTTGGTGGTGCGGGGGCTTGAACCTGCAACCTTCCAATCAGTACTCCGACATCATAATCACTGAGCTATCTCTGACAACATTAACCTTACTTAGAACTTAGATTAAATAATGTTTTTACTTGATTTATTATTATGTTTGGACTTTTGTACCTTCAAATGCATTGGGTTAACAGATCACTTCCTGTTGTGTTTGCATGCACAAATCCAAACAACAGCGTTCCTGTCTGCTCTGACTGTAGTTGGGGAAAGATGTTTGATCATGTGCTCCTGATTCAGGCTTTCAAAGCAGGACAAATGCACAGATTTCTGCTCTTCAGACACTGGCTCTAATTACACTGGTTTATTATTTTTTCTCAATAAACAGGCTTAACCCTGCAGTATTTGTTATATAGAAAAATGAAAACAGTTTTAATGACCAACATCCAATGCATGCATTATCTCAGACAAGCAAAACATAAACAAGTTACAAGTGAGCTCGCTTCGGTCATTGCTGTTCTCACACAATATTCAATTCTTCTTTCCTGTGAGAAAGCCAGCAGGGTGTTTACATTCCTGGATCCGTACTCGCTTAATTCATCCGATAAACATTAATAATCCCCATCAACCATCTACGCAAACACAACTCCACCCGCCAGAACAACGGCAGATGGAAGTGATATCTGTAAAAGTGAAGCAAGAATGGGAAAGAGGGAACCACCCACATACATGAGTCAACATGTATACTCAAGGAAGAAAAAAAAAAAAAAAGATTGGAAAACTTTTTTTCCCCCTACATCTCAGCTCATGTTTAACTACCAAGGAAACCCTTTTTTTTTTACCCACTGGATAAAGTAAAAACTCTAACACTTTGAGACCAGCGTCTGGTCAACTTGTGTTTTTTTAATGTTATTCATAGTGCATTTGAAACTGTAAAACAACTCTACAAAAATCTGCATGTGGATTTGAATTTAGATCCATAACAATAGGTGGTGATGTGGAAATCACAAGACAGAAACTTGAAAAGGAAACAAATTCAAAAGGGAAAACGCAGCATGCACGTCTAACTTTTCTACAACTGTACATTAAAAAAAAAGTAAATACAAATTTACAGTATCCTAGTGAGCATATACAATTGATCAAGAATACGACTGATTCATTCAGGGACCACATACAACAGGCAAGAGTGAGTCACACACACGAGACCAAAAACGGGAAGCGGAAATTATTACTTCATCGCCAATATTTAGACTTATGCTCACAAGCTTGTCATCTAAAACACAATTGCTGTTTTAGTTAGTGCAAGAATCAAATAACACACTGGCAAATAACAGTGTTGGCTGGAAGACAGGAGACAAAAAATAGAAAGCATGAAAAGAGTGAAAGCACTTTTACTGTTTTTTTTTCCCCCTTACTCATGGGAGTGTGCGATGATTGTGTGTTGACCAGGAATGCAGAGGCATCGCCATTTCCTAACCTCAACACTAGAAGATTGCTATGCAGTTTGTTATAGTGGTGGAAATAATCTCAGCAATAAACACAAGTGTCTATGAAATCAGTGTGATAATCATCACCTGTCTGCATTTCTGGTTGAGTTTGAACACATGAGCAAGTTTGCAAAAAGTTTTAATAAAGATGTGCATAATGTGAAACTTTTGTTGTTACAGGAACATAAGGAATTCTGAACAAAAAAAAGCATGCAAAGCTGTTCATGATTCATTCATCATAATTATTATTGTTATGAATATCATTACAAACATAACTTAAACAACAAATATATAAATACATTTTTGACTTACCATTTTCTCTCTCTTTCTCTTTTTTTTTAATTCTGCTTGACACAAAAGGGATAGAAACAATGGAGAAATAATTAGATCATGAAAAATAGACACCTTACATCCAGGTAAACAAACATCAGGTAAGAACTCTCATAGCACGACTTATCTCGTTAGATCTGATTTGTTGTTTAAGCTAATGCTAAGTGGATTTAAAAATAAATTAACTTACTAACTAAAAAGAGCTTCCTTCCACACGTCCCCGGCAGAGTCAGAGTCCAGGCAGGAGTAGCGAGATGAAGGGATATTTAAACAGCGTTTCTGTTACATGAACCACACCCTGGACACGGCACGAACTACAGGGAATTGTGGGTAATGTAGTTCTTGAACTGACCGAGGCTGCCTTCCATTCCAAAGTGTACTTTAAAGTGTGCTCCCTGCTCCATGTGCAGAGAATGTCGGAAACTTCCCTCTTTTTTTTTAAAGGAAAATTCCCTCGACTTAAATTCGAAACACTTTGCAACGTCACTAGCCAAGACGTCACATCCTCCCTGGTTACCCTGGTAACGTATGCGCCTCGGATACCTGTTGCTGCTGCTGTGGGAAGGTTCACACTACAGAAATTAAATATTCAATATTTATTGCAACAAAAACTGATACCATTATAAAACACATATTACTCAAATGTGTAAACAACTTGTAAATAAAATATTTTATTAATTTACAACCTTTAATATATAATACGAATTATTTATCCATTAAATAGGATATTTAATCAATAAATGTGTAATTATTGTGTCATAGTAATATTATACCGTCCTTTATAATAATGATAATACATATATAAATCCTTTTTCGGGGTAAGTCTTTTCACGCTCCAGCGAATCGCAATGACTGTTGGGAAATGTTTCATTTCTACTTCTGTTCACTCGTTCCCTACACCGTTTACAGTTTCCTTTGACCTGAGAAGCAGTTTCGCTCCCTACGGTTTGGAATCACACTTAACATGGCGCAATATCCTGTGCAGTGTACTTCTCAGGGTACTTCATGCCGATTGGAACGCAACCTGAGAGGCGAGCGCGCGTTACAGAGCTGTTTTGCTGCGTTTCATTCTGAAGTGTACTTCACAGGGTGCTTCCTACTCCCTACTCCGTTTGTGAAGGGAATTTCCCTCGACAAAAAAACAACCATTCGGAATAATATGTTTGACTTATTTCAACTTCCCGAATCATAATTAAATCATAAATAATAAGATTATAAATCATAATCAAAAAAGTGAGAGCATTAGCTGGTACTCTTGTGTAGGATCTGTTTAATAAAAGAAAGGTTTTGTCTGCACTCGCTATTTCAATGATTGAAATATCAATGATTGTGCATTTTATACATCAGAGGACCCAAAACCAAGCTCAGATAAATGTCTGTATGTCCAGCTATACACTCGCCTAAAGGATTATTAGGAACACCTGTTCAGTTTCTCATTAATGCAATTATTTAATCAACCAATCACATGGCAGTTGCTTCAATGCATTTAGGGGTGTGGTCCTGGTCAAGACAATCTCCTGAACTCCAAACTGAATGTCAGAATGGGAAAGAAAGGTGATTTAAGCAATTTTGAGCGTGGCATGGTTGTTGGTGCCAGACGGGCCGGTCTGAGTGTTTCACAATCTGCTCAGTTATTGGGACCATTAACTCCCAGACCATATCCCAACCATTTCTAGGGTTTCAAAGAATGGTGTGAAAAGGGAAAAACATCCAGTATGCGGCAGTCCAGTGGGCGAAAATGCCTTGTTGATGCTAGAGGTCAGAGGAGAATGGGCCGACTGATTCAAGCTGATAGAAGAGCAACTTTGACTGAAATAACCATTCGTTACAACTGAGGTATGCAGCAAAGCATTTGTGAAGCCACAACACGCACAGCCTTGAGGCAGATGGGCTACAACAGCAGAAGACCCCACCGGGTACCACTCATCTCCACTACAAATAGGAAAAAGAGGCTACAAATTGCACGAGCTCACCAAAATTGGACAGTTGAAGACTGGAAAAATGTTGCCTGGTCTGATGAGTCTCGATTTCTGTTGAGAGATTCAAATGGTAGAGTCAGAATTTGGTGTAAACAGAATGAGAACATGGATCCGTCATGCTTTGTTACCACAATGCAGACTGGTGGTGGTGGTGTAATGGTGTGGGGGATCTTTTCTTGCCACACTTTAGGCCCCTTAGTGCCAATTGGGCATCGTTTAAATGCCACGGACTACCTGAGCATTGTTTCTGACCATGTCCATCCCTTTATGACCACCATGTACCCATCCTCTGATGGCTACTTCCAGCAGGATAATGCACCATGTCACAAAGCTCGAATCATTTCAAATTGGTGTCTTGAACATGACAATGAGTTCACTGTACTAAAATGTCCCCCACAATCACCAGATCTCAACCCAATAGAGCATCTTTGGGATGTGGTGGAACAGGAGCTTCGTGCCCTGGATGTGCATCCCACAAATCTCCATCAACTGCAAGATGCTATCCTATCAATATGAGCCAACGTTTCTAAAGAATGCTTTCAGCACCTTGAATCAATGCCACGGCGAAAGGGGGTCAAACGCCGTATTAGTATGGTGTTCCTAATAATCCTTTAGGTGAGTGTATGTACCGAACAGGGAGTGTACAACTTAGCGTAAAAACAAGGCGTAAGATACTCAACATTACTAACCCTACTACATTTGGATACTTGTTAGTTTGCATTAGGGAGTGACAACATTTATGGTAAGGAGTGACCAAAGGTTGTAGTTTATTCCACCCAACCCACAATGGATTCTCATTATTTGATTTACAGTACTACATCATGTTGTTACATGTTGTTCATGTTTTATAATGCTCATAATTTTTTATTTATGATAGCAGTAAATGAAGCCAAACACCAATATAATCCACTTCACAGAACCTGAGGTTTAATAGCACCATTAAAGAGACCTGCTTTTTCTTATACGTTCATTGCTTTAATTTTGGACTACAAGCATGTAACAAGCATACAAGAAAAAAAAAGAGAACTGATATGAAAATTCCCTTCATTATTGCAGATTAATAGAGTTACCACACATCAGAGTTAGTAACATACTAAAAGAATAAATATTTTCAGCAATTTATTAAAATTGTGTGACTGCCTGAATATTGAATCGCTGTTCATGCTTGCAGGTTGAGGAGCAGATTTACGCATCATCGCCGCCACACAACAGAAGAAGGGTTTTACCATAATCACCAGAGGTATCACCCTGTAATAAGGATTAATGAGACAAAGGGAATGATACTGTTCAAATATTGGTGTACTGCAATTTAAACAATATCATATCTCAACCATGTAATAGACTGACCATACAGTACACACCTTAATCATTTTGTACAGAGAAGTGGCAAACATCCTCCTGAACTCCGCCCGTATGTCCAGAATGTCGATTTCACTGCGGGACACCATGATCTCTATCAGCGTCTTATCGTCAGTCCCTGTGCCCTGTAGAAATGAATGATTTGCATCAACACTCTATAACAACATATTGTAATAAAAGCAATACACAATATAAAAAATGGGTAGAAAAAACCTAATTGTAATTATCACATTATATCACTGCAAATTTGGTTTTATTTAAATCATACGGCTTACACAGTCATTCTTCAGCACCTTAGCTATAATTGTGCTTTGAATACCGCCCAGTATGCAGGACCTGACTTTTTACAAACAAAATCTGATTATATCATGTTTCCACAGGCTTTCTGCCATTCTGGGAGACTTTAAAACAAGTAAAATTATGCTAGCATGTAAGTCTTGAAAGAAAATGAAATTTTAAAGAAAAGTCATAGTGCTTTCTAAACACTTTACTATTATTGGTAATGTCAGTAATTATTGGCAAAATGGTTGTGCCATTTTAGACCTGCTTGATCTCAGTGCAGCCTTTGATACTATTGATCACGGCATTCTGTCAAGACACTTATAGGTTGAAATTGGTTTGCAGGGCCCTGTGTAAGAACGGGTCACCTCTTACCTAAAAGACGTTTCTTAATTAAAATAGAAAAATGTTCTTCATCCCCTGCTCAATTAATTATGGTATCCCCCAAGGCTCAATTTTAGGACCCTTGTTATTCTCATTATACATGCTTGGGCTTCTGGCTGCATGGCAGAAAACTAAACCAAAATAACCTTAAGTAATGATAAATAGGCCATCCCAGCCTCTAATCAAGATAACGTACTTGTTCCGTATGAAGAGATTTGGTATGAACCTAGACTCTTACCTTCATTGCATAATACAGACACTCAGCTAAATAGGCAGGAACACTTTTGGCACACTGTACTGTAAGAGAAATGCAAGAAAGAGGAAAAGATGAAAAATTTATATAACAAAGTAGGACAAGGCTGAGTGTTTTTCTGGATATGAACTTATATATTAACAACTATATACTGTATGAGTGGTGACAGTCTACTGGCTAGCTGACTGTTACCTGAAATCCCGGCACTGCCAAGTAACTGAGCAAGACCTTTAACTATCTCAGATGTGTAAATGAGATCAATGTACATCACTCTGCATAACCCTGAAATTAAAAAAAGACGTGTGTGTGTGTATGCGTGTCTTACCCACAGCCAGCATTAGTTCTTTCAGGTGGCCACTGGTTTCTTTCTTAATACTTTCTTCAATCTGGAATCCAGACAGTTTCGTATACTCAGTAAACACTGCAACAAAGCAACACACAAACCTGATCAATGTGGAGAACAGAACAAGACCAAGTACTACTGTATGCATTTAAGATACTTAGCTTTTTACACTCTACTTTTACACTCTCCAATTAAATAATTATTAATTATCATTAATAATGAATTAATCTAATATTACTGAATGTCATCTTATAGTAATAATTACTTCTTATTACATCGTTTCTGTTAAAGCAAGCAAACCTGACATTGCATTAATGCAACTCGATCCATGCATGAACGTCTCATGATTGGGAACACTAAAAGTGATGGAACTCTCCTTCATTATTTTTACAACCTGCACTTCAGCGTTTTCCATAACTTGCCAAACTGTTTATTATTTGCTATTGATGTAAAAAAAATTTCCACATTCCTAAAAACAATCAATGTTGTAAGAGTAACTTTTCTTCATACACAGTTGAATTTTTTCTGAAGGGTGCCAATAATTCTATATGATCTATAATGAGAGAGCCAGAGAGAAATATACCTCTCCTGAGATGTTCAGCACTGCGATTCCCCAAAATGGTGACAAATTTCTCCTCATCTGTACCAAATTTCTTTTCTCCTGCTTCAAAGAGGGCCTGCAGTCACACACACACGAAAAGTTTATAGAGATTTGCATCTGGTGTGAAACCTGCTTTAGACTCTAATGCTGCTTCATGGTTATAGGAGATAGACTGGTAAAGAATATTTAATATTCATAAAGTATAATTCAATCAAAAGAAGTGTTTTTGTCTAAACTGTACAGAAAATAAAAAAATTTATTGTGTAGCTATAATGTTGTCATTCTAAGAAAGACGGCGATCAGTAGGGGGTGCTATAACATTCACTCACTCACTCTCTCAATCATCATATACACACACGGTTATTCACACACTACAGGCAGTTTGGGGAACACCAATTAGCCTAACTTGCATTTTTGCAGTTTTTGGACTGTGGGAGTAAACCAGAGCACCATGAGGAAACCCACCAAGCATGGAGAGAACATGCAAACCCCATGCACACAGATCCAGAGGCAGAATCGAACCCAGACCCTGTGCGACACTAACCACTAAGCTGGTGTGCCACCCTGCTATAACACTGCTGATTACGAAAGCACTTAAATGTTCAGACACTACAACAGGTCCACTAGATGGCAGTATTTATACACTACTATAGTCTTGTTTTTTATATTACATTCTTACCTTTGCATCGCTCTGTACATTGGCCTCTTGCACACCCTGCTGTCTGCTCGCCTAAAACCAAAATAGATCTCATAAAACGATAATTACAATACATACTTGCACCATTCTAAAACTGAAACATTAAAATAAATTTAAATATGCATGTCCTGCTGCCTAGTAACATTACCTGCAGCAAAACAACCAGCAGCTCCTTAAAGTGTCCATTGGTGTCACCAACCACGTCCTGTTCCAGGGTTTTGCCATACTCTAAAACACACACACACAAACATACATTATCTATAGCAACCAAACCAAACCCTGATCCTTAAAAACTGTATACGCATAACCAGCAACCTATAACTTGCACCCATACAGAAGTACACATCACACACTCCCGTACCCTGCTTGTAGGCCACATTGATCGCCTGAATCTCACTGCAGGTTCTTGAAGCCAGGATGTGAATCAAAACCTTTTCGCAAGTTCCTACGCCCTGAAACAACAACAGAACTTCAGACTTAGCTTGGTATGTGTGCAACTAACACACATTTGTACTGTATGTGGCTACTGTATGTGTGTATACCTTAATAGCTTGCTTCAGACACTTCACATCATACATTGTAGGAGTGTCCAACAGCGCCAAAATCAAAGTCTCAAAGTGTCCTCCCAGCTCTGACTTCAGTTCGGCCGCCAAATCCTAGAGAGAAAGAGAGAGAGAATGAATGGAGAAACATGTGAAATCCCTACTTCGAACAAAACACAGGATGGATTTACTTATCAGTTATGTATAAGTGAAACAAGCAAGTTAGTCAACTTCGCAGGAGAAAGATGTACAACAGATGTGTCTTGAATGCCTCTATATAGTTAAGTGACTCATTATGCAAGCATCACAAAATTACAATGTTTTCCCGCATCTAATTAAATCCTTGTTACCAAAAAAAAAAAAACTTTTTTTGGCCATTTTACAGCAAGTTTCTGTGATCAAACTCTTCTGAATTGTAAATGGGTTGATTTTTGTTTGTGAATCTTGTGTCAGAAGTCATCATAAGTCAATAGTAATCAACTCACAAGCACAGACAAATCAAGTTTCAGTGCTACAATTCTCATATTTCCATCATTAGACATAAAAAAAATACATAATTAAATCACCAGATGACAAACATACAGTATGCTGAATTATATTAACGTTTAATATAAAAAATATATTTAATGATATAACTTCAGATGGTAGGGTGTTCACCGCCTTGTGTCCGAAGTCTCCTGGGATACGGAGTTTATAATTATATAAATTATATATTTCTCACTCACTCAGTCACTCATCTTCTAAACTCCCTTCTTTGAATACAAGAGCAGAAGACTGTTGCTTATTGCTTTCTATGAACTTAATCATTTGGCCAGTTAACCATGATACAACACAATATTACTCTGTTTTATATAGAGTCCTAAGCTAACAATTAATAATTCACAAACACAAATTACTCACACACATATTACCTATTAAACCACTAAGAGATAACACCTGTACAAATTTATCTTTTCTTTTTCTGTTGTAAAAAAAAAAGCCTTGTGGTTTAATTTATCTCAGGTTTTTACTCATTTACTAATCATCTACTGACAACTATTTGCTCTGTCTTAAAGTTCCTGTATCTTTTACAATGGAAACATTTACAACTGATTACTGGATCTATCAGCAGAAACAATCTAGATTTTCTCTCATATTGATCCTTTTGTTAATGATTAAAAATTTACAAATTGGATTGAAAATTGGATTGAAAAAAGGGGAAAAAACACAAAAAAATGGTAAAGAGCAGAATACTAAAAAAACAAGAATATTGAGTAACAATAGTTTAAGAGAATAGTTATATAATATACTGTATATCATACAGTATATGGTCCTCCACTTCACTGATTTATATATACTGTATTTAGGAGGATGAAGTAATGAGAAATCACACTTATGGGAACATTTAAGATGAGTTTTGTTTCTTATACAAACCTGTTTTAAATGTAATCATCATTCAATCTTTAAAGCATTAGCTTCAATTAGATTCAATGCTAATCCATGGGTTTTTCTTTGCCACAATATACAGTATAAAAAATTGTACTAAGGAAAGCGGAGGGGCTCATCCTCAAGTCCGATTACGTAATACTGCAAGGTGGTGGATATTCTATCTTGAAACTTTTTCACATTAATGCCACTCCTTTTACAACTATTTCAGCCTTCCAATTAGAAGGAAGCAAGTCTGCAAAACGCTGCCATTGATAAGGAAAGACTTTTTAGTCAGTTGACTTGAAATAAAACTGCTGGGGTGTACGCAAGTACATACTGTATGAAGCAATCCCTCACTGCCATGTGATGTACGGGTCGTATCAGTATTCACAAACCGTAAATATCCATAAAACAAAACAAGACCACTGCAGAAATCTCCACAACAACATCATGCAGTAATGAGGATTTCATGAACTTTTTCAATAACAAAATCATAAATATTAGGCAAAAAATTCAGGCTTTGAAACCAGACAATTTAAATAATTCAGATGATCTAACCACATCATATCAGAACTTAGAACACTTTACCCCCCTTGAAGCGAGGGAACTAATTTCACTTATCTCTTCTTCAAAATCATCAACCTGTATATTAGATCCTATACCGACACATTTTCTCAAACAGATAGTACCAGCAATAATAGAACCCCTGTTGAAAGTAATTAACTGTTCACTCAGTAGTGGGTATGTCCCCAAATCCTTTAAATTAGCCGTTATTAAACCGCTAATCAAGAAACCTGACTTTGACCCCTGTCTGCTTTCTCATTACAGGCCGATATCAAACCTTCCCTTTATCTCCAAGATTTTGGAAAAGGTAGTATCATAGCAGCTATGTTCACATCTACACAGAAATAGCATAAATTAACTGTATCAGTCAGGATTTAGGCCTCATCACAGCACAGAGACAGCACTTGTTAAAGTAGTAAACGACCTCCTATGGGCCTCTGATCAGGGTTGCGTCACTATACTTGTGTTACTGGACCTCAGTGCAGCTGTTGACACCATTGATCATAGTATTCTCCTTCACAGATTAGAAAATGTAGTAGGAATTAAGGGAACTGCCCTCTTGTGGCTCAGGTTCTATTTGACTGATCGTTATCAGTTTGTAGATTTAGATGGTGACTATTCCTCATGTTCTCAAGTGGAGTTTGGTGTTCCACAGGGCTCAGTTTTAGGCCCACTGCTTTTTTCCCTTTACATGCTTCCTCTGGGCAACATAATTCGTAAACATGGTATTAGTTTTCATTGTTATGCTGATGACACACAATTATATGTCTCAGCAAAACCAGATGAGAAAAAACAGTTTGCTAAAATTGAGCAGCAAGCTGTTTTTTTCCTACAAAGCCCCAAAGTTATGGAATAGTCTTCCTATTAATGTTCGGGACTCAGACACAGTCTCAGTGTTTAAGTCTAGGCTAAAAACCTATTTATTTAGCCAAGCATTTTTGTAAATAGATTAGCCTTAGGTAAAGGAGCAGATCTGGGGGACTCATGGACGTAGAGTATTATGGTGAACTGGTATGTTTAGATGCTGTCTTCCCCACTCTCACTGATCACTCAGGTTTGTTCATCTCTCCTTATTTTCTGTTCTCTCCTTTTCTGCTCTCTCCTCTCTCTCTCTCTCTCTCTCTCTCTCTTTTCCCTCTCCCTGTCTCTCTGTCGGGCTATACATGTTCGCTCCTGAGTTGCCAGTGATCCAGACCCCTCTGCCCTCTGGAGCCGTCTAACCCGTCCTGGAGTCCTGCTTCTGGTTGGAGATCTCGTCGCATGGATGCCCCGTGTGGTCTGCCTGGATTCGTATGGTGGCTGGGGATGGTTACCACGAAGACTGTCCTATCATCGATTGATGCTCTGGGGACCTGTGACTTCAGTTGTTTGATAGCTCAGGACTGGAATCTCCTACAGTCTACCTGAGCCTCCAGGAACAAACTGGACTCCTTTTAATTTTAATTTTAACACATCTGCTGTTACACTGAACTTCCAGTACACATTATTATGCTGATCAATCCCTGCTATCCGTTATCACCCAGATGAGGATGGGTTCCCTGTTGAGTCTGGTTCCTCTCAAGGTTTCTTCCTATTTCCATCTCAGGGAGTTTTTCCTTGCCACCGTCGCCCTCGGCTTGCTCATCAGGGCATCTTATCATTTTGATTCATACACATTGCATACAAACTTACTTCTTTTTATTGTGTAAAGCTGCTTTGCGACAATGGCAATTGTTAAAAGCGCTATATAAATAAAATTGACTTGACTTGACTTGACATGTTTGGTTTAAGTGTTGGCTCTAGCGTGACTGGTTTTAATTTATGTCATGAGACAATGAACAAAAGAGAAAGATGATAAATTTAGATTTTAAAAAAAAGTTTGATCATTATCATGAGAGTAACTTGGAATGGAACTTTTAAAAACTTTGTAAAAAAAAAGGTTATATATATAATAATAAAACTATATATAATAAAATATAATTTTTATATAATAAAATATAAAGTATTTATATAATAAAAAACTTATTATATTAAATATTTTTGTGGATTTAACTGATTAACTTTTTCCATACAAATGTGTGAAATCACACAATATTCATACAGTATTCATACAAACAACGAGCCTGAAAACCTTTCTTTTTTTTTGTTGTTGTTGTAAAAGTCTTTACCTTGCCATGCAGGGTCTTGTAGGCGGTCTTGATCTGCTGGCGCTGAGCGTTACTGCGAGCCGTCAGTAGCTGCAGAATGGTTTTCTCATCAGTGCCTAAGCACACGGTAAATTGAAAGTGTTCATTAATTAATAACATTAAAGTAACATACAGTACCATTCAAAAGTTTGGACACACCTTCTAACTCCATGGCTTTCCTGATTTCTATTTCTTTCTACTCTGTAAAATAATGCTGAAAGCATCCAAAATATGCAATGATCTGTTTTGAACAGTTGATATTACGATGTGTCTGCTACTTATGATCTGTAAACTGTTTAATCATTTGGTTTCTGGCACTATGTTAACTATTAAACGCTCTTTAACAGTGTGGCAGTGTACACTGTGTGACTAACCGAATCCTTTCATGGCCTTGAAAAGCGTCTCGGCATCAGCATTGGCGTTGAATCCGCTCTGAGGCTTGATGGTTCCTCTTCCAGCCTGGGCAGAGGAAATAAAAATGTTCATTTATTTTCCATAATTTATAACCGAAGCTGTTCACTACATTATTGTAGATTTCTGTAAAGCTACTGTAAAAAAGGGGGTTACAAAGTCACTCCTTGGTTGATTATGATGATTATAACATGCATAGGCTCCATTGAAAGTCAGCTGAGGAAATGTCAGAATCTAGTTTATATAACATACTTTGTCCTTACACCTCTTTATGGTCAAGGGGACATGATTGAGATACATATAGCTCTCCTTCATAAAAAAAGAAAAAAAACTTATTTATCTCATCATCAGACTAATCTGCATTGACCTCCTCAGTCTTGCACCATTGTCACATTTTTTAAATCTAATTTATATCTAATTTTTTACTATTCTATCCACTATATACTAGTCTTTACAAATATCAGAATCCCTATCATGCGAATTACTCAATCATTGTAGATTTCTGTAAAACTACTGTAAAAAAAAAGGGGGGGGTAACAAAGTGACTCCTATCATTGTACTAGTGTACAAGAATGAAAAACTAGGGAAACCGGCCACATGAGCCATACGTAGGTTGGAAAACTTAACTACATGAAAAACCTGTTTTCCACCTGCTGGACTGGGTTTCACCATTAAAGTAAAGCTCTAACATCTTGAATCAGGTATCTGGTGACACAAGACACAAGAAACTTGAATAGGATCCAGATTCAAAAGGGACGCATGCAAGTCTAATGTTTCTACAACTGTACACTATAACGTTAAACACTCTCCATTATCCTGGTTGTGCAAGATGATGCACTGGATCAAGGATTCAGTGAGCAAAAACAGGAAGCGTAATTATTACTTGGAGGCACAGATTTAACACAACACAATTGCTGCTTTAGATCAAAAAAAAAAAAAATCAAATTATTAAAAAATCAAGTTATAAAAAATAAATGAATAAAAAGCATGAAAGGAGTGAAAGAATTGTATGTTTTTTTTTCTTCTTGCACTCATGGGAGTGTGCAGTGATTGTGTGTTGACCAGGAATGCAGAGACATCGCCCTTTCTTAACTGCAACTCTGAAAGATTGCTCTGCAGGTTTTGTGCAGATCACGTGTGGTATAGTGGTGTGAAAAATCTCATTGATGAACACAAGTGTGGATAAAATTAGTGACCTAATCAGTGCCTGTCTGTATGTCTGGATGACTTTAAACACATTAGTGAGATATGTATGATATGAAACTTTTATTTTTAAAGTCTAATTTATTATTAGTAGTAGTAGTATTGTTGTTTTTATTATTATTATTATTATTATTATTATTACACAAGGATAATAATGAAATTTTTAGTGAAATGAAATTAGAATTTGTAATAAAATTATTTTTTACTCACCATTTTGTCTCTCTGCCTATCTCTTTCTTAAATTTCTGCTTGATACAAAAGGGATATAAACAATGCACAAATTATTCAATCAAACGATCATGAAAACATCCAGGTTAAAAAATAAAAATAAGGTAAGAACGCCGTTTAACCTAATGCAAAGTGGATTTAAAGTACTGTAAATTAACTTACTAACTAAAAAAAGCTTTCCGCACGTCCTCGGCAGAGTCACAATGCAGGCAGGAGAAGAGAGATGAATGGATATTTACGGTAAGCAGCTTTTCTGTCACCTGAGCCACACCCTGTGCACGGTATGAACTACATGGGGATTATGGGTAACATAGTTTTTTGCTAAATAAAAAACAAAACACACACCATAGTTTTCCAAACTGACCGAAAGGCGAGTGTGTGCTATAGGTTACTATACAACATTGTGCTTTTGTGTTGCTCTACATTGGCTACAGTAGCTTGTACCTGAGAAGGTGCATGCAATCTAAGTTAAAAAAAATAAGATTCATCATATTAGCATTTTTAAGTTAAACATCTTAATGAGATTTAAGTTAATGACAAGTGAAGTGTGGTTCAGTGCTTCTCGAAAGTTTCAACGTAAACACATGATAACAGAACTGGATTAAACTGTAATAATAGAATAATAATGTAATAAAAGATTATTTTACGCCATCTGCTGGTAATGTAATGACATCCAGCCAATAAAATAAAAAGCCATAACTTTGTCATATTTGGTCTAAGGGATTTTTTTTTTAATAAAAAAAAAAACAAAAAAAACACAAGTGTTAGCGCAGCACTCTTGAGTAGAATCTTTGAAATAAGTCTTGCCAGGCTAACTTCCTGAAATCATATCTCTAAGAGGTTTATTTCACCTACATCAGGCAGACACCCTTATTACACAGGGACTTACATTTTTTAACTCATTATATATCTGAGCGGTTGATGGTTCAGGGCCTTGCTTGAGGGTCCAACAGGGACATCTTGCTGATTGTGGGGTTTGAATCTGGGACCTTCTGAACCATAGTCCACCGTCTTAACCACCAAACTACCCCTGTACCCAGTTTACTTTATGCCAGCTGTTCTCAAACTTAATATTCAAAGGTCTGGATCTGATTTCTATTCACGAGCAAAGGAATGTCTTTTATTAAATTTGCTTATTATTTAAAGGCAACTTACGTGTGAGACAAAATACATTAAATCTGTGTTAATTAAATCTTCCTAGTGGAAAACAATGCCAGTGTCTGACCTCAATGCAATGTACATTCAGTAAGTGTCAAAAAGATTCAAAATGCAAAATCCAAGTGCAAAATTAATGACTCAAATTGTTGCTTGTGAACCTAAATAGCTCCAACTGTTTACCTTCTCCGGCATTCTGAAAAGTATGGATTTTTCCATTTCAATTTGAAAATGCATGATCGTGGGCATGGCGTCTCCCTCCAACAGTCAAACATGGTGGTGGTAGTCAGAGGTGGGTAGTAACGAGTTACAGTTACTCCATTACGTTTACTTGGGTAACTTTTTGAAACAAATAAACTTCTATGAGTAATTTTACTGCACCATACTTTTTACTTTTATTTGAGTAGATTTGTGAAGAAGAAACACTATTCTTACTCAGCTACATTCAGCGACAACTAAGCACTTATTCTACACATGCAGCCGGTGGATCTACTAGTGATTCGTTCTTTTTGAACGAATCTTAAACGTGACTCAGAAGAACGAGTAGTCTCGGATTGGAAAATTCGCGCGTTTTCTACTGGGCGCGCATGCGCAAATCATCGCAAAACCTCCGTAGGTTATGTACAGGAAACAGAATTGAACGGTTCTCAACGAATCTTCCGAGTCGTTCGTTCTTTTGTCACGTGAATCCCATAGACGCTATGAAGTGCAATAGATTCACGACTCGGAATAGAAGATATGATGATGAGCTTATCATTCTGTTTATAATATGTCCTTAGCAGCATTGTTATATTTTTATTACTGGAACTATAGCCAAAATTTGTGTATGTAGACGTGTTGTTTATTGAAATTTTAACATTTTATTTTATTTCTGGTCAAAAGAACGAAATTAACTAAATGACTCAAAAAATATTCGTAAAAAGATTCATAGAACTGAGTGACTTCCTACCTGACTGTTTAACCAGTCAGACGCAGCAGCAGTAATCACATGACTCCGTTTGACCAACCAGGTCTTCAACCGGTGTTCTATAAATTCATCCTACCTGTGAATTCGTCCTACATACGCTCACTGCACATGCGCAAACACAAGTTTCCGGAACTTTCTCTAAGTTTGCGGAACGCCCATAAATCCATGCTGCTACTCGTTGGATATTGCGATTGTGAATATAGAATGCTTCTTTCCTGTTGGTGTGATTATGTTAATATTAATTGTACATATGATGTTACTTTAACAGTTTATGAATATATACGTATATTTCACTACAGAATTAATTGACAACACACGAGTTATGCATCCCTGGCATCGTATACAAAGCATGTTTCGCTTGCAAAAGAACAGATTTATACTGCGGTGTGTTTTCTATCTGCCCAAACAGACACACACTTCAGCAGGTAGTGTGATGGTCTGGAGCTGCTTTACCTGGATGACTTGCCATAATTCTGTGCGCTACCAGAAAATCCTAAAGGATGTTCTACCCTCAAGCTCAAGCAGGTTATGCAGCAGGACAATGTTTAAAAAAATGTTTTAAAAAAAATAATAAAAAAAAACACCCCTGAATGGGTCCAAAAAAATAATAAATGAAGGTTTTGGAGTGGCCTAGTCAACATCTGGACTGGAGGAATTCTGCACATAAAACAATTCTGCACATAAGAGTTTGGCCATGTGAAAGACTCATTGGCAGTTATCACAAGCACTTCATTGCGGTTGGTGCGGTCAATGGTGGTACAACCAATTATTAGGGTTAGAGGCAATTACTTTTACACATTGGGCCAGGCAGGTTTTTTCCCCCTTAATAAATGAAATCATTGTTTAAGAAGGTTATCTTTGTGTGATAATAAAAGTTGTTACATGTTCTAAATCATGTAAGTGTGACAAATATGCAAAAATAAAGCAAAATAAAACTTTTCCATTGCACTATATAATGTACTGCAGGGCCACAAGCATTAATTAGCTGGATTCAATCACCAATGCAGTTGTGCAGTATTGTTGACAGATATTGCACAAATTATTATAAATATTGTTGAGTAAAGTCCATAAAGTATTTATAAAATCTGTTAATTACAATCTGATTTTATATATAAAATTTTTATAAAATCTGTAAATTACAATCTGATTTTATTGTTAAAAGCATTATACAAATAAAACTACATCGAATTAAAGTCAGTCAAACCACTTCCAAAACTTTAAAAAATAAACAGGCTACCTTTGTAATGGGGACACACATGTTTTATTTGTCTGGATTATTTGAAAGGACAGGTGTTTATAGGTCTTAATTACTAATTAATCTCATGAACAACTCATCACTTGTCTCATGCATGACTAGTTTAAGAGCATTAAGGAGTGGCAACACTTATGGCAGGGAGCAGCACAAGGTTGTAGTTCATTCCACCCAACACACTATGAGTTCTCAATGTTATGTTTCTCACTTCTTGTCATTAGAACTGTATTAAGCATACAATAATTAAAAAAAAAAGCATTGGGGTTAAACTGTTGACATGAAAATTGCCTTCATTATTGCAGATTATCAGAAGCATCAGCGTTAATAACATGCACAAAATATAAAAAATTTTTGCAATTCATTAAAACTGTGTAACTGCCAAATGTTTAAATCCCTGTTCATGCTTGTAGGTCGAGGAGCAGATTTATGCATCATCACCGCCACACAACAGAAGCAGGATTTTTTCATAATCACCAGCGATATCATCCTGTAATGAAAATTAACAGGGCAAACAAACATTACTATATCGCAAATTTTAACAATATGACAAACCATGACTGAGCATACACACCTTAATCATTTTGTACAAAGAAGTGGAATACATCTTTCTGAACTCTGCACGTATGTCCAGCATGTCAATTTCACTGCGGGACACCATGATCTCTGTCAGCGTCTTATCGTCAGTCCCTGCGCCCTATAGAGATGGAGTCGCATCAGCACCAGGGTTTATACAGTACCAGCAAAAATGTTCGGACACACCTTCTAATTCAATTTTTCTACATTCTAGAACAATACTAGAGATTTCAAAACGATGAAATAGCACATATGAAATTAGGTTATTAATATCAACAACAACAGTCAGTTATTTTAAAACACAAAGGTCAGCTGAGTATTGTCAAATGCTTTTGCAACTTCAAGCACCATGATGAAACTGGCTCTCATGAAGATCACCCCAGGAAAGCAAGACCAAAATTTACCTAATGCAGAGGAGTTACCAGCCTAAAAAAAATACTGTAACAATGAACAACCAGAACTTTAGATTAGAGCCGTTAGGAAGGCTTTACAGAGCATAACTAGCAGTCATATCTCAATATCAACTGTTCAAAGGAGATTATAAGATAATGTCAATAATAAGAGATCTGGCATGAACCTAGACTTGTACCTTCATTGCGTAATACAGGCACTCAGCTAAATAGGCAGGAACACTTTTGGCACACTTTACTGTAAGAAAGAACAAATACAAGAGAGAGGAATAGTACAAAGTTTAAAAGATGAAAAATACAAAAACAGAGGAGAAGAAAAAAAAATAATAATAAATCTGTTTGTCTTACCCACAGCCAGCATCAGTTCTTCCAGGTGTCCACTGGTTTCTTTCTTAATACTGTCTTCAATCTGGAATCCAGACAGTTTTGTATACTCGGCAAACACTGCAAGAAAACATAAACCACTGATTCATGAGGTTAACTGAACAAGAGTTAGAGTTATACCGTAGGTCCTCTACCATACACACAAACTGAAAGTCTACGCAGAGTTGTATACAATTACACAATAATTATGTCATTATTTTCCTTTTTAGTGAGGTGACAACAGTCCTTCATTTTTTTCACAACTTGTAGCTCAGAGTTTTGCATGAATTGATGTAATTGTTTTCACATTTCTGTATAAAAAGGCCTTGTGGAAGGAACTTTTCTACACACACAGTTTGATTTTTATGAAGGGTGCCAATAATTTTGCACAATCATTTGTGAGACAGCCAGAGAGATATACCTCTCCTGAGATGTTCAGCGCTGCGATTTCCCAAAATGGTGACAAATGTATCTTCATCTGTACCAAACTTCTTTTCTCCTGCTTCAAAGAGGGCCTACACACGCACACGAAAGGTTTATCGAAATTTGCATCTGATGTGATCCTTATGCTTAACATTTATAATACATAATTCCACTAAAAGAAATGTTTTTTGCCTAAACTGTACAAATCAGCTATTTTCTGTAGAGGGTGCTATAACACTGCTTAAGCACTTGAACATTCATGCACTACATCTGGTCCACTGCTATAGTCTTGTTATACCTTAACTTGCTTTTCTGTAATAAATCCTTACCTTCGCATCACTCTGTACATTTGCTTCTTGCACACCCTGCTGTCTGTTTGCCTAAAATCAAAATAGTTCTCATAAAACAACAATTAAGATACACACTTGTACCATTCTCCTTACTGATATAATGTAATCACCGTCATTAAAAGTTCATTATAATATTGCATGTCCTGCTGCCTAGTAACATTACCTGCAGCAAGACAACCAGCAGCTCCTTGAAGTGTCCGGTGACCTCACCAGTCACATCCTCCTCCAGGCTTTTACCACACTCTATAAAACACACACACACTAGCAACCATTAATAATAATAATAATAATAATAATAATAATATTATCATCATCATCATCATCATCATCAATATTGCACATAAACTCTGTAACTTGCACCCATACAGAAGTACACATCACACACTCCCGTACCCTGCTTGTAGGCGGCATTGATCGCCTGAATCTCACTGCAGGTTCTTGAAGCCAGGATGTGAATCAAAACCTTTTCGGATGTTCCTGCACCCTGAAACAAGAACAATAAAATCTCTGACCGAGCCGGGGGTGTATCCATCTAATATAACCATAGTAAGTGTGTGTACAGACATACACGTATATACCTTCATGGCATGCTTCAGACAGTTCACATCATACATTGTAGGAGTGTCCAACAGCGCCAAAACCACAGTCTCAAAGTGTCCTCCGAGCTCTGACTTCAGTTCCGCTGCCAAATCCTAGAGAGAGAGAGTTGAAAAGGTATGTGAAAGTACTATTTCAAACATAAAACAAGATGGATTCACAGGCTAGAGATAGACAGGTTCACAGGACAAAAGGACAATCGATGTGTCCTTCTATAGTTAGTTTTACAAGCATCATTAAGTCTATACGTTTTTCCCCATCTAACTGAATCCTGATTTAAAAAACATTTTTTTCACTTTGAGTCCAGAAGCAATTTAAAATATAATCAAATCTCTCCTGAAATGTCATGAGTTTATTCTTGGTTATGTTATAATCTTTATTTAAAAATTGACTCCATAAATCAAGCACGGACGAATCAAGTTTCAGTGTTACACTTTTTGCATTTCCCTAGCTGGACATTGAAAAAAATCAATCACCAGATTACAAAAACATGCTGTGTTCAAGTTGGCTTTATCGTCACTTCAACCATATACAGTTAGTACACAGTGAAACGAAACAACGTTCCTCCAGGACCAAGGTGCTACATATAACATAAATTTACAACATACAGTAGATTAACAGAAAGACTAAACTAGCTAACTAAGGGACAACATAAATTAACAAAGACTAACTAGCCAACTAGCCTTTATGTTAACAACCTATGTTTTAGGTTGTCTTAAAGGCCAACTGTGGCCTTTATTAGTAATTGTAAACTCCCATCCTTGAATGTAACCACAGAAAACTATTACTTATTGCATTCTTTGAACATAATTGTTTAGCCAGGAAAATTGTTTAGCCCTCTTTATATCCAGTACTGAACTACAATGAATAATTCTCAAACATATACAGTGGGTATAGATTTGGTTGCTTTGCAGTCTGAAATAAAGAACAACAAAGTTTTAGTTTTATTAAGCTGGATTTACTCAGTGGACCTTTTAACATCCAGCTGAAAGATACACCACCAACAAAAAACACCAGCATCACTGAGTTGAAAAAGGATCGCCCCTCTCCTTAAAATGACTTACAAGCTTAAACAGGTGAAGCTAATTCTCAATGTTCTCAATGGCACATTTGAGCCACAGCCATCTTGCTATGCAACGATACCGTAAGCACAATAAGCGTGGACGTGCATATTTATTTAAAGGCCCTGATACCTTGGCATCATTGTGTGATCATTAGGTACTGAAGCACCTGCAAGGTATTAAAACCAGTGACAAACATAAAAACAAAGAAAAAAAAGACAGAACAAATGCAAACATGCATTCAAGGTCAAGACAAAGACTTCGAGACCACTCCATGTGATTGGGAAAAGGTTTATTTTTAGTTCCCAGAGCCTTATTCGGTTTCAGTTTTCAATAAATAATCGCACACTATACCCAAACTGGAAGGTCTTCCTGTGCATGTGTCATAAGGACTCTCCTTTTTTTGTGGCCCCCTCAGGAGCCCTGTGTAATATTATTACATCCCATCGTGCGTCTCTCTAACTCCCACCACGTAAAAGAAAGTATTTGGTACAACACAGACCTTCCCAGGATCAGGAAGTCAGTCCAAAGTGGATGAAAGAGCCAGGAGGAAACTGGTCAGAGAGGCTACCAAGAGGCCAACAGCAACTCTGAAGCAGTTGTAGAAATTTATGACAAAGAGTGGTCATTGTGTGCATGGGACAACAATATCTATTAAATTAACTCTTCTCTCTGTTCTTTTCAGGAATAACATGGTAAAATTCTGGATTTATTTTTTTTATTATTCTTTAATTTCTTTAATTATTTACTAAACAACTACTAAGATATTTTTGCTCTCTTATAATTCTTGTCTCTTTTATAGTTGAAACATTTACAGTACTGTCAGTTACTGGGTGTATCAGCAGACACAATCTAGACATTTTCAAATTGAGCCTTTTTTTTTACTGAATAAAAATATAATTTACAATTTGGATTGAAGAAGGGAAAAGCACTAGAACAAAAAAAAAATATGGAGTAAGAAAAAAATATATATACTTTTACAAGAAAAAATAAATATGTATTAATAAGGAGTATGTAATGGATTGATGAAGTAATGAATTATTTTTATTTCTCATATGAAGCTGTTCGATGAGTTTTTTGTTTTGTTTTTTGTTTTAAAGCACTTACACTGTTTTATCTAAAATTGTTGTTCTGATTCAACGCAATTCTAACCTGGCATTAGCAAAGAAAACATACGTTGTTAACAATAGCTTGTTAGCAATTGTCTTTATTTTCCAAATTGGAATTCATGCATCATTTATGAGTTTTTGCTTGCTCTAATATACAAAAACATTTCACTAAAGTAGGATAAGTGGCGCTCATCCTCAATTGTAACCATCCTTATCTTTAAACTTTTTTACATTTTTGCCACTCCTTTTACAACTATTTCAGCCTTCCAACGTCAGAAAGTCTGCAAAATGGCACCACCGATAAGGGAAGACGTTTCACTTGTTTGACTCCCTTTGTACTGAGTGATGTGCTGCTTGTGTCATTGTTCTGATGTTTTCTTTAGGTGTTTGCTCTAGCATGACTAATGTTACTGTAACTCTACATCATGAGACAATGAAAAAAGAGAAAGACAAATTTGAATTCAGGAATTTAAATTTAAGAATAAAGCTTGATAATTAGCGGTAGAGAACCATGGAATTAAACATAACTAAAGTTTTGAAGAAAACTTTTAAAATGGATTATAATATATGTACATTTGTTGTGGCTTTAATTGACTCACTTTTGCATAGAGCTGTTTGGCATCATGTTGCCTTTATACACAGTATTTACAGTATGCAACATGTTTTATTTATTTACTTACTTACTTTTTGAAGCATTCTGCACACTGTAAACCCTAATGCTCAAAGTAATTAAACACCATTGGGGACTGTTAACCTAAATACTTGGAATTAGGTCAAATTAATAGGCCTTTTTGAGTATTCAGAACTTTTTGGCATTTATGAGTTTGTAGAAATGACACTTTTCAAGTTAGCTGACCAAATCTGATAGTTTATGTAATCGTAAGTACTTAAGTAACAATAACTGAAGTAGAACTTCCACTTTTGGCGCAGTGGTAGGTGTACGGAATGCCTGGGTTCGATTCCCGGGCTGGATGGTCTGCAAAAATTGTTTTGATTTGCAACCTCAAGTTCAACAACCTCAAAAATTTATACTGTAGTTCTGTTTACTTAAAATTGGAAACATCATTACTTAACAAATTTGATGTAACTGATTACCTCAAATATTTTGAGTTTTGCCAACTTAATCGGGTTTACAGTGTGAACAGTTAAAAATGTCATCTTTACCTTGCCATGCAGGGTCTTGAAGGCGGCCTTGATCTGCTGGCGCTGAGCGTTACTGCGAGACGTCAGCAGTTGCAGAATGGTTTTTTCATCAGTGCCTAAGCACACAGCAAATTCCAGTGTTAAAATTACACATAATGTGCTTATGTGCTTCAGCTGTACTCAGTACATACTTCACCCCCAGGAATACTTATTTCCATTTGAAATAACCATGTTATTTATTAATCCCTATATAAAAAAATAATCATCTAAGATTGCACACTTATTTCAAAATGATGTAAATACAAAAATGTAAAAGTGAAAGAACTCACTGAGCATCTTGCTGAATGGAAGCAGAAGTAGTATCATGTGCTTCCATAAATATGTTTTATGAAAACGGCAAGTGGAAAAGGAAAATGGTAGCATAGTACTACCTGTGTTTCTGTTATTCAAATATCCAAACTGTCCACCCAGCCAGCATGAATAACTGAATCATTCATCAACACTCACTTTCGCTCTTATATATAAGCATCAAGTAAAACTACATAACACTTAAGCTAAGCTTCAACTATGCTTTTTTGTTACCCATTCATCACCTTCCCATTTGAATTACTACAATTTTAAAGATTTTATTTTATCAGTCATGTCTTGCCTCAAGAGTGATTCAAACTGTTAGTATACTGAAATGCATTATAATATTTTGGCATACCCATGCTACATTCATAAGAGTTTACATTTGTCTAAAAATAAAAAAGTGTGTGTGTGTGTGTGTGTGTGTGTGTGTGTGTGTGTGTGTGTGTGTGTGTGTGTGTGTGTGTGTGTGTGTGTGTGTGTGTGTGTGGTGTTGTGTGTGTGTGTGTGTGTGTGTGTGTGTGTGTGTGTGTGTGTGTGTGTGTGTGTGTGTGTGTGTGTGTGTGTGTGTGTGTGTGTGTGTGTGGCAGTGTACACTGTGTGACTAACCTAATCCTTTCATGGCTTTGTAAAGAGTGTTGGCATCAGCATTGGCGTTGAATCCACTCTGAGGCTTGATGGTTCCTCTTCCAGCCTGGACAGAGCAGAAAAAAAAACAAGGCAATGTTCATTTATTATCCAGAAGTTAAACCTGGAGCTGGCGGCATGGTGGTGTAGTGGTTAGCACTGTCGCCTTGCACCTCCAGGGTCTGGGTTCGATCCCCTTGATTCCCGTCTCTGTGTGCATGGAGTTTACATGTTCTCCCTGTACTTGGTGGGTTTCCTCTGGGTACTCCGGTTTCCTCCCACAGTCCAAAGACATGTAGGTTAAATTGCCTGTAGTGTGTGAATGAGTGAGTGTACTGTATGTGTTTGTGTGTGTCTGTGCCCTGCGATGGATTGGCACCCTATCCAGGGTGTACCCTGCCATGTGCCCCAAGTCTCCTGGGATACACTCCAGGCCCCCCGTGACCCTGAATACAGGATTAAGCGGTATAGATGATGAGTGAGTGAGTAGACCTGGGGCTCTCCTAAACACTCCTGTAGAGTTCTGTACAATTCTTTTTAAAAAACGACTCTTAGGGTGGCTGTAATAAACACAACGCATTAACAATAAAATGTTATTTTGTCTTTTGTTCCACCTGTACTTTTAAGAACAAATTAAGGTCAGCAAATAAAGTGTGTGTGGGGGGGGGTTACAAGAAGATGGGAGAGGTAGAGCATACAGGGTGGCTGAGACAGAAAGAGAGACATTAAAGACAATCTTACAGTAAAGCTTTGAAATACTGTTATTCTTTATTATTTTTAAGCATGCACTTACATGCATTATTAATAATATGAAAAAGGTATGAAAGGATGACACTTCCTATGGTTAGTATACTGTCATATTGGTCCAAATTCTCACCATTAATATGAGTAATAAGAGATGCACAGTAGACTACAGTACAACCCACAACTACTGTACAACTGTCGCAAGTCTTTTCACAGAAGGAAGAAGGCGACTTTATGTTGCCCCATCTTCCAGAACGGTGCAATCCAATGCCTTAAAATGTACTTTGCTTCAAAAGAGTGTCACTTGGCGAAACAAGAACAGAACATGGAATGCATCCCTGGAGTTATAGATGATCTATTTTACTTTTCCTTGCTCTCAGAAGTGGTCTGGGACTTCCTGCATGGCAGTGCAATTATCTAACACAAGTGTTGGAGCTTGGTGATCATGGGTTTTAAAATGCATCAACCCAGCACACTCTGATTGAGCTAAAGTTCCATAGCCCAGCAAATATTGTGAGCAGATGAGAGTGAATCAAATTAGCATTGGAACAAGAACATATTGAATGTCTAGCTCTACTGTAGGTCTAGTAAGATTACACACTTACACATGTCTTCCTATTATTCTAAGGACCTTCCACTGACAATTATTACTAGACTTACATAATGTTGTGCATATACCTTAACCTCAGAAACCAATATGATATCAGTTTAGCTTACTCCTATAGTCAGGAAGTACATCACTTGAACCGGTGTATGGGTTGAATACGTTTAGTCCATGATGATTCATTATCTTTTATTATTATTATTATTATTATTATTATTATTATTATTATTGTTATTATAAGTAGTAGTATTAGTAGTCTTCGAATAAAAATGCAACCCCTAAAATAATATCTTATTAATTAGACCTACTTACTACCAAGTTACACATATGGTCAAAATTGTTGGTACCCTTCGGTCAATGAAAGAAAAACTCACAATGGTCACAGAAATAACTTTAATCTGACAAAAGCAATAATTTAAAAAAATTCTATGAATGTTAACCAATGAAAGTCAGACATTGCTTTTCAACCATGCTTCAACAGAGTTTTTTTTTTTTTAAAAGGAAAATTGATGACAAATCAAAGAGACGGATAATCTGAATGGTAACAAAAGAGCCCAGAAAGACTTCTAAAGAGATCCAAGGTGAACTTCATGCTCAAGGAACATCGGTGTCAGATCGCACCATCCGTCGTTGTTTGGGCCAAAGTGTACTACATGGGAGACTACTATGGAGGACACCATTGTTGAAAACAAATCATAAAAAACGCCAGACTGGAATATGCCAAACTACATGTTGACAAGCCACAAAGCTTCTGGGAGAATGTCCTATGGACAGATCAGACAAAAATGGAACTGTTTGCCAAAGCACATCAGCTCTATGTTCACAGATGGAAAAATGAAGCATGTCAAGCAAAGAACACTGTCCCTACTGTGAAACATGGAGGAGGCTCTGTTATGTTCTGGGGCTGCTTTGCTGCATCTGGCACAGGGTGTCTTGAATCTGTGCAGGGTACAATGAAATCTCAAGACTATCAAGGGATTCTAGAGAGAAATGTGCTGGCCAGTGTCAGAAAGCTGGGACTCAGTCGCAGGTCATGGGTCTTGCAACACGACAATGACCCAAAACCCACAGCTAAAAACACCAAAGAATGGCTAAGAGGAAAACATTGGACTAGTCTAAAGTGGCCTTCTATGAGCCTATTGAGCATCTTTGGAAGGAGCTGAAACATGCTGTCTGGAAAAGGCACCCTTCAAACCGGAAACAACTGGAGCAGCTTGCTCATGAGGAGTGAGACAAAATACCTGCAGAGAGGTGCAGAAGTCTCATTCACAGTTACGGGAATCGTTTGATTGCAGTGATTGCCTCAAAAGGTTGTGCAACAAACTATTAAGTTATTAATAATAATTATTTTTGTCCAGGCCTGTTCCATGAGTTCTTTTTTTTTTTTTTTATAATTCCGTTGAAGCATGGTTGAAAAGCAATGTCTGACTTTAATTGGTCAACATTCATAGAATTCTTATTTATTATTACTTTTGTCAGATTAAAGTTATTTCTGTGACCATTGTGAGTTTTTCTTTCATTGACCGAAGGGTACCAACAATTTTGTCCACGTTTGTAAATAAGCACCAATTATGTTGCTTTGGGACATTATTTATTTATGTTTAAACTTTTGTATCTTCAAATGAAGCATCGACCAACTGAACAGACCATAGATTTTCACTTCCTGTTGTGTTTGCATGCACAAATCCCAATCCAAACAACAGCGTTCCTGTCTGATCAGGCCACGGTGGGTGGAAGGACGTGGGATCATGTGCTCCTGATTCAACAGAGCAGAATGCTTCAGAAGATGAAATGCAAGCTCACTTGTCTATTGTGTTTTTGCATCAAACTTTTCTTGCCTGTGAGAAAGCCAGGCAAAAAACTTGTCTTTACAGCCGAGGATCAATGCTCGTTTAATTGGTATGATAGGGATTATTAATGTTTATCAAAGGTTACACAGGCATCTATGCAAATACAACTCATAAGCAAATGCCATGACATGACATGAGTCATTAGTATACTCATAATTCTGGATACTTTAGATAGTAATAATTAAATTATTTGTCACATGTACCTTACAGCACAGTGAACAGCTTTTTTCAGATATCCGAGTTAAGAAGCTGGGGTCAGAGTGCAGAGACAGCCAGGATACAGTGCCCCTAGAGCAGAGTTAAGGGTCTTGCTCAAGGGAACTTGGTGGTGCTGGGACGTCTTCCAATCAGTAACCCAGTAACCCCCAGCCTTGATCAACTGAGCCAACACTCACATACTGTACAGCGTGCAATTTGGGAACGCCAATTAGCCTAATCTGCATGTCTTTGAACAATGGGAGGAAACTGGAAAACACAAGTAACCAAAAAGTGATGCTTAAATTATTATTTTGAAGCCCAGACTTAGACAATTCATCTTATATTACTGTATGCTCAAAAACTTGTCATCAATTACTGCTTTAAAATGTATTTAGTAGAAGAATCAAATGACACAACGAGATACTGCTGGTAAACATAACATTTGATATAAAGAATGAAAGGAGTGGGAGAACTTGTAGGACTTGTAAGAATTTTTTTGCTTCTTTTTCCACCTGTGGGAGTGTTCAATGATTGTGTGTGGACCTGGAATGTAGGTATCGCCCTATCTTAACCAGTAATGCGGGATGGTTGTTCAGCCGGTTTCATGCAGACCATTTTTATTATACAGCAGTGGTGTGAGCAATGAGCACCTGAGCAAGTTTGCAATAGGTTTGTTAGTAAAAAAAAAAAACTTTTTTTAAGTTTCTACAGGACATGTATAATGTAAATCTTTTGTGGTTAAAGTGGCACAAGGAATTATTTTTAAGTACCAATAATCATCAGTATTATTGTTATTGTAATCAATAAAAACATAATAAATAAAAAAAGCGTGTATATAATTTTTGACTCACCATTTTCGCTCTCTCTTTCTCTCCCTTGTTTTTTTATTTCTGCTTGGCACAAAAGGGGAAAACAGTGCACAATAAATGAAAACAACCATGCAAACTGACATACATTACCTGACATCCAAGGAAAAAACGTTCAACTTATCTTGAAGTATCCTTGATCAGAAGGCAAAATGGATTTAAAGTAAATGAACTTACCAAAAAAGAGCTTTCTGCTGTTCCTCGTCAGAGTGAAGGCAGGAGAAGAAAAATGAATGGGTATTTAAACAGCTTGTCTGTAACAAGAGCCACACCCAGTTCATGGCGCAACCTGCAGGGGATTATGGGCATTGTATTTTTTTTTTTTAACTGCCTGAAACGCAAGTGTGTGCTACAGATGATGTAAAACTATACCCTGCCTTGCGAAAGTATTTATACTCTTTAAACTTTTTCACTTTTTGTCATGTTACAAACACAAATGTAAATTTTATGAGGATTTTATCTGATAGACCAACACAAAGTGGCACATAATTGTGAAGTGGAAGGAATAAGTGCTAAATGGTTTTCAAATTGTTTTTCAAAAGCTTTGGACATCTCATAGAGTACTGTTCAACACATCATCTAAAAATAGAAAGAGTATGGCGCAACTGCAAACCTATCTGTCAGAGGTCCGAGCTTAGGGGAAAACTGGCAAAAGGAATTCATATTTTATAGGAGAATTAAGCAAAAGAGCATGCAATAATGCAACAGCGAGAATGCACACTGAGCTTCCTTAAATGCTGGAGGAAAAGCTGTGAATGAGTCTCAGGTGTGTTTAGGGGGTGGTCTGCAAAAAAGGGAGAATAACCGCGTGGGAACAAAAACGTCAAAGGCCCGGTGTCATGACACACATGGGCAAGACGAGCATTAATCGGAGTAACAGCCAAAGAGGCCCATGATAACTCTGAAGGAGCTGCAGAGATCCACAGCTCAGGTGGGAGAATCTTTACACAGGACAACTATAAGTCCTAAAATAACTAGTAGTCCCATTTGACTTCTTATGGGTTTCTTTCAAATGAAAAGTGTGAGTGCATGACTGATAGTTGTCCTGTGGACAGATTCTCTCTGTCTTCCTTCCAGAGTTCCCACGTGCCTCTAGGCTGCTTCCCTGATTAATGGTCTCCTTGCCCAGCCTGTCAGTTTAGGTGAATGGCCATGTCTTGGTAGGATTGCAGTTGTGCATTGCGCTTGACATTTCTGGATGCTAACCCTGCTTTGAACGTCTCCACATCTTTATCCCTGACCTGTCTGGTGTGATGCTTGGGCTTCATGATGCTGTTTGTTCACTCATGTTCTCTAACAAACAAAGGGCTCCAGAAAAAACGGCTGTATTTAAACTGAGATTAAATCACACACAGGTGGACTCTATTTATTAATTGGGTGGCTTATGAAGGCAATTAGTTCCACTCAATTTTAGTTAGGGGGATTAAAGGGGTTGAATGCAAGCCACGCTTTTCAGATTTTTATTTGTAAAATGAATTGAAAACCATTGATCATTTTCCTTCCACTTCATAATTACTGCAACCCTAAGGTAAATGTATCATGGATGCATCAGCAATGTTTGTGAAGCCACATCTTTTTTTTTTTTTTTTTTTTGCCTCTCACTCACTCCAAAGAGCTCACTACCTAGATGTCCTCCTCTTCTGCAGGTGTGTGAAGGGGCAGCATCACAAAATCTGGCGTGGCTGGGGGGGAAATATTCATCAATAGACCTGGAGCTTGTTCAGCTCTTTAAAAGAAGGCATGGAACTTGGCTCAGGGTTTTGGAAGTCTGGTAGAAGTTTGGAGAAATTGCACGGCATGATAACACCCCAAGGACTTTAAAGACAGGTTAACTGTACAACAGTCCACTTTCAGTTCCGTTTGGAAGCCAGCTATCGCGACACAGCCACTGCAAGGGAAAAGGCCATTGCCTCGACATTAAAGCCAATGTTTCCAATCAGGAGAGTTGCCCAGATGTCAGCTAGTCACGTTGACTTGTGCCAGTGGCCGTGCCAAAAGAGGGCAGGGCAGAGCCAGCTGGCCTCAACTGCTAAGTGTGCTGTTGCCAAGCATGCTGTGCAAGTCCACTTCACCATCTTCATCACTAGCCAGCATCAGGAAGAGTGGCCCTTCCTTCCTCTTTAAAAAACCCTTCTTTTCCAATTTTCTCAATAAAAACTACCCTCTCTCAATAAAACTAGATCTTGCTGTCTGTATGTATGTGGTGCGCCCCAACCGAAAGATCTTACAAATGGACGTGAATACTTTTGCAAGGCACTGGTTGAAAAAAGTATTCCTAAATGTTAGCCTTTTAATATTTTTGTTACAAATTTAAAATCCCCTCTTTTCTGTCATCTGATTATTTCTAATAAACCATTTTTATTCAATTTCATACCATAGCTATCCACGGTTTTATCTACAGTCGTGGCCAAAATTTTTGAAAATTATATAAATATTGGAAATTGAAAAAGTTGCTGCTTAAGTTTTAATAATAGCAATTTGCATATACTCCAGAATGTTATGAAGAGTGATCAGATGAATTGCATAGTCCTTCTTTACCATGAAAATTAACTTAATCCCGAAAAAACTTTCCACTGCATTTCATTGCTGTCATTAAAGGACCTGCTGAGATCACTTTAGTAATCGTCTTGTTAACTCAGGTGAGAATGTTGACGAGCACAAGGCTGGAGATCTACGGTGGCCGTGAAGTGCAAAACAACTTAACAAAACCGAAAACAAAATAACATTCAAAGACAAAATAACAAATTCAAAACCAAATTAACAAATCCGAAACAAATTGTTAATTTGGATTTGAATTTGTTATTTTGTTTTCGGAGTTGTTATTTTGTTTTGGGTTTTGTTAATTTGTATTGCACTTCTCGGGCAGTCAGATACGAACCGGAAAAGGTAGGTATAGTTTGCGAATAAAATTCTTACCGCTGATTGGACGAGACACCTGTCACTCAAGATAAACAGGAAGTAGGAAATTGTGTCTCTAACTTTGTTTCTTGTGTGTTCTGCTTCATTAAAAAAAATTCGGTGTGCAAAACTAAGAAAATAATTAAATTTTTCATTAGAATGCAAGGAAAGGGAATTTATTCAACGGTACTTTGAAGACGGACATTCGTATGCCGTGATTTTGGATATGCTAATGACATATCACGGTATAAAGATTATTTTGCGAACTGCTGTGTCTCTTTTAAAAGAAAAAAAAATTCACAATAACTGCAAAAAATTTGAAACCACAAAAAGGACAGTATATGTTTGCACATTCATACACACACGAATCTACCGCCGCTACAGTATTTCCTGTATATCTTGAGTGACAGATGTCTCGTCCAATCAGCGGTAAGAATTTCATTCGCAAACTATACCTACCTTTTCCGGTTCGTTTCCCAGCGGCCGAGAGGTGCAAACCAAATTAACAAAACCGAAAACTAAATAGCAAATTCAAAACCAAATTAACAAAACCGAAAACAAAATAAATTCTAAATCAAAATAGCAAAACTGAAAACAAATTAACAAAACGCAAAACAAAATAACAAATTAGTTTTGGGTTTTGTTATTTTGTTTTTGAATTAGTTATTTTGATTTGGGTTTTGTTATTTTGTTTTTGAATGTTTTATTTTGTTTTGGGTTTTGTTATTGTGGTTTTTAAATTGTTATTTTGTTTTCATTTTGTTAAGTTGTTTTGCACTTCTTGGCCACCGTAGAGATCGTTATGTCAGGCTGATTGGGTTAGAATGGCAGACTTGACATGTTAAAAGGTGGGTGATGCTTGAAATCATTGTTCTTTCATTGTTAACCATGGTGACCTGCAAAGAAACGCGTGCAGCCATCATTGCGTTGCATAAAAATGGCTTCACAGGCAAGGATATTGTGGCTACTAAGATTGCACCTAAATCAACAATTTATAGGATCATCAAGAACATCAAGGAAAGACCTTCAATTCTTGTTAAGAAGGCTTCAGGGCGTCCAAGAAAGTCCAGCAAGCGCCAGGATCGTCTCCTAAAGAGGATTCAGCTGCGGGATCGGAGTGCCACCAGTGCAGAGCTTGCTCAGGAACGGCAGCAGGCAGGTTTGAGCGCATCTGCACGCACAGTGAGGCCAAGACTTTTGGAAGATGGCCTGGTGTCAAGAAGGGCAGCAAAGAAGCCACTTCTCTCCAAAAAAAACATCAGGGACAGATTGATCTTCTGCAAAAAGTATGGCGAATGGACTGCTGAGGACTGGGGCAAAGTCATATTCTCGGATGAAGCCTCTTTCCGATTGTTTGGGGCATCTGGAAAAAGGTTTGTCCGGAGAAGAAAAGGTGAGCACTACCATCAGTCCTGTGTCATGCCAACAGTAAAGCATCCTGAGACCATTCATGTGTGGGGTTGCTTCTCATCCAAGGGAGTGGGCTCACTCATAATTTTGCCCAAAAACAAAGCCATGAATAAAGAATGGTACCAAAACACCCTCCAACAGCAACTTCTTCCAACAATCCAACAACAGTTTGGTGAAGAACAATGCATTTTCCATGCCATGCCATAAGGCAAAAGTGGCTCGGGGACCAAAACATTGAAATTTTGGGTCCATAGCCTGGAAACTCCCCAGATCCTAATCCCATTGAGAACTTGTGGTCAGTCCTCAAGAGGCGGGTGGACAAACAAAAACCCACTAATTCTGACAAACTCCAAGAAGTGATTATGAAAGAATGGGTTGCGGTCAGTCAGGATTTGGGCCAGAAGTTGATTGAGAGCAGCCCAGTCGAATTGCAGAGGTCCTGAAAAAGAAGGGTCAACACTGCAAATACTGACTCTTTGCATAAATGTCATGTAATTGTCGATAAAAGTCTTTGAAACATATGAAGTGCTTGTAATTATATGTCAGTACATCACAGAAACAACTGAAACAAAGATCTAAAAGCAGTTTAGCAGCAAACTTGTGAAAACTAATATTTGTGTCATTCTCAAAACTTTTGGCCACGACTGTACAATATGTCCTTATCCTAGTCAAGGTGGTGTCAGAATAATTTGGGAATTTAATTGTTAATATATAAACCTGACTTCAAACTTACAGAGTGAGCTAGCATGCTGGGACTAGAATGTCTTTCAGATTAGCTGCCTAACATTAGTTTGCTGGACTCAAAAACAAAAACTTTGAACAAATCTATGATCATGTCCGACCTAATTCAAATTCTAAATTATAGCCGTATATATAATAGTCCATAATGCCATCATCTCTCTCAGGAGTTTTATGATAAAATGTACTGCATGTTGAGCAAATGCGCTGTTACTATTAACATATTATTAAAACTTTGCTGATTTTCCTTTAAAAGCGCTATATGAAAAAAATTAATTAAGTCAATCAAGCAGTCTTGGACCTTAAAATGAACAGTCTACTTTTCTATTAGGGATACAGAAATATTATTTGACTGGAGATTATTAGAAATGACAGGTTTGCTTAATTATTAAATTATCTAGCGAATCACTTCAAATTGCCTTTATTCTTGCAGATTCAGTTACTATACATGCATTAGTAACATGCACAAAAAATGAATATTTTTCAGAAATTCATTAAAACTGTGTAACTGCCGAATGTTAAATCGCTGTTCATGCTTGTAGGTCGAGGAGCAGATTTAGGCATCATCGCCACCAGACAACAGAAGCAGGGTTTTTTCGTAATCACCAGCTAAATCATCCTGTAAGAGAGAGAAAACATTATTGTTCAAACATTGGTATACTGCAATTTAAATAATATGACAATGTGACTGAGCATGCACACCTTAATCATTTTGTACAGTGAAGTGGAATACATCTTTTTGAACTCTGCGCGTATATCCAGAGGGTCTAGCCTACTTATTAAAACATCTTTAAGCTTGCAGAGTGACAAAGGCAGTTTTGATTAAACATAATACAACATAATAAAAGCAAGGCACAGTATAAAAATGGCTAACATTGTAATAAATGATTGAGAAAATGGTAAATATTTAGGATATCTAGGAGTTCCATATGTTGTAACATGAATGGCCCAAGTTTTAATCATTAGATTATGTTACTGCCAAATTGGATTAATTGAAGCATCTTAAAAAATAGCAACTAATCCAGCCACCCAACAACTCATTGCAGCTTATTATATCAAAATTGTTACTACTGTTCCTAGCTTCGGCTAATACTGTCAAAGACATGCCTAATTCTCAAACTACAATCATGCCTCATTTTGTAGCACACTTTTAATATAGCTCAGTGAGCAGGGCTTGACTATCAAATAATTTTTTTTAATAAATCTAATTTTTAAATATTATGAATCCACCGGCCATCTGCCATTTAAAGAGACTTTTGATCAAATAAAATTATGCTTGCTTATTTAAGAGGTTGAAATTAGTTTGAAGGTCTCTGTCTAAAGATGGTTCACCTCTTCCCTAAGACACATTTAGGCATTTTGCAGACATTCTTATCCAGGGCAACTTACATTTTTATCTCATCATACACCTAAGCAGTTGAGGGTTAAGGGCCTTACTCAAGGGTCAAACAGTGGTACCTTGATGGTCATGGAAAGCATCCAAACCGTAGCACAATGCTTTAACCACTGAGCTACCCCTGACCCCAACCTAGGATAGGAAATAGGAATATGATCTTCATCCCCTGCTCACTTTAATTGTGGTATCCCCCAAGGTTCTATTTTAGGGCCCCTGTTATTCTCATTATACATGTTCCCCTTTTGCTCTACCCTTAAAATGCACAATTTTCTGTATATTTTCTGTACCCCTTCCCCAAATGGCTAGATGCTAGAACTTTTTACAATTAAACAAAAATGTTTAGTAATGACAATAATGACAAATGGCCCTTCCAGCCTTACCTCTTGTCTAGATAACATGCTTGGTCTCCTGTCTACTGATTTAAATAATTGATATTGAAAATCTTTGTGTGATTCTGGAGTCTTCTTTCGATTTCACATGGTCTCATGTCTCAGTTGCACAAACTACACCATATGAAGAGATGTGGCATAAGCCTAGACTCTTACCTTCATTGCATTATACAGACATTCTGCTAAATAGGTGGAAACGCTTTTGGCACACTTTACTGTAAGAGAGAACAAATACAGGAGGGAGCAATAGTACACGGTTAGTACATAAAAATAAAAAATACATAGTAGAGGAGAAGACATATCAGAATTTGATTGTGGATATGAACTAATAGTTGTCAAATATATGTACTGTAAGTAGAGGCTGAGTGGTTAAGGCTTCACACTGTTGATCAGAAGACTGTGAGCTGAAATCCCAGCCCTGCCAAGCCACTTAGCAATGCCCTAACTATCTGATCAGATGGTGTATAAATGAGAGCAATGTACATCACTATGCATAACTCTGCATAAAAAATAAAAAAAATACATAAATGTATCCGTCTTACCCACAGCCAGCATCAGTTCTTCCAGGTGTCCACCAGTTTCTTTCTTAATACTGTCTTCAATCTGGAATCCAGACAGTTTTGTATACTCAGCAAACACTGTAACAAAACAGCACAAAGCAATGAGGAGCACAAGACCTTGTTATACTCTAGTTCCTCAACCATACACACATGCTGATGGTCTACAGTGGAATTGTATATAATTACATAATAATGATGTAAATATAGTTGCAAGCAACAATAAGTGGGCCCAAGCACCTGTGCCATCGATTCCCGGGAGCACCACATAAACTGTGCTCAAAAGGCACACTAACACCTCTAAAAAGCCCTGGACGCTGAGATCACTACATATGATTTACGGCTTCATCGTGACTGGAGGTGTCTCCCTGGTGCGCCATTGCCAGCTGTGCATGTGTGTGTAGGATGTATTGTGTGTGTGTGTGTGTGTGTACAGTATGTCAAGTAGGCTTTTGTAGGGTGTATGTAGGGTGTGTGTGCAGTATGTGTTTAGTTTATATATATATATAGTTGCAAGCAACGATGAGCAAGCCCAAGAACCAGTGCCATTGCCACCCAGACGCACCACGCGACCTTTGTGCCTTTCAAGCACGCTAACACAACTAAAAAGCCCCTGGCGCTGATGTCACTAAATACAGGTGCAACTCAATAAATTAGAACATCATCAAAAAGTTTATTTATTTCGTAAATCAATTTAAAAAGGGAAACTCATCTATTATATAGATTCCCTACACACAGACTGATATATTTCAAGTGTTTATTATTTTTAATTATTATTATTATTTAATAATTATTATCATTCAAAATTCTGTATCTCAGAAAATTTTAATATTCTGAAAAAGTTAAATAATGGTGTCACACTAATCAGCTAACTAACACAAAACGCCTGCAAAAGGTTTACTGAGCCTTTAAATGGTCTCTCAGTCTGGCTCAGTGGGCAACAAAAGATCATTGCTAAAGAAGCTAGCTGTTTACCGAGTGCTGTAGCCAAGCACATTAAGGGAAAGTTGAGTGGAAGGAGAAAATGTGGTAGAAAAAGATCCACAATCAACAGGAATAACCGCAGCCTTAAATTGATTGTGAAACGAAGACCATTCAAGAATTTGAGGGAGATTCAACAGGAGAGTCAGTGCTTTAAGAGCCCCCACATACACGTATCCAGGACATGGGCTACAACTGTCGCATTCTTTGTGTCAAGCCACTCTTGAAGCAGAGACAACATCAGAGGTGTCTAACCTGGGATAAGGTCAAAAAGGACTGGACAGTTGCTCAGAAGACCTCTTTTCAGGTGAAAGTAAATTTTGCATTTCATTTGGGAATCAAGGTCCCAGAGTCTGAAGGAAGAGAGGAAGTAAAGTTTTTACAGTCAGTCGTAGTTTTGTGACCCGTGTCATCTGCTGGTGTTGATCCAACGTGGTTTTTATTGGGTCCAAGGTCAGCACAGTTGTCTACCAGGGTGTTTTAGAGCACTTCATTACGCTCCTTCACTGACCAGCTTTATGGAGATGCTGATTTCATTTTCCAGCAAGACTTGGCACATGCCCGCACTGCCAATAGTACTAATACCTGGTTTAATTACCATGGTATCCCTGTGCTTGATGGACCAGCAAACTCATCCGACCTAAATACTGAATCTATGGCGTACCGTGATAAAGGAGATACAAGACACCAGACCGACAACGCAGAAGAGCTGAAGGCTGCTATCAGAGCAACCTGGGCTTCCATAACATGTCAGCAGAGCCAAATACTGATCACCTCCACGCTGCATTGCTGCAGTAATTCAAATGAATCCTCGACCAAGTATTGTGAGCTGCACATGTCCATACCTTCTAGTAGTCCATCATTTCTGTATAAAATTTTTATTTTTTAATTCGTCTTAAGTAAAATAAAAAACCTAAGATGCTGAATTTTGGGTTTTTGTTAGCTGTTAGCTGTAATCATCAATAGTAAAGGAAATAAACACTTGAAATGTATCAGTCTACGGGTCTCAGAGTGGCACTCGCCCCATCATCCGGAGATCGCGAGTTTGATTCCCGGGTGATGCTGTAACCTCTCGCAGGCAGAGGTCTAGAGAGAGCTGATTGGCCGAGCTCTCTCAGAGGGGAGGGATGAGGGGTACTTAGTGCTCCCACATTAATCACGGCTCTAGAGCCAATCAGGGCGTCTGAGAGCTCAAGCACAAGCGGAAGGAGCGGATAGAAGCCGTCCTCCGAGTGTGTTACGCCACCCCCAACGGTGCGTGAGATGGAATCACGTGGTTGGGAGTGGTAGTAGTAGCCTTAATGTGGAGCCCCCTAGTGACGAGGAGGATTTTGACACGACTAATTTAGGAAGAAAACCGGGGGCTGGGGGGGGGAATTTAAAAATCACGAAATATATCAGTCTGCATGTAATGAATCTGCATAATATATGACTTTTACTTCTTCAATTGATTTATGCAAATAAATCAACTTTTTGTTGACATTTAAATTTTTTGAGATGCAATTGTATGGCATAAGTTTAAGGCTTAGTTGCGACTGGACATGGCCATGTGCAACTTACAATCCATGTGCCTTGTGAGCATATTAAGACCTACAAAAAGCCTTGGTTGCTTGGGCTGGTCATCGTTTGGTAGGATGTGTAGTGTGTTTGTGTAGAATGTGTTGTGTGTGTTTGTGTGTGTATGATGTGTAGTATGTTTATTTAATAGTGCTAATAGCATAAATGTGTGTTTTGCAAATGACTCAAAATATCTGACCACTTGTTGAGTTGAGCCCATGACATGCATAATCAAAACTGTTCAGGTCAGTGAGATCTAGATGTGTACCGAGTTTGACATGTATATGTGCAAGTGTGTATGAGCTATGCAGCAAAATCTCCTGTGAAGGCCTTTATATATATTCTATAATATAATTATATTGTTTCTCAGAAAGCAAGCAAACCTTAAGTGGAATTCAATTCATACATAAACATCTTACTAAATGGAATTGATTTGTATTCAAGCTTTTCACTCCGAACACGAAAAGTGATGACGGTGACAACTGTCCTTCAATATTTTCACAACTTGCAGTTCAGAGTCTACATAACTTGCATAACTGTCTGTTTTTCTTGAATTTATGTAAAAATTTCAATCTGTCTAGCGGTACACTAGTGATGGGTAGTTCATGAACGATTCGTTGTTTTTGAACGAATCTTAAATGTGACTCAGAACAACGAGTAGTCTCGGAAAGTGATTCGTTCGTTTTCTACTGGGCGCGCATGCGCAAAGCATCGCTAAACGTCTGTAGCTTATGTACAGGAAACAATTGAACGGTTCTCAACGAATCTTCCAAGTCCGAGTCGTTTGTTCTTTTGTCACGTGACTCCGATAGACGCTATGAAATGCAATAGATTCAAAATAACGAACGACTCAGATTAGAATATATGATGGTGAGCTGCTCATTCTGTTTATAATGTTCTTAGCTGCATTGTAATATTTTCATTACTGGAACTATAGCCAGAATTTGTGTATGTAGACATTTCCGGTCAAAAGAACGGATTCGGGCCTCCGAGTGGCGCAGTGGTTAAAAGCGCTTGCCCTATCATCCAGAGATCGCTAGTTCGAATCCCGGGTGGTGCTGTAACCTCTCGCAGCCGGAGGTCTAGAGAGAGCTGATTGGCCGAGCTCTCTCAGAGGGGAGGGATGAGAGGTACTTAGTGTTCCGACATTAATCACGGCTCTACAGCCAATCAGGGGCGTCTGTGAGCTCGCGCAGCGGAGGGAGCGGATAGCGCTGTCCTCCGAGTGTGTTACGCCGCCCCCAATGGTGCGCGAGCGAGCAGTTCGAAAAGATGCGGTCGGCTGGCATCACGTGGTTCGGAGGAAACACGTGATAGTCTTCGGCCCTCCCGGCTGAGTGGTAGTAGTAGCCTTAATGTGGGAGCCCCCTAGTGACGGGGAGGAATTGGACACGACTAAATTAGGGAGAAAATCGGGGAAAAATCTAAAAAAAAAAATTAAAAAAAAGGACGGATTCGTTCATTTTGATGAACGAGATTCAAAGAACGGAGTCACTAGAATGATTCAAACTTCCCATCACTAGAGTACACTGAATGTGAGAGACTTTTCTACAGAGTTTAATATTTATGAAGGGTGCCAATAATTCTGTATGATCTAAAATAAAAGAGACAGAGAGTAATATACCTCTCCTCAGATGTTCAGTGCTGCGATTCCCCAAAATGGTAATAAATGTATCTTCACCTGTACCAAACTTTTCTCCTGCTTCAAGGAGAGCCTGCAGTCACACAGTCACATGAGATATCAATAGAGGTTTGAACCTGGCGTGACGTCTGCTTTACTCTCTAATGCTGCTGTTTATGGAAATCACTAAATAATTCTTTCAAAATATTTTTTTCTTTTTCTACCAAAACTCATTTTGTCATTGTAAAATAGAAAGCCATCAGTAGGGGGTGCTATAACACTGCAAATTGCTAAAGCACTTGGACATTCACATATAACATCAGGTCCACTAGATGTCAGTAATTTTCACACTGCTATAGTCATGTGATATTTTAACTTTTCTACAATAAATCCTTACCTTCGCGTCACTCTGTACATTTGCTTCTTGCACACCGTGCTGTCTGTTTGCCTAAAGACAAAATGGTTCTTATTAAAACAATAAATAAGATACACACTTGTACCATTCTCCTTACTGATATAATGTAATCACCGTCATTAAAAGTTCATTAAAATATTGCATCTCCTGCTGCTTAGTAACATTACCTGCAGCAAGACAACCAGCAGCTCCTTGAAGTCTCCAGTGACCTCACCAGTCACATCCTCCTCCAGGCTTTTACCACACTCTATAAAACACACACACACACACACGCACACACACACGCACGCACACTTTAGCTATAGCAACCGAACCAAACCTAGTCCTTTAAAAAATATTATTATTATTATGCACATAACCAAAACTCTGTGACTTGCACCCATACAAAAGTACACATCACACACTCCCGTACCCTGCTTGTAGGCGGCATTGATCGCCTGAATCTCACTGCAGGTTCTTGAAGCCAGGATGTGAATCAAAACCTTTTCGGATGTTCCTGCACCCTGAAACAAGAACAATAAAATCTCTGACCGAGCCGGGGGTGTATCCATCTAATATAAGCATATACAAGTAAGTAAGTAAGTAAGTGTATGTGTGTGCATACCAAAGTAGCATGCTTCAGGCACTTCACATCATACATTGTAGGAGTGTGCAGCAGCGCCAAAATCACAGTCTCTAAAAGTGTCCTCCCAGCTCTGACTTCAGTTCCCCTGCCAAATCCTAAAGAGAGAAAGGGCGAGAGAATGGAGATCTATGCAAAATAGCTACTTCAAACACAAAACAAAATGGATTCACAGGAGGTTAAATAGGTTGACAGGGAAAAGGAGGACGACCGATGAGGCTAGGGCTGCAACTAACGATTATTTTGATGATTAGTTGGGCAATTATTTTTTATTTTTTTTCTTCGATTAATGGGATAAAAACTAAACGCTTCTTTAATTTGACGTTTTGCTTCTAACTATATAAAACCATAAATCAGGGTATTAGTTATGTTAACTAACCTTTTAAAAAAAATCCACATATAGAGTTTAATGATCTTTAATTTTGACATTTTAACCCTTAAATTAAAGACAAAGTTTGTTTTTGAGCAGTAAAACTCCTCTAAATATCAAAAATATATATAAATAAATAAATAAAAAAGCAAAACAATTGTTGTATTATATTGGATGGCATCTGTTATAGTGGCTGCTTGTTGTGGAGTGCATGGGGGATTTCTTTTTTTAAATGAGCTCACTTGTCTCTGACTTGTCTCTTTCTAAAAATAAATAAATAAACAACAGCATTTGAGTATGCAAAGTACAGCATTTTAACAATAATTGCAGATATTGCCAGCTGATAGAGAAGGAACAGCCTATCAGAAGGCCGTGTGTGGAAGTCTGTGATTGGCTGGTTTTGTGGCAGTTTTGTAACACTGGACAAAGTTGAGCGAGAAAATAAATGTTGCATGCGCGTACAGAATCGAGAAGTCGCGCGTGCGTGGAGAACATGTTGAACGAGCAAGGGAGACTTTGCACACGCAGAATCGAGCTACTGAGCGCGCAGTGGAGACACTGCACGCGTGTAGAGTGCTTTGTCTGCTCTCAAAATGTCAAACCGTGCGCTCAGAATTGTGGCAGGAATATAACGCAATAGGCGCGCGCTTTTTCCTGCAGATGCTCCTGTAACCTCCATTGCGCAAGCGGTTGTGTATGTGTGCATCTTTGTGTATTTGTGCATCTTGTGGTCGCGCTCCTCAGTAACCTGAGCAGTCCAACTAATCGATAACAGCATTCATTGACAACGAATTTCATTATCGATAATTATCGATTAGTTGTTGCAGCCCTAGATGCGTCCTTCTATAATTAGTTAAATGAATCACTTCAAGAGCATCACTAACTCTATATGCTTTACCTCGTGTAATGAATACTGATTTTTTTTAAACACATACTGTATTTTTTTTACTTTGTGTACAGAATTTTAGAAAACGCTTCTGTAATTAAAAAACTTATTGTCAAAATTGAATTGTGATGGGTCGATTCCCATCTCATCATCGCATCACAAAAAAAAAAAAAAAAAAAATCACCAGATGACAAACACATGCAGTACCCTGAAACTCCCATCCTTGCATGTAACAACAGAAAAGTATTACATGTTGCTTTCTATGAACTCAATTATTCAGCCAGGATAACTCCAGGATAACTGTTTATATACAGTACTGAACTACAATTAATAATTCTAATTTACTAATCATTTAGTAACTACTGAATTTGACATTTGAGTGATGTGCTGGTTGTTTCATTGTTCTAGTGTTTGTTCTATCGTGACTGATATTAACTCTACATCATGAGACAATAAAAAAAGTGAATCACAATAAATTTTGAATGAAGTTTATAAAACATTACTGAAGTTAAAAATATGTTTAAAAAAAGATTTAGATTTCATCATTTCATGTTACAGAGGTGTGAAGAGGGGGATGTCTATTACCGCCGTGACAAAACGACAGCGGCCAAAATGAATGAGACGCATTTCAAAGTAATTCCTGAAATGACCGCCAGGTGGCGCAAAGTGACATTTTCCATCGTCTCGATTTTTTAAGTTATAAAAAAAGTCAAAACAATATGCTGTATCGAATAAATACTTCAGTAGTGGTAATTTCCACATCTGTGTATTTTATACAACAAGCATGAAAAATCTGAATCAGACCTATTGATATTTGCTGTACAATAATGAGTTAAAAAAACATTGAAGTTGAACATTAAAACAAGTACACTACACTGTAAACCCTAATGCTCAAAGTAATTAAACACATTGAGTACTGTTAACCTAAATAATTGAAGGAGTAATAATTTTGAGTATACAGAACTTTTTGGTATTTATGAGTTTGTAGAACTGACACTTTTCAAGTTAGCTGAACAAATTTCGCTTTTTATAAGTATATATTTTTCACGTCTGTGAGGCAAGTATACATGGAGTTTTGGTTCATTTTCTGATGCGCTCAAGTTAGCGTACCCTGTTTACTTTCATTATTTAAAAATCATAAGAGCTTTTCATCATTGTGAGTGCACTTAAATTATAAAGGCTAGTTCAAATGCTGTGCTGGCGCGGAGATCAAAGGATGACATCCCCTTTTTAAAGTCTCTGGGACGCATCACATCGTCCCGCTCGTGTGCCACTCCCCTTAGTAAACTCCACCGCGCGCTGCTTTTTAAGGTCCAGTTTCCCCAACAGACCCCGAGAAACACTCCCCGCTGTGTTTTATAGCGCGATGAGAAGCTCGGGATCATTACTGCCGATAGCTCACCAGTTGTGTCTAGTTAGTTGTGCCTACCTAGTGAGTGAGAAGTGAATGAGGAGCGATATTGATTTGGGTGCACACCTATCACAGGCGCATGCCGTGACACAAGTATACATTTACTTAGCTTAAATTTGATGCAAATAAGAAATGGCTATATGTATTACTATAATTTTAGTACTGTGATTGTATTTTATAAGATTTTGCCAGCGGTGGTACAGCGCAACGGGGGTAATTATTTATTAAAGAAAATTATGATGATCATACACTGTAAACCCGATTAAGTTGGCAAAACTCAAAATATTTTAGGTAATCAGTTGCATAAATTTTTTTAATTAATGATGTTTCCAATTTTAATTGAACTGAACTATCAATTTATGAGTTTGTTGAACTTGTGCAAATAAAAAAAAAAATGTTGCAGACCATCCAGCCCAGGAATCGAACCCAGGCTTCTCACATGGCAGGTGAAACACTTACCACTGCACCACAAATGCTCTATAGATTATTATTGTTACTTACAATTACATAAAATATCAAATTTGTTCAGCTAAATTGAGTTCTACAAACTCATTAATACCAAAAAGTTCTGAATACTCAAAATTATTACTCATTCAATTATTTTGGTAAACAGTACTCAATGTGTTCAATTACTTTGAGCATTAGGGTTTACAGTGTACACACGTAGGCTTTCTAATTACACATGATAAAATCTAAAGGCTCATTGTGTTAACATTTAATTTGTTTAAATTCAATACTAATAAAATTGTATTCTACATTTGTACTGTAATTTTAGTACTGTTATTATGGATTTGTTTAAGTACAATGTTACACTTGATTTTATCCGCTACTAAGTGCAGCTCTAAAGGAGCTGCGGCTCATTAATCCTTGAGAGAATGAAATAAGGTCCGACACGTCAGTCTATAGTTATATAGCGACACTCAGTGGTAAAAGCCAGCAACAGCATACCGTCGCCGTGAGGTGCGACGGCAAAACTAGAAAACTGCTCTTCACACATCTGTACCTTTATACACAGTATTTATAAACGTTTGAAATATCTTTACCTTGCCATGCATTGAAAGCGGCCTTGATCTGCTGGCGCTGAGCATTACTGCGAGACGTCAGCAGCTGCAGAATGTTTTTTTCATCAGTACCTAGGCACACAGCAAATTCCAGTGTTAATATTACATTAACGTTACATACACATACAGTAATGTGCTTATGTTCTTCAGCTGTGCTCTTTACATACAGTACACTTCCATGCATGAGTAGTCACCACCAGGAGCCTTTTCATTTTAAATATTATTAATCATGTAATTCATTAATCACCATACTGTATTAGAAAACTAATCTAAGATTGTACAATTCTTTTTAAATGATTTAAATACAAAATGTGGAAGTGTTCACTTATGAACGACATTGAACATCTTGCTGACCGGAAGCAGAACATTTGCTTCCATAAATATGTTTTATTTAAGGCATTAAGGAAAGTGGTAGCATAGGAGTCGCTGTGTTCCTGTTATTCAAATATCCAAACTGTCCACCCAGCCAGCCATTCAGCATTTCTCTCAATCAATCATCAACGCATTTTTACTTTCACTTTTAAATCAGTGACTTCTGTTTAGGCGGCACGGTGGTGTAGTGGTTAGCACTGTCGCCTTGCACCTCCAGGGTCCGGGTTCGATTCCCGTCTCTGTGTGCATGGAGTTTGCATGTTCTCCCCGTGCTTGGTGGGTTTCCTCTAGGTACTCTGGTTTTCTCCCACAGTCCAAGACATGGAAGTTAGGTTAATTGGCATTCCCAAATTGGCCGTAAAGTGTGTTTGCCCTGCGATGGAGTGATGGATTACCCCGCTTTGTACCCCAACTCTCCTGGAATAGGCTCCAGGCTCCCGTGACCCTGAATAGCGGATAAAGCGGTATAGACGACGATGAGTGAGTGAGTGAGAGTGACTTCTGTTTATTGTAACATGACAAAATGTGGAAAAGTTCAATGGCTATGAATATTTAACTACATAACACTTAAGCTAACCTTAAGGATTACTGAAATGAACAATAACAAATCACCAAAATGTTACTACTGTATTTTGATTTTGTGCTTCCTGAACATTTAAGAACTATTGAAGGTCAGCAAATAAAATGTGGGATGAGGGTAAAAAAAAACAAGAGGGAGAAAGAGCAGGGTGGAGGTAAAGTGGGTTTATGGGGCAGACACTGGCTAAGACAGAAGTGAGTCTTACGCAATAACAGGTTCTCACAGGCCAATAAAGCTTTTAAATATCATAATTCTTTCATTCATTTTAAACATACACTAACATTTATCAGTATCAATGAAATCATTAACCTTCACTGTCTGCATGTCTGAATAATTTTGGACACATGAGCATCATTGCAACAGGTTTGTTAGTATGCCAAAAGCGGTGCTTATAAAATTCCAACATAAGTACCCGCCATTGATAAAGAGATTGTAGAGATATTTAAAAGGTGAATCCTAAAAATAAACCGATGAGCTTTAATATAATCAATGATATTATTATTATTATTTCAGGTTGAAGCCCTCGTACATGTCTGTCTGTCTTTCTGTACAGCAGAACTCTCTGCCTAACTCTCTTTATTAATACAAAGAAATAAAATATTGTAAGGTTGAGTATCTTACGCCGTGTTTGTTAAGTTACAATTCTTTTATCATTAGCCAAATACTGTACACCCTCTTTTCGGTAATCAGAGAGTGAATCACTGATGAGAAATCGGAAAGGTACAGTAGATCAGATAAAGATTTCTGTCTTAAAACGACTAAAGCACATTAAAATGTACTTATACCATATACTTCAGTGCTATTATTTCAGTGGTGAAAATAGTAACTAATCTCAGTAAAAAAATACTCAGTTTTGATTTTCTAATTAATATCTGTTGGTGCAGGTGTTTGTTTAAATTAAGCAAGTACCACATTAGTAGCTTATTTTAAAGTAGATTAGATATCATCACTTTTACTGAATATTTTGATTAAATTTATGCTGCAGGTTAAACTTCAGGCAGATATCCAAGTACATCAAAGGTTTCATTACATTCTGTAAAGCCAGATTTGCATGATGCTGTGACAAAATCTGGCTGGACAGACATACAGACAAACATTCATTAATTCTTCTTCTTCTTATTATTATTATTATTATTAAAAGCATAACAATTTAAAAAATAAATATGTATACTGTTTTGACTCACCATTTTCTCTCTCTTTCTTTTTTTTTACTTATGCAAAAGGGAAAAACAGTGCCAAAATTTTAAACAATCATGAAAATAGACACACATTTATCTGACATCCAGGTTAAAAAATAATCCTTAAAAAAATGCAAACGGGAAATTAATTTACCAAAAAGAGCTTTCAACAGTTCCTCACCAAAGTCAGAGTGAAGGTAGGAGTAGAAAGATGAATGGGTATTTAAACAGCTTGTCTGTCACGGAAGCCACACCCAGATCATGACAAAACCTGCAAGGAACTATGGGCATTGTTACCAAAAAAAACAACAACAAAAAAATAATACTTACACTATGAGGTATGTAGGTGCATCTGTAGAATATTGCTCAAATTCAAAAACTTTTGTGTCACCTGATTATTTCTATTAAACCATGAGTTACTCTCAATCGAATACTATAGCTATCCCCAGTTATATCTACATTTATACCCCATTTGAAACCATTCATTAATTCACAATAAGGTCTTTATCTTGGTCAAGGTGGTGGATAATAAATAAACCTAACTTCAAACTTGCAAAGTGAGCAAGCATGCTGTGACTTTTGTCTTTCAGATTGGTTGGCTACCATTAGCTTGCTAGACTCAAAAACTGTGATGATGTCTGAGAACATATCCGACCTGTGCACTGAAAATCTAAATCTTAGTCTATATTAATGGCATCGTCTCTACCATGACATGCTAGAACTAAATGGACAGCAAGAGTTTTATGATAAAATATATGGACCAAAATGTGTTGCATTTTTCAGCAAATAAGGTATAGCTATTAATATATTATTAAAACTTCCCTTTAGCAACAACTAACCTTGGCAAACAACACAAAGGCATCCTCCAGAAACCTCACATCTATTAGTATGGGTGTTTTACCTTTATTATTATTATTGAACTATAGTTCTATAAATGGTAGAAAGCAGATTTTCAAGATTCCTAGCTACTTGTCTTTAGGTCAGGCCGCCCTCAGATTGACCAATATCACCTTGAAATGGCTACGGAGCTTTAAATGCCTTGTAACACTGATGAACGAACTTGTTAAACTAGTCTCAGCTTTTCACAGCTCAGTGTTTTACAGTTAGCGACCTGCTTTTAGAAAAGAGACTTACTGTAAGTATTCACTCTCCTTGGACTTGTTTTGCATGATTATTGTGTGTACGGTACATTCACCCCTGCTACTGGTATACCCCTAAATTAGCTCTGGTGCAACAGGTTGACATAATTACTCCAGCTTTGTGCAATTAAAAAGTCACATGACCTCAGGATAAATCCCCCTGTGTTTGGAGTTCATTAGATAACATGCTGAAACATACTGCATAATGAAAATCAATGAGCTACAATAAAATCTGGAACTTATTGTTTTTATTTATCATTCATGTTTTTTTTTTTTTAATAAACCATTTGCAAAAAGACATGATGTAAAACAGTTTGCCCTTAAAATTAATCTGATGGGACATCGTTGCAGCTCATCACTCAGTAAAGCATGGTAATGGTGGCTTTGTGTTGAGAGGATGCTTATCATTAGCAAAAACTAGGAAAACCAGTCAGCCAACCATCCCCAGCCAAGCTGATAGAACTTGAGCAAAAAGGAAAAACCGGAAAGCTGAATAGGGACATATGCAAGAAAACCTGCAGCTTTTTTTTTTCAGGTTTAGCAGGCAGAAGGAGTCCGGATCACTGGGAGATCAGAAGCGGCAGTGTATTTTGACCGTGAGAGAAAAGAGTTAGGTATCATCACAGTCATTTATATATAATGTACAGTATATTTTGTGTGTGCAAGCAGAGACTTCAGCAGGCCTAAATCTGGCAGCAAGAGCCAGAAGAAACACAGACATGAGGTCTCCCTGGGAAGGAAAACAACCAGTTACACCACCATCAACAAACCTGAGTGATCAGTGGGAGCAGGGGCGCAACTGCACATTTGCTGAGGGGTATGCAAGATCATGGGTTGCGCCCATATTGTGAATTCATATTGTGAATTACATTACAGATTGGGGCAAATTTTATTGGTTTGTCTTGCATAAAGTGCAAGGAAAGATGGAGAGCCACATCTTCAGGATGATATCAGAAGAGAGGAGTTAGATGGAGAATGCAGAGATGCAACACAGGAGGAAGCAGAGGAAAAACCTTACCCAGCAGACAACTTTCATTATTTCTATACACTATGAAAGAGTGCTTAAATGTGTAATTTATGTCAGTGATATATATATATATATATATATATATATATATATATATATATATATATATATATATATATATGTGTGTGTGTGTGTGTGTGTGTGTGTGTGTGTGTGTGTGTGTGTGTGTTAGATCAGGCCTTTAAGATGTCTTTTCTATGAACACTCAGGGTCTGGAATACTGTGTGAATGAACGTGTAGAGAGATCCATACGCTAGTCTCGTTCTGTTTACACAGCAGGGCTTTCCGGGAAAAGAAAAATCGTGCATTTATTGCACCCCTGGACTGAACATAATGAACTGAGAGGACAAGGCAAGAGCCCAATAACTTGGTTGTGCTTGGTGGTGAGAACCTCAGCTAACATTTTTAACAATAAGTTAAATTTTTTAAACCAATCGCCTATTTTTTCAGGAATAATGATTTAATATTAACGGACGGTAACTATGCCCAGCCTCGCTGGCAGTGGCAACGCTAAATGTTGATGAACTTAAAGACTTACAGTAATACAGAATGATAAGTCAAGCTTACCAATCTCTTTTTATCCACTTTGACATTGCTGTCCTCATTTTAAAACACTGTTTTTCATTTTCTTTTTTTCTTTTTCTGTTCTTTCTGTTTCCCTCTTCTGTCCATTTTGCATACGTGACTGTCTGGCAACTATAGGGGGATGGGGCTCAATTGATATATATATATATATATATATATATATATTATATATATATATATATATATATATATATATATATATTTTTTTTTTACTCGTTTAAAATGCTAAACAAAAATAGTCTCTTAACAAATATAATTTTTCAAATATTTTAAAAGCTTTATTAAAGACAATTTACAAAGTTTATTTTTTCACAATGGTGACCCCCTCCGTGTGGCGCCCCCATGCACTGCATATACTGCATACCCCATTTTTGCGCCCCTGAGTGGGAGAGGGGAAGACAGCATCCAAACATACCAGTTCCATGCTCTAGGTCCATGAGTTCCCCAGATCAGCACATTTATCAAGACAAATCTATTGTTAACAGGCTTGGCTAAATACAAATCGATTTCACGATAGACTTCAGCCTGCACAGGGTTTCCAGAATAAAGGTGACAGCTATATCTTATAGGTCTGATCTTAAAGGAGCTTCAGGTACAATAATAATGATATCAAATCGATTACAGTAAATGTGAATTCGTTTACATGGTTCTTGTAATCTTATTATTTAAAACAGCCTGACAGCTTGCAATAGCTATGAAGATGGTTCTGCTCTCGACTGATGTTGACAGCTGTTTCTCTGCGGACTTGCCTACAGTCGCTCGTTAGTTCAAGACTGGAATTAACAGCATGGTTTTTAAAAGGAAGATGGCCCGTACGGGGATCGAACCCGCGACCTTGGCGTTATTAGCACCACGCTCTAACCAACTGAGCTAACCGGCCGACGACGGCAGCGCTTCCATTCAGTGTCTATATATACATACACTTTATGACGTAAAAACTATATGTGTCTGAGATAAATGACTAATTGTTTAAACAAAACACTATAATCAACCATAAATTAATTCGATTTCTTTATAGACTACTGCAGGACTGTATATTGCACAATTTATCGTCGTTAACGTTTCTAAAGCAACTCTCCTCTTCACAAGGGGCCGATACAGGTTAGCTGTATAACTAGTATACTAGTTTATACATTTTTTATACATTATTTTTATACATTTTATACATTATTTTTATACAGTTTATACATTTAAATTGCTGTAAACTAGGATAGCAACATTGGCTTTATTTCTTTATTATTGCTCTTGTCATATGTATATTTTATCTTGTCATATGTATATTTTGTTCTAAATTATTGCCTTGTACGTTTTAAGAAAGCGTATTAACGTTTTATATACTGGAAAGTTTCTCAATAAGAAACATTGTGTTGATGTTGAACACCAGCTCTCCAGTAGATGTCACTGTTGTTTAAGGTTTTGAAACGGTATCACTCATCCTTGTCTGAATCCGATCAAAGAAAGATTATCCTTAACAAGCTTGGGTTATATTCCTGAACATTGGTTCTTAGGGAATAGATTCCACAGGATATAACCGAGTTAGATTAATAATAATAGTAATATGAGGTGGTATCAAAAAGTTTCTAGATTCTTGCACCACAGATCCTACCTCTTTCACCATATGTAATCCCTCAGACACCCCAAATCCTGGCAGTAGAATTCATTATTAATGGTCTGGCCCCTGGGCATGAAGCAAATGTTGAAAAAGATAAAGGGTCTTTTTCACTTCGTCGGGCTCTTCATCTGAGAAGACTGTTGCTTTGTTTCAGGGTTGTACCCATACAGTTTTGTCACCAGTAATGATCCCCAACATGATAGATGGGTCATCCACAGCACGCTGACTCCTTGGCAGCCTGTGGACGAACTTGGCAGTGACACGGCGCATGTTAAAATCACAAGTGAGAATTGGCTGGATTGTTTCTTATGATACATAGACAATGGCAGCAATGTTGTGGATTGTCCTCTATGACGAACATCAGACACAAGATGCCAAATGGTTTCAACGTTTTGGGGGGTTGAGGTCTCTTTCAGTAATGTTCTTCTGCTCATGAAGCGTGAGTGCCACTCAAAACACCTCGAATGACTCATCATAGCATCGCCATAAACTTGTCAAATCATGTTAAACATCTTTTTGGCTGATTTGCCCAGGTTCATGCTGAATTTAATTTTCACTCTTTGTTCTAATTTGCTGTCCATGTTAAAATAGCAAACATGATAACAAACATGGTCAAAATCATGTCTTTTGGCACACTGACTCATGAAGATCGCTGCTTCCTGTGACCGTCCCTGACTGTGTGTGCCGCCTGGTGCTGCCATCTATTGGTATATTACAAAACTCATCTTGAATCTTTTTGATACCACCTTTTCACTTTACTGTTTAAATATTTAAACATATCTAAACCTTTGAATTATTTCATTTACTTCATTTACAAGCACTGTCCTGGGCTATGCTCCAGGCCCCCAGCGACCCTGTATAAAGTGGTATAGACGAGGAGTGTGTGAGAATACCTTATTGCTAAAATTTACAGTAAATCTCAATTTTAATCAAATGTACTTTATTTTCTATAAATAATATAGGGGTAAACCTGTGTCAGGATGTTTTCGTCAGTGTTTAGAAGTCAGTTTGCAATCTGACATGCATCATTGGAGTGATGTCTTGTAAATCTGTCTCTTATTGTGTTGTATACCTTGCTTTCACTGCATACAATCAGTGTTAGAACCTTAACTGATGTTGCACCAAACTGTTCTCTTGATCAACAGTATTAACTTACAATGCATAATGTATTGACATTTACAACAGTTACAACAAAATAAAATGCATATTTTCCAGAGTGCACAATTACTCTGTTGTTGTTGTTGGAAAACGACACGATAAACTGATACAAATACATCATTTTGATAGTCATCCTTAATCAGATTTTTTAAACTATTGATTAGATGTATGAACTGATTTAGACGTTTCTGGCTGTTACTGGTAGTTTCTAGAATCATCTGACTGTGGACTGGTCTATTTTCACTCCGAGTGGAGATGGAATTTTTGTTGTTTTTTTCTAGATTTTTAATTTTTATTAATTAAAATAATATACGAGTAACGCGACTCCGAAATCGTGTTTAATAAAGAGTTGATAGGTTGAGACACGTGAAAACCCTTGGCAAATAAGCGTGTTTGGAAACACACACCCCCCCGTCTGGAAAAAAATGGGAGACGTCCGCTCGCATATCAACCGCGTGCACGGTTTTATATTTTTAAATCTCGTTGGATTGATTCGTTAGCCTGTTAGCTTTCTGAGGACAAAACGCGAAAAAAAAAAAAAATCAGTCGCGAATATGGAGTGGAAAGCGATGGAAATAAACCCTGAGGTTAGTGCTTATTGTTTTTCTCATGTTTCCTCCCTACTTTTTATGTATTATCTGTTAACGTATTTAAGTTATTTATTATAATTTATCTTTATCATTGTTGTTGTTGCAGATGCTGAATAAGGTGAGACTGCTGAGTCATGGGAGAAGCTTGTGAGAAAACTAACGTTCCTCCGGGAATGGGCGTAGGCTCGGCTTTAGCCACCTGCTCTTACCAAACTGGATAACTGTCTTATTGGGTGGATTTTGGCCTAATCTCTCCCGGCGGTTACCAACAATTTGGTTTTATTGGTTAAAGTTTAATTGCTAATGATGTTTAGGTTGTAAAATATAAGATGTGAGTGTTGTATTGTTTGTGACGTCTCTAATTGACATTACATCATGGCCTGATGTCTGAGATCCAGAAATTGGCTTCCTGTGGGTGTCAGTAACTAGATCGTGTGTGTGTAGGTGCTGAGTAAGCTTGGTGTGAAGCCAGACTGGCACTTTGTGGATGTCTTGGGCTTGGAGGATGATGCCCTGGCTGGTGTGCCCACGCCCTGCTGTGCCCTGATGCTCCTCTTCCCCCTGACACAACAGGTGAAACACACACTTCTCCAAATAGTGTGGTGATGCTGGTACTGTATATTGTCAGCCTTGATGGCGTTAATTCTATAGGACAACATACTATGCTTGATGATGATGATAACTGATTTTATCTTTATCTGATTCCCCTTTCTTTTTCAGCATGAGGAGTTTCGCTCCAAGCAGTCGGTTGACCCATGCAAGGACGTCTACTTTCTGAGTCAGACGATCGTAAACTCCTGTGGTTCTGTCGGCTTGCTGCATGCCGTGGCCAACAATCGGGATCAACTCGGTTTTGGTCAGTTTGACTTGTGCAGTTCTTTCTAACCTAATCTTGCTGATTACTATCAATACATTTTTAATACTTAGGTTTCAGTAACTTGGATGCCTGGCAAATCTTCATGCCTATCTTATTGTTAATTTTGAGTCATTATTTTGCTGGCACACCCATTTGCTAAATGGTGCATCCAGGATGGCACTGTATATGCCATAGCTGTAATATCTGATTGCAACTACTTCAGAGCTGCACTACAAACAACGTTTTCCAGGAAGAGAGAGATTTTAGAGATCCATTTTGTCGTTATCCAGAAGGTGATTCTGCCTTGAAGAAATTTCTAGAAGAAACTGCTGGAATGTCCCCTGATGAACGAGCCAAACAGCTGGAGCAAAATAAGGTACTCCTGCAGTATAAGTGAAAAATGAAAATTGACACCAGGAGGTTGGTTAAGTGCTTTCTCTTTGTTCATATTGAATTAGAAAGTCTTCCACCCTGTCTGTCTTCTTTCTGCAGTATGTGGGTCTACCAGTAGGTGGGGCTTCAGTCACATGACTGAATCATTGATGTCATTGATGGGGCTTGGGTTTTTTTTTTTTTTTCTTAAATAAAATCTCAAATTGTGTTTTTCTTTTTTTTAACATTTTAATTTTAATATTTTTATGTACATTTATAGACTTGCAGTTTTATTGGTTTTTTAAAAAAAAATTTTTTTTTGATGAGGGAGATTTTTCTATTCTTGTACTTCCCAGGCAATCCAGACAGCTCATGATGAAGTTGCAGCTGAGGGACAGTGTCGTGTAAGAAACGTGCACATTCGCACGCACACAAAAAAAGAAAATGTTGCTGTTTAATTGTATTGTACTCATTTATTTTTAATACTTTTGGAATCAGCCTGAAGCCGACAAAGTGAACTTTCACTTCATCACCTTTGTCAACGTAAATGGTCAGCTTCATGAACTTGGTAGGTTATCACTTTTATTGCACTGTGAACATGTGTTATGGCTTGCTTGTTATTTTGCTACACTTGCTTTACAGTTCATGTTCAACTTAAAGTTCACTAATAAATTAGAGACAACTTGTCCTTTTAAATGAATACAGATTTGTGTTAAGTGAGGAAAGTCTGAAGCGACGCCAATATTGTTAAAAATTAAAAATGTTACTTGTAAATGTGGCCTCAGACATAGCTTCAGACTTGCCTCACTTAACACAAATTTGTATTTAATTTAAAAGGAATACTAGTTTGTTTAGCTTAGGTTGCACTGACTTGCTTATAACCATTGTAAATACCAAACATTTATTGGGAGCTAACAAATTGTTTTTGGGCCCAAGCATTATGACCTCAGCACTATATGACTGTTACATAATGGCTATGAAAGTGCTGATGTCCTAGTGTATGAAGGGTCCTCTTTTTGTTCCAAGTTTTTTTTTTTTTTTTTTCAGAATCTTGGGCATTTTGCGGTTCTTAACATGCTCAGAAACTCTTGGATGCTATTAGGCCGCCTGAGTGAGATTTTGCTGCATGGCTCATACACGTGCATGTAAAAACCAGTACACATTAAGAGATCATTAAGCTGAACAACTTTCACATTGCATGTCATGGCACTTCTTAACACAGGCCGTTATTTTGGGTCGTTTGCAAAATGCATCCAAAGGAATTTGAGGTACTCCTATTAAAGGAATTATATGATCGCAACTAAACCAGGTCGGTGTGATTTTTCAAGACATTTGATACAAAAGTGCGCAGGACATCTGTTGCTTTTTTGGAGGTCTTTTATCATTTTGACAATTTTTTGTTTTGGCTTGTTCCCACTAAATGTATGCCCTACTTTGCCTTCTGTCTAGTGCATGGCGATGGTGCAAGGTGAAATTTTTTTTGTAGGTACGAGGATCACGTTTTTTTTTTTTTACGGATTTCAATTGAACATTCATGAGTACGTATTAAATGTACGGGGCGATCTGTTATTTTTGTTTGTTTCCCAAGGCCCCCCTCTCCATACAAGTTTCAAAGTAGCATATCTTCTTTACCTGTAGGTTTTATGTGATGTGTGCACAAACGATGCATTAAAATTTATGAAATGTAAAAAGATTCAATAGTATATTGAAAAATTAATTCAGATAAATGTATTTTCTTGCATTGAGCATCGGGTCATTTGGTTAACATGTCTAGCCCTACATTGTGTTTTGATTTAAAATGTGTTTGCAGATGGCAGAATGAAAGGACCTGTAAACCATGGTGCAACAAAACCAGACAGCTTTGTCATGGTAATGGTTAATTGAAACTTTTTTTTTGGGGGGGGGATATTAAATTATAGTCGTATGAACTGAATACTCAAACATCTCTCTATCTGTAGGATGCTGCAAAGGTATGTCGTGGATTTACAGAGCGAGAGAAAGGGGAGGTGCGATTCTCTGCTGTGGCACTTTGTAAGGCCTGAAGATGAGCTGGACCCAACGCTGATCAAATGACCAAAAATTCCCCCTCCCTTACAGGCCAGAGCACATCAGTCCTGCACAGTTCACACAAACTGCCTGCTTCTGAATCTCACATACTGTTCAATATTTTCTCTGCCTTTCTTCATAGCTGTCCGGCTTCTGTTCTGTTTGTAAATTGTTTATATTTGAACAAGTTGCCTAATTGACACATGCTCTTGTGATTTGGTTCAGTTCTAAATAAGCTTTCAGCTTCTAAACGTAATGCCGATTGGACTGAAATTCGGGTGCGCGCCTCACCAGGAAGTGTCTGTAATCTGGTGTTAAGTGCTATGCTGATCTATAAAGCGAAGAATGAGGGGGTTTCACTGACACCGTTTAGTGCAAATATTTCCCATTCTGGCTAACAGGGAAACTATTCTCTTTTTGTGGTCACTGCTAATGTAGTTAATAAATAAATGTGAAGAAACTGTTTAACAGTTGTGTGTGTAATTTTTAAATGACGTGCAAATCGCATCAATAAGGGCTAATCTAAATGAACAGGATAAAGATGGCCTTCTTTCAAGGCAGTGTGGTGTTGGTTGGGGGGTGTTCTTTCCCTTGTGTCTGCAGGGTTTTCCCTGGGTTCTGCTGGTTAATGAACCGGTGTCTCTAAAGAGACCAGAAACTGCCCATTGTCGCCACCATTTTTAAAACCTCACAGATGTTTTTTAAAGTTCATATTCGTAACTTGAATTCAAATTCCCACTAGTGGCTACGTGATGTCCTATCCGGGTTGAAATCATGCTTTGCCAGGATATTTGAAATCAAATTAAGCCGTGTATGTACAGTACGTGCCATGCAATGGATTGGCACCCCGTCCTGGGTATCACCCGCCTTTTGCCCAAAGTCTCCTGCGCTACTCGTGCCCCTGTACAGGATCAGCGCTATAGAAGATGAATTAGCTGTCTTCAAAACCTCATCAGCTATCAATTCATCAAAATGTGTGAATAAACGATTGCATTTGTTTTGAGTGAGGAAAGGTGACCTTTAAGGTAAAACGTGCAAAGTGTAGCTGATTCAGTATCCTCTGATCAGAGTTTCATTATAAACCATAAAAACAGCGCAGCATTTTCTAAACCAGGAGCGCGCGCGAGAGGAGGGGTGCATTCCAAATGCATTGCCAACGTCTAAATAGGTGCACTCCGTATGGCGTGAAAGCCTGCACTACGTAGTGCACGACATGTCCATTGGAGATGCATTTGGTCGCAGCAGACGGGGGGAATCGGAGCGATAACGGAACTCCTCCATTGTTTTCGTGCACACTGCTGTCTTCTGGCATTGGCTGAGCGCGGAGCTGCGTCTCTCTCTCTCGCTCTCTCTGCCCCTGCATCGTATTTTTAGCTCAGACTGTGCTGAGCACTGCGCTGGTGCTCTGGGTGCAAATTACAGCAGCTCGTGCGGCGGCAGCAGCTCATCGGCACCATCCAGGCTATCAGGATTTGTTTGATTCAGTGCTGCAGGGATTTGGGACTGTGCGCGGACTTCTTCCTCTGCAAATGGCCAGTGCTGATGAGGGCTCCGGTTCCCGACCGGATCACCATGAAGTCGCCGAGTGCAGCTCCGGACCTGCTTTCCAAGAGGCGCAGAAATGGATCGAGGTCAGTCAGGTGTCGCGCGCGCTTCCTTCAGTGCACGTCATATTTATGCATTTTTGTGGAATTTTAATATAAAAGCGGCATGAATTTATAGCTGAAGACCTGTTTTATATTGTACCGTCACCTGTTGTGTATGTGTGTCTGAGTGGTAGATGGATATGGCCTGCCAGTACCAGTGAGCGCGTGCGTCGGGTTACGGCGGCAGGCGGCACGCGCACAAACAGCGCAGCCGTGATATCACGTGCGATATATTCGCGCGGGTGAAGTCAAGTCTCCTTCGCACGTGGTCGTATTTAATTAATTGATAATAATAATAAATTACTAAATATACAGTAGTACCCAGTTTTATTGTAGAATAAGTAGTCAGCCCAAGTGTGACGTCAATTTATAGCCCAAACACAAATATCCAGATCTTTCTAATGACACACACACACACACACACACACACGTATGTACTGTATATATGGACAAAAATGTTTGGAAAAAACAGTTAAGTATTGAATTCAGGTGTTTCAATCAGGCCCATTATCCCCTGTGAAGGGCAATCTTAATGCTTCAGCATACCAAGACATCTAGGACAATGTTATACTTCCAGCTTTGTGGCAACAGTTTGGTGAAGATGCATTTCTATTACTACATGTAATGCACAAAGCAAAGTCTATAAAAACATGGTTTGATGAGTTTAGTGTGGAAGAACCTGACTGGCCCTAACACAGAGCCCTGATCCTGGAATGGAGATTGTGAGCCAGGCCTTCACATCCAACATCAGTGTCTGACCTCATAAACACTCTACAGGATAAATGGGCATGAATTCCCACAGAAACACTCCAAACTCTTGTGGACAGCCTTCCAAGAAGGGTGGAAGCTGTTATAGCCAACTCTATATTGAAGTATATGTATAGGTTAGGCCAAATATTTTGTCCATATAATGTATACATAAGACAATATATTGTTTATTAGTATAGTATACCCTTAACACACAGCATTGGATTTGGTTGTCTGTTTTTGTAGCCCGAACTCCAAAAGTGCCAATTCACTAATGACTTTTTCAAAAGTTTCCTAGATTGATTCAACAGAAGCCAAGCATGACCAAATTATTAAAATAGAGCTTTTGCCTAACCTGGACACTTACTCTACAGCTGAAAACTGTACTTTGATGAAAATTGAAGGTCAGGGATATTGCATGGAATACCTGACAGAATGTCATATTACACTAATAAGGTAACAAATGAGAATTTCAAGAGTCATGGTGGTTTTGTGATTAGTATTGCTGCCTCTCACGTCCAGGGGTTCGAATCTCATCTCCAGTCTGGAGTGTGTGAATATTGCATGTTCTCCTTGTGCTCAGTGGGTTTGGGCTCAAGTGCTCCAGTTTCCTCTACAGTCCAGACATGTGTTATAGGCTGTTTGGTGTGTGTGTGTGTGTGTGTGTGTGTGTGTAGGTTGCCAGGAGGTTGGAGTCATCAACAATGTATTATGTCCCTTACAGCAGGGAAGGCAATGGCATGAAGTCATAGGTCACTCCAGCCAACCATCATTTACTGTAGATGGCTTGAATGAATGAATGTTTCTTAGAATGTTTCTCCTGACCTTTTAGTCATTCAAATGCGTCTTCAGTGTACGTAGGCCAAAATATCAAAAAATTGCCTGCTTTTGTTTTTTATGTTGGCAAATATTTTTTTTCCTACTCATTCAAGCCATCTTGACTAAATGATGGTTTGCTGGAGTGACCAGTAATATGAATTCATAGGTCACTCCAGTTAACCATCATTCAGTGTAGATGGAGTGAATAAATGTTTCACTTCATAGTCTTTTTAGACTTTCAAATGCTTCTGGTATGTGTTTTCTACAAACAAAAACAAAAAAAATATTTTTTTCATTTTTATACTAGCTAGGACTTAAACAAGATTAGATTTAGATTAGATTTTTCCCCTTTTGTGACATCATATAATATCAACTTGTTGCTTCGCTTTGTTACATAGATACTGAAGTGACATAAAGGGAGTTTAAGGTATGAAATAAATAGGGATTTCATCTTTAACATCTGGGGGGGGGGGGGGGAATGACATCTGTATTAACTTGTTAAAAAAAGGGAGACCTTTACTTTCAAACATAACTACATGCTAAATACTAAAGTCCATAAGGAGACAGTTTTCTGATTGTTTAAGGCGTATTTAACTGCCACTATCTACACTACTCGCCAACACCAAGTCATAAAGCCATAAATGCACATTTCTATAACTGTGTTCCACTATTAACAATAGATATAAGCAGTAGTATTATTTGTAATAAAGGTCTAAAAGGTCTTGTTTCCCTCACCAATCGGTTCTTGTTGCCATGGTAACTAACTCACAATCATAGCGCCTCAAAAGTTCTACAATTACATCCCGTTTGCGCTATGTGCCAGTGTACTCTATTCATAGATTCTGATTGAAAGTTTCTCTTCGTCTTATCTCAGGGGTAGAAGATGTTCAAGATGTAGGCCTCGCTATAAATACCGCGACCTGTTTTTAGGTGAAGTTGTAGATCTTAACTACATGCTTGTGTGGTGCGTAGTATGTGCTGTTGCTCGCCACCTATTTCACTTCTACGGTGGGATGCATTCTTTAATGCATTTGTGAGAACGAGGCGTGAGATGGTCTCTCTGTCTCTCTCTCTCTCTCTCTTTTTATCTGTCACTCTTGTGCCTGTCAGGCTACCGACCGGAAAGTAGAACAAATCAATTTTCATTCCAGTTTTTTGTCTCTCTTGCTGAAACCCTGACCCTAATTCTTTTGTTTTTTTTGTCAGTATGGCTTCTCTCTCTCTCTCTCTCTCTCTCTCTCTCTCTCGCTCTCTGTATGTTCGCTCTATCTGTGTGAGGTATTTTTGCTGGTCCACCTAGTTTTCTACATATCTGTTTTGTTGAAACATTTTTTTTTACAGTACCAGTCAAAGTTTGGACACACATTTGTATTTATTTTCTATATTCTGGAACAATACTGGATTTTCTTGTATTAAAACTGTGAAATAATACATGGCATTAGGTAATTAAGCAACAACACCAACAGTCAGTTGTTACTTCAAGACATGAAGGTTAGCTGTCCTTCAAGAACAGTATTGTCAAGTGAACTTGCAAAACCCATTAAGCTCCATGATGAAACTGGCCCTTATGAAGACCTTCCCAGGAAAGCAAGACCAAAATGTACCTCTGCTGCAGAGGAGAAGTTCATTTAGCGTTACCAGTTACCTCAGAAATCACCTCAGCACCTCAGATTAGAGCCGTTATAAAGCTTTACAGAGCAGAAGTAGCAGATACATCTCAATATCAACTGTTCAAAGGAGATTATTGCATACTTTGGATGCCTTTATCATTGCGTCACAGTGTAGAAACAAATACAATAATAAAAAAACAAAAAAACATTTTTTAATCCAAACTGGAAAAAAATACTGCTTCAAGGTTGGGTTTAGGATTAGAGGTTAGGTTTAGGTGTATCAGAGCATGTATTAGTGTAATAATTATGTCAAAGCAAAGTCCTCAGGAGGGTGATAAGGTGTGTGTTTTTGAGTGTGTATGTGACTGTGTCTGTGGAGGTATGTCAGGGGTAAATGCAGAAGCAGCTGTGATGGGGAGTGCTTCATAAATAGCCAGGCTGAAATAGCTCAGCACCCTGCTGCTTCCAAAGAGCTGTTAACAGCGTTAGAATGAAGCACACACACACACACACACACACGCACACACACATACACACACACACACACACTGGGGTGATTTCCTCCCAGCGGATAGAATGTAGCTTTTGGAAGGACGTGAAATTTTTTGAAGTGATCATGTCTCCTGCAGCGACCATGTGTTTCTTATCCAACACAGGAAGTGGAATTATGGGTAACCGAATCTGGTCGACCTCATTCAATCCCCATGGGTGTATGAGAACGGACCAGGGTGTGACATTGTTCAGATATTTTGACGTGAATATGCTCAGAGCAGCTGCCCTGCTCTGAAACGAACAGTCGCAAGCTATCGCGTTTCGCTTTATCACGTTACACGAGCCTCGAGGTTCTTCTCCTTCAGCCTATCGGGTTACAGAGTGTTCGATACCCGGGTGAAGCACGGGAACACGCGTTATGATCAAGACTCAATTCGATTAGTGTTCTTTGTAGATAATAAACGTATGCTGTGTGTGTGTGTTCAGAGAGAAAGAGAAAAAGAAGAGCTGATACCGTATTGATCAGTAGAGATGCGATTATGACGTGTAGCTTCTGATTCTTTCTCTCTACCACACACACACACACACACACACACACACACGGATTAAAGGGGACAGCTGTTGCGCTGGGAAATGCTAGATAGGGGTAGCACGACGGTAGTGCTGACACGACCTTGCAGATCCGCATGCTCTCATCCTTCAGTCATCAGCATGAAAACATGCTTTAATAATAAGAATATTGGTCAACTAAAAGTTGTAAAGATCAGTTACAATAAAAAAAAAAAACATGCAGCCACAGTAAAAGTAATAAGGAATATACAAAAGACCAGAGGACGCCGCTTTTCTTACCTCGGCATGCTGAATTTGTCATTTGTTTTTACTGTAAAAATTGGAAGTTTAAGGGCAGTTGTTAGGTTAAAAACACAACAGGAATAACATTTTACATAATTGTACCGATGTTGGATATTTAACACTGCATCAGGACAGAAGACTTCCACTCCTTCCATTCCTGTTCTTATCATAACATTTATTGTTAAAGTTCTAGTTCTTAGGTTGTCTGACAGCGTCATAGTTCAAAATCTTTTAAGTCATAAAGAAGGTAAGGTGCAACTAAGATTAACTATTTTTAGAAGTCACATAAATTAGACAGTATTTGTCTGTTTTGATTGGTGGCAACCTCTTGGGCTGCGTTCCATTTCTCTGCAGGGAATGTCGAATAAGGGAACTTCCCTCTTTGTTGTTGCTAATGTGGAAATTTTACACCGCGAAAATGAAATATGGAATATTTATTGAAATCAAAACTGATATCGTTATAAAATATTTTATTGAAACGTGTATAAGTTAGTTAAATGATTTGATTCATTTACAAAATGTATGAAGAAATGATTACAGACAAATTACTAGTTTATATAATAGTTATCAATTAAATGTAATAAAAAAATATTGTCATATTAATATTATATCATCCTCAATAATGTTTCATTCTCTTTTCTGGAGACCCATTGTTCACTTGTTACCAACAATGTTTACAGTTCCCTTTAATCTGAGCAGTTTCACTCCCTGTGGTTGGAATAACACTTAGCATGGCTAAACACTCTGTAGTGCACTTCTCAGGGCTCTAAAAGTAAGTAAATTTCCATAGAGCCCCCATGTCCAACTTCACAAAAGAAACAAACATTTGCTTTCTGGTACAGAAAAAAAAAACAAACAAACACGGTCACAGTAGCTAGATTTCTCATTCATGACATTAATTTTAGCAAAGCTAAAGCTAAGCTAGCAAGCTTGGGATAAGTAGGCGTGTACCAACCAACAGCCAGGTTCAAGCATGCTAGCTTACCTTTTAGCTTTGCTAAAATGCTAAGATGGCCAATGTTAATTTATATGCTAAGCTAGCAAGCTTGAGGTAAGTAGGCGTGTTCCAATCAACACCCAGGCTCAAGCTCGCTAGCTTATCTTTTGCTAAAACCCTAAGACAGTCAATTTTAATTTATATGCTAAGCAAGCAAGCTTGAGGTAAGGTGTGTTCCAACCAACAGCCAGGTTCAAGCTTGCTATCTTATCTTTTAGCTTTGCTAAAACCCTAAGACATTCTATGTTAATTTATATGCTAAGCAAGCAAGCCTGAGGTAAGAAGGTGTGTTCCAACCAACAGCCAGGCTCAAGCTCGCTAGCTTATCTTTTAGCTTTGCTAAAACCCTAAGACAGTCAATGTTAATTTATATGCTAAGCAAGCAAACTTGAGGTAAGAAGGTGTGTTCCAACCAACAGCCAGGTTCAAGCTTGCTAGCTTATCTTTTAGCTTTGCTAAAACCCTAAGACATTCTATGTTAATTTATATGCTAAGCAAGCAAGCCTGGGGTAAGAAGGTGTGTTCCAACCAACAGCCAGGTTCAAGCTTGCTAGCTTACCTTGCTAGCTTCGCTAAAATGTTAAGATGGCCAATGTTAATTTATATGCTAAGATAGCAATTTTGAGGTGATTAGGCATGTTCAAATAACAACCAGACTCAAGCTTGCTAGCTTACCTCTTAGCTTTGCTAAAATGCTAAGATGGCCAATATTAATTTATAAGCTAAGCTAGCAAGCTTGAGGTAAGTAGGTGTGTTCAAATAACAATCAGACTCAAACTTGCTACTGTAGCTTACCTCTTAGCTTTGCTAAAATGCTAAGATGGCCAATGTTAATTTATATGCTAAGCTAGCAAGCTTGAGGTAATTAGCCAGGCTTCATTTTTTACGGCAATTTTCCCAGTTATGGATCAAAACCAATGGTTACCAATGGCGATGACTGGAGCCCCCTCAGTTGAGCTCTTCAGAAAACCTATAGGAGATGTCAGACGAACTGTCCAGTTTTTTTTACAGTCTATAGTACTGTAAATCCGTGGCCAGGTAAAATTCAGTTCTATTCAATTCAAGTTTATTTGTATAGCTCTTTTACCACCTGTACTTATTGCGAAGCAGCTTTTCAGAATCAAAAGTAAATTATGGAACTTTGTACGAAATGTGAAAAATGTGCATGAATCTAAATGATTAGCTTATCCCTTGCATCATCAGTCATGCCTTTTCATTTACTTATAGTAATAATAAATATAATATTACTCTATTTCTGGATGCGGTGCTGTTCACATGCAGTCTTTGTGCTATCCTGAGTTTTCTGCACACTCTTTGCGGCGCTTCCGTAGTCGTTAAACAAGTTCATCCTGTTTTCCTTAATGTGTCAGTCTTTGGCTTTGCATACTGAGCAAACAGTCCTGTTTGCTCCATGATCATCGTTTAAAATCCAAAATTCATATACACTAATGTAATGCTTAAGTTCAAACTAAAATCTAATGTCATCTGTCAGTGTGGGTTATTTGTACTTTAAATGGACAATGTACACTCCAGTGTGTGTGTGTATAGTTGGTTTACTTTCAGTTTCTCCTCCAAATGCATTTGTAGGGGAAAAAAAGTCTGGTAGGCGAAATAACTCACATTGTTAATGTTCATCACCCTCACAACTCACTCGAGCGTAGATCAGATCTACAGTGCGTGTCAGTCAGTGTATTCACCTGATCACGAGTGTCACTGATGCACTGCAGGAATCTACATTCCGGGTTAGAAAGAAATCGTCCCCAGACGCACATGTTTATTTTATTCTGTGTATTTTTTTATTTTTATTTTGGGAAGTAATACCTTATATTAAAGTCTCTCTTTTAATCCGTGATTAAGACATCTGAAAAGTCTCTGACTGTGCAGCACTTTGGATAACAGCACCTGCCTCATGAATAAATGTAAATATAATGTAAATCAGGTTTACTACACACCCCTCCCTTCGACCTGCCTTTTCTAAACCTTTATAACAAAGACGTGATTTAAGTGGTTCAAGCTATACTATGCTATAAAATACACTTGATTTATTGGCGTAGGATTTCCCAATTTATTTTTCAAGCTAATAGTATAAATGGACAAGATGTAATTTAAAAACATAAAAACAAAAAAACAATTTTTTCTTTGTTAAACATCTGTTTATATAGTCTATTAGCCTGCGATTATGCACAGTGCCATGAAAAAAAAAATCATTTTTTATTTTTTAATGATTTATTTTTGCATATTAGTTACATTTACAATTCAATTGAGATCATCAAATACTTTTGATTTCTTGATTCAATAAGTCTGGCAGTAATCAGGCCTGGATGTGGCAAGTGAAATTCTAACAAAAATCACAGTGCATTCATGATAGCAAGGGAGACGATAAATTTTTTTCACATAGTCCCAGGTGGGTTTGGACAGCATTTGTCTCCCCTTAATAAATGACATCATCATTTAAAATCATGACACTGTACAGTATCTGCTATACACGTTCCTGTGTAAGTTGTTACTATGGAAACAACAGTGTCTGCAAGAATGGCTGCATTAATATAAACTTTGAATTGAGCCAAAACTACTGGCAGAGCTACAGTCAACTCGGATTAAATAATTTAACAGCGCTGTGCTGTCAAAATAGATTTAAATTAATTTAAAAAGTGCCAAATTGACAACCTTGAATGTTTCTCTCTCTCTCTTTTTTTTTCATTTTTTTTTTCAAAATACTGTTTGCTGGAATTCTATTTATAAAAAAGTAAACTGCAGTGCAAATTTTCTATGTGAAAATAGTTTCTTGACATGGTATTACTGCTACAGTATCACAGTACCCCTTAATTAGAGGGTTTTATTTATCAGACGCTTTTGTAGACTGCTATGATGCACAGGTGGGTCGAATCCAATCTGCCAGGGGATCACACTGCGGCCTACTTCCAAAGAATTCTGACCAATCCTGCCTACTCTAGTAGTTATTTTTGGCCATAACAGTTTTTAATGAGCTTGGTTTGGTCTAAATCTACCCGTATTCAGTATGTACTCTACTTATCCTACTTATTCATTAATTCATCCTTCCATCGTGCGCACCCTGGGTTCGATTACAGCGGGCCTGGAGGCCAACACAAGGTGGGGTAATTTTAGTAAAAGTAACTTGTTTAAGATCGATTAGCTGTAAGTGCTCAGTTTCATTGGTCATTGTTTATAGTACACCCTCATCAGGGAGTGGTGAAGAGACTCAGCTCAGTGGCATAGAGAAACCCCACCAGCAACTTGTACTGTACGTATATTGGCAGCATAATTGAAGAGCGACACATGGCCATATTGATGCTCACAAGGCCATAGGCCACTTGTGTCGTAGACTCGACACAGAAGCATGAAGAAAGAAACAAAGAAAGCACAGTGACTAAACATTCCTAACTGTAGATCTAAGAAGGTCAAATTGAAAGTGATGTCAAACGAAGACGACCACTCATGGCATAAACAAAGGAGCACCTCAAACTTGGAAGGAGTTATGCTATTATTAAACGTAGCTCATTACATAGATTGAAAAGAAACAAGTTAAATGCACCATTAGTTTGGGTGTCTCATAAGCATGTGATAATAGTCTTATCCTGTGATCGATTTTCTGATCATTTGCAGTAGTGACAGCTGTCATTTAATCAAAGCTGCATAGTGGACAGGCCTCACATTTAACAAAAACGTGTTGTGGAAAATGTTTTTTTAACAATATTAATAATCTGAGAGAGTTTTGCATGTGATTTAGAAATACTATTGCAAAAGAGAAAACACCATACAGTATGTAATCAGAACACTATTCACCATGCAAGTATATCAATAATAAAATACCTTTATGAATTGTTGGGACATTTGCATGCATTTTCTCATATTTGAATATCTGTCTTTGTTTTTTAATCAGTGTCCTTTAAAAGGTAACATATACTGTCCTGACCTGGAAAAAGCTTTGATCTCTGCTTAGCACCTCTATTTAAAAATGGCACAGAGAAAAGCCTGGAGTCTAGACCTTTAAATGATTTGGTCTCCTCATGCATCAAGAGACAGAGCCCACACGAAGACCACACTCACAAACACACACAAACACACACACACACACACACAGTGCTGAAGTTGCACATTCGGCATTCCCTGTTACATAATCCTGAATTCACACTCGCACAAGTATGTCACGATCTGGTAAGTCCATTGGGTTTCCTCATAGTTTTATAAATGAGAAGGAAAGGAAGAGCAGGAGCGGGCAGGCCTCATTAAGATCACATCAAGATGTCTGTGAAATAAATTCAGACATCTCGGAGAAGGCGCTGCACTGCTTTGGTGTAAAATGTGTAGCTAGTTTGGTTTCCTGGCACTCAGTAACGATACAGAGAGAGAAAGACGGAGCGAGAGAACAGAGGTCCTGCTGAGAGAGGTTGAGGGGGTTGGGGGGGGTGAGAATGTGGCGAAAGACAGAAAGAAAGAGGAGCAGTGTTGGGTAATTTGTTTGGGGGTTGGGGGGGGTTCTACATACTTTTGAAGTACACTGTTTCAAGCGTGTTTCCTGGCAACTGTTGGGGGGGGTGCATACATTTTTAGCTATTTGGAGAACAACTAAATTTGGGAATACTCGACAGTTTGACATTGTCTCCATTAAGAACTGTGCTTTTTTTAGGGGTAGGTGAAGCATAGTAATACAGGTCAGCAAGGATAGTATTCCAATTATTATTGTGTGTGTGTGTGTGTGTGTGTGTGTGTGTGTGCGCGTGTGTGTGTGTGTGTGTTAGACTATCCAGAGAAACTGGAACTGTTCCCCTTCTCATACAAATGACTAGTTGTGGTAGACAGATATATAAAACTTACATACATATATTACTTACATATATATAATTACACTTATGATATTGATATATAACTGTGATGTGTGTGTGTTAGAGAGAGAGATAGATGTTATTTCCAAACTTTGTACCCCGAAGTGGCTCATAAGGCATACACTATAATAGGTGTCTAAGCAACTAGTGCAACAGAAAACACACACGTACACACAGACCTGACTTACTTTCCTTGTGAGGACCTTCCAATTTAAATGTAGCAAATCTAGAATCTGTACATAAGCTAACCCTAACCTTAACCTCAGTAGCTAAAGGTAAACTTTATGTATTGAAGCTGTAGGGTTTCTTAAAAAAAAGAAGAAAAAAAAAAAACACTACGGGGCTCAGACAAATGTCCCTACAAAGTCAGATATTCCTATTCTTGTAGGGACACATGGTTCCTACCAAGATATAAAAACATGTGCCCATAACAATATGATTTACACTTCAAAGATTAGATTAAGAAAACAAATCATGAAGTCTGAGAATTAACGTCTACCTATCTATTATACCTAACATTGATAAAGCAACGAACATTCAACTAGCAGATGTCAACATTTAAACATCTGGTGATACAAGTAGTGGACAAAGTACTCACCTTAAAATTGACTTAAGTATCAAAAGTACCTAGCTTGTACTGAGTTCACTGTAGTCTTTAAAAAAAGAGTAAATGTACAGTACTGTGCAAAAGTCTTAGGCCATATTATCTGTAATGCAAATTTTGTATTATTTGTTTGGATGTTCCCAAGACATTTGCACAGTACTGTAAATGAAACAGTTGTTAGGTTTTACTGAGCATGCTGGAGAATATGAGTTCTTTTGGTAGCTTCATCACACTCGCTCCTTTCTGTTTTCATGCAAAATTGATCTGTCATGTAATATGTCACTTTCTATACAGGCCTACAAATATTATTCTGTAATGTTATTTATTCATAACTTTTAGTGTATCTTTGTAGGGTCTTGGTAATGGTCTTGTACATAATAATGCAGACGTAATAAACTTATATAACAAAATTTGTACTACAGATAATATGGCGCCTAAGACTTTTGCACAGTAATGTATATGGGGGAAAGTAGAAAGTACAGATACCTGCTGAAGCATGTAGTGAGCTAAAAGTAAAAAGCATTAACAAAACTACTCAGGTAAAGTGCAGATACATGAAATATGTACTTAAGTAAATATTCTTAGTTACCTTCCACCTCTAATTAATGCATTTTACTTTACCTGAGGTTTATTAATAGTGAAGTTATGTGAACTGATGTCATAAATAAGTTAAAATAAAAAGAGTTCCCTGAACTTCAGTAGCAGACATAAAAGGATCACTTTGGTCAATCCAGGTTGAAGACAATTAAGAGATGGTGTGTTGTAGAAATCCAGTCATATGCAATATGTTTAATTAATTAAATGTTGTAGAAATTCAGTCATATGCAATATGTTTAATTAAACATTAAACATATTGCATATGACTGGATTTCTACAACACACCATCTCTTAATTGTCTTCAATATGTTTAATGTTTGTCTGGCCAACATTTTTCATTGTTGGTTGAGCCCAAATTAATCATAGCTGAGTGGTGAATAAAATTAAAATACATTAACAATGAACTTTGAAGTTGGAGTGAAAGTGTGTCAAATGGATAGCTTGGACAAAAGTAATATCTACTCAGGATGGACAGGGTGCCAATCCATCGCAGGACACACCCACTATGGACAATTTGGGAACGCCAATTACAAGGATAAACTTGGACTGTGGGAGGAAACCGGAGTACCCGGAGGAAACTCAGCAAGCACGGGGAGAACATGCAAACTCCATGCACACAGAGACGGGAATCGAGCCTGGCCGGGGATCGAACCCAGACCCTGGCGGTGCGAGGTGACAGTGCTAACCACTACACCACTGTCCCACCCTAGTATAAGATTAGTGTAAATCTTTGTATTTTCCAGATATTGTAGTTATGCTTCTTTTTCAAAATGAATGCTCGAAATGAGCAAAAAGTTTAGTTCTGTGGTTGGATCCTGAAGCTCTAATGTGAAAGTAACAGTAATGCAGATGATCCTGATAAGGGCTCGTATATCTTTCAGGCCCTTTGCTTTTGATCGCGGTTTGTTCTTTTAACTTGAAATTCAGAGAGAGCTTCACATTTTTCCTAGTCTCTGAAACCGTCTGTGAATACTCTGTTTGACTTAATCCAGTTCACATGGCCTATTTTTCTGCTGTATTTTAAGACACAGCAGAGACACACCCTCGCCTCCTCTCTGTTTTATAGCTCTGATCCTGAGTGGCTTCCACACGCTAATGGTTCCCTGAAAGGCTGTTATTAAAATTCAAATGAACAGTTAAGAGTTATTAGGAAACATTTTGTTTAGAACAGTAGACAGAGAGAAATATTTTTTTTAAATGATAGAAAACAGAACGTGATGAGTTTCGTGCCTTTGTTGCCTGCTAGATAAGCAATTGATGCTAACCAAACTGTAGGGACACTTAAGAAAGCTGAAGATTGTATTTAGTACCTCTAGGGTCCGGGTTAAATTCTTGTCTCTGTGTGCATGGAGTTTGCATGTTCTCCCTGTGCTTGGTGGGTTTCCTCCGGTTTCCTCCCAAAGACCAGTAGATTAGGCTAATTGGAGTTCCCAAATTGCCCGTAATGTGTGAGTGTGTGTGCCCTGTGATGGATTGGCACCCTGTCCAGGGTGTCAAGGGTGCCTGTCTAAGGGTGCCTTATGCCCTAAGTCTCCTGGGATAGGCCCCAGACCCCCTCGACCCTGAATACAGGATAAAGCGGTATAGATGATGAGTGAGAGAGTGAACTCCATCATGTTTTATCTTGTTCAATATGAGGGCGTTCATGTCAAACCGGGATGTTATTATGAAATTGCTAGTGAGTAAAGGTGTAAAACCAACTGACATTTATAGAAGACTTCAAGCACAGTACAATGATGAGACTCTTAAAATATTTGAATTGTGCAAACGTTTTAAAGAAGCCCGTGCGTTCGTGAATTCAGGGCCGTGAACATTCAGCGAGAGGAACACCTGATTTTTGAAAATCTGATAACTTGTCACCAACTTGTAGAACTGTACACACAACCATGCGTGATTACTCAGCTGGGAGTTATTTCCACATCCACCATACAGTCCTGACCTCATTCCAAGCCATTTCCACATGTTTGAGCCATAAAGGGAGTTCCTGGGAGGCCAGCATTTCAGACATGAAACAGGCGGTCTGATCATGGCTCTGGTCTGAAATTATACAGGTCCTTCTAAAAAAATTAGCATATTCTGATAAAGTTCATTATTTTCTGTAATGTACTGATAAACATTAGACTTTCATATATTTCAGATTCATTAAACACAACTGAAGTAGTTCAAGCCTTTTATTGTTTTAATATTGATGATTTTGACAGCTCATGAAAACCCAAAATTCCTATCTAAAAAAATTAGCATATTTCATCCGACCAATAAAATCTGCTGAAAAGCTTTATGGAGATGAAGATTTAATTTTTCAGCACGACCTGGCACCTGCTCACAGTGCCAAAACCACTGGTAAATGGTTTACTGACCATGGTATTACTGTGCTCAATTGGCCTGCCAACTATCCTGACCTGAACCCCATAGAGAATCGGTGGGATATTGTGAAGAGAAAGTTGAGAGACGCAGGAGCCAACACTCTGGATGAGCTTAAGGCCGCTGTCGAAGCATCCTGGGCCTCCATAACACCTTAGCAGTGCCACAGGCTGATTGCCTCCATGCCACACAGATTGAAGCAGTCATTTCTGCAAAAGGATTCCCGACCAAGTATTGAGTGCATAACTGAACATAATTATTTGAAGGTTGACTTTTTTTGTATTAAAAAAACTTTTCTTTTATTGGTCGGATGAAACATGCTAATTTTTTTTAGATAGGAATTTTGGGTTTTCATGAGCTGTATCAATATTAAAACAATAAAAGGCTTGAATTACTTCAGTTGTGTGTAATGAATCTAAAATATATGAAAGTCTAATGTTTATCAGTACATTACAGAAAATCATGAACTTTATCAGAATATGCTAATTTTTTAAGAAATAAAAAGCACCCTAGGCTTATGTCCATAATCAGTGGCTACAGTTCTAGTTATTCAGTACCATTTCCAGTGTAGTGGCCAGAGAAAGTGAAAGTAGAGAGCAGTGATTCACTGGTGCACAAGCACTAAGTGTAAGATCAGGATAAAGATCAGATAAACCAGCCATGCAAATGCATAAAAGACGAGTTCTGTTGCTACATGTGTTTTCAGTAAAACAATTAATTCCCGTCATCTCGTCAATGATCACATTCATGTGTTCAAACTGTATATATGGTTACCAGAAATTATTCTTACTATTATTAGAACAAATGCTTTATTCTTTAATAGGGTGTAAACCTAAATTAGCCAACTGCTTCTGACCAATCAGAATTGAGCATCAGACAGCACTGCGATCTGAGAATTTACAGCAGTTATAACAACATTGAGAGAATTGCTAGTGCTAGTTGTGTGCTAATAACCTCAGTAGGTGTGTGTGTGTGTGTGTGTGTGTGTGTGTGTGTGTGTGTGTGTGTGTGTGTGTGTGTTGGATTGTCAGCCGCAGCTGTGCAAGCTTACCTTCATGGCATTAACGTTGGCTGGCACCAGAGGTTTCATTTGGCTCTTCCTGTCTAACTGCCAGTCCTGCTACATGGAGTCGTATAGTTATCAATTAGCTCTCTCGTTGTGTGCACGTGTGTGTGCGTGTGCGTGTGTGTGTGATTTCGCATGACCTACTTTCAAATTTGTTGTAAAATACATATTAGAATTCCCGAGAGTTCTTTCTGACCTCATGATGTGCAAAACTACTTAACTGTAATCCAGATTGTGTGTGCTTCTGTGTGTGTGTGCGTGTGATTTATTATTTCTTTTTTGTTCATTCAGTTTCTTAAATGGAAATGTATGTGTTTGAGAGTGAGACCTAATTTCCGTTTTAGCCCTGGTTTCCCTCCAATATTTGAATTCCCAACTCGCTCTTCTCTGGCTGATTGAGGAGAAAGTGACCTGATTCCAGCGCTAGAATCGAGTGTTAGCGCTTTGCGCGGTCAGCGGCTGCCAACCTACACACCAGGAAACGGCTCCCAGACCGAAGCGCTTGCGTAAACCTCTGCGTGTGTGAAACTTCTGCAACATGATTCATATCAAGCCCATGTTATTAATATAATCGAAACATAATTGGGTAATAAAATCATCACTGTGCTGCCAGGCATTGTAACAAAAATAAAGTATAGCTGATTTAGACTGAGCGTTTCTAGAAGGGAAACCGTGAAGGTCCGTCCTCAATGTAAACTCACACTCATGGGCAGTACTGTGATCTGATTTTAGAGGAAAGGGAGTGTTTGGCAAGATATATTTTCCATTTAACATAATAGTGCGATACTGAGCTACTGAGTTTAACATGATGTTAGATGCATATTGGAAATAGGAGCACATGTTCCTCTGCTTAGCAATATAATGATTTAGTTGGAAAAGATATATTTTCCTATTGGCAGTCTCTTAGCCATCCCAACGGGCAATTTGGGAACGCCAGTTAGCTTAACCGACATGTCTTTGGACTGTGGGAGGAAACCGGAGTACCCGCAGGAAAACCACCAAGCAGGGAGGAAATATGCAAACGCCGTACACTGATGTGGCGGGAATCGAAGCCCAACCCTGGAGGTGCAAGGCGACAGCGCTAACCGCTAAGCCACTGTGCCACCCTTAGCTATCTCGTTCCAGTTAATCTGTGCTGTCTGTAGCCCCTGGTTCCTTTTCGTGTTGTTCTGCTGTTATCTGCCTTATGTAAAATTCCTTTTTTTTTTACTCGAACAAGACAGTTAGATTTCCCCTATTGTGAACGTGTATAAAAAGACGTCCTCTCCCAGCTTGTTGCTCAGCTCTGCTCTTCTCTGGAGGGGTGTGGCTCAGCAGTAGCACATTTACATAGATGTGTTTGGAGGGAGTTTGAGTTTATGAAAAAATGCAATTTCAACTGGAGCATTAACACACACACATTTTGGGGAAACTTTCAGACCTTTGTTAACTTGTTAAGAAATAGCAAAGTATGGGACCTTTAAGCTTTAACATACTGTATTGCACAGTCTAAGATGCTTTATTTTTGCTCAACACTGTTGTGTAGCGTGGTTATTCAAGTTATCGTAAAGGGGCCTCCGAGTGGCGCAGTTTTTAAATCGCTCGCCGTATCATCCGGAGATCGCTAGTTCGAATCCCGGCTGTAACCTCTCGCAGCCGGAGGTCTAGAGAGAGCTGATTGGCCGAGCTCTCTCAGAGGGGAGGGATGAGAGGTATATAGTGCTCCGACATTAATCACGGCTCTACAGCCAGTCAGGGGCGTCTGTGAGCTCACGCAGCGGAGGGAGTGAATAGCGCTGTCCTCCGAGTGTGTTACGCCGTCCCCAACGGTGCGCGAGCGGGCAGTTCGAAAAGATGCGGTCGGCTGGCGTCACGTGGTTCGGAGGAAACACGTGATAGTCTTCGGCCCTCCCGGCTGAGTGGTAGTAGTAGCCTTAATGTAGGAGCCCCCTAGTGACGAGGAGGAATTAAATTAGGGAGAAAATCGGGGAAAAATCTAAAAAAAAAAAAAAAGTTATCATAAAGGACAAAAGCATGTTACGTACCAAAATGTATATAAAAACTAAGGTATTTAAGGGATGATAAAGTCAATTGACAAATGACAGTCAACTGCTGACAAAGGCCTATAATAGGGCAAATCAGGATATCATGAATCACGTCAGGAACTGTACTCCTGACATCACTCACAGTTGGGTGGTTACTGAACTTTTGTCAAATCACATGCAAACTTCCTCCAGACACTTGATCTCAGCCCATCTGCAGAGAGAGAATGGGAGAATCATTGTCAACAAAACACCCAGAAGTGTTCCATCATCAAATTTCAAGTGGAGCTCAGTTGTATTGATATAAGAATCTATGTTGCAAGGAATCTTCCTTTCTATGTAATTTATAATTATATAATTTTCTTTACTTTCTGTTATTGATCATTTACACCATATAATATGCAAAACACATTCCACAGTGACTGTAAGGGGCCTGATTAGGGCATTTCGATCACATGCGTTGATATGTCTTAATGTTTACATTCGTCCCCAATTTTGCAGACACATTATCCCCAGAAATCTGAAGCCGATCAACTAATGTGGTAATTCTTTTGCTCTGCGATCTGTGTTGGAGTGAAATGGCTCAACACAGCACGAGCATCTCAAAAGGAGATTTTCCTTTCAGTCTGACCTCAAAACGACAAGACAGCAGCCTAAGTGTGTATTAGAGTGAGCTTAGTCTGAGCCTTAGTGGGTGTCAGTGTCTGGAAGTCATTTCAGACAATGCACAAACTTTGTTTCTGAAAAGTCTTGCAGAAGTGCCAAAGCATGCAATTCCTCTAATATCCACTGGGGGCTGGTTCTGAAAGTGACGCAATCCCGGTGTTAAAGTGCCCAAGTTTATTTACAACTGAAAAAAACTTTGGTACTCTGTTACAAAAATGGGTTTGGGCTCCATAGCTGCAGGGGACAATGAAACTGAAACACTGGCCAATTTAGTGTTGGAGATTTCATGGATAAATTTGACCAGCCTGGTGGCCAATCTTCATTGATTGCACGTTCCACCAGTAAGAGCAGAGTGTGAAGGTTTCATTAACAAAGTAATAGCAGAGTTTTGCTTAAAATATTGCAATGTACACAACTTTCTGGGTGACATATCAGAGTTAAAAAGAGGACAAATTGTTGGTGCGCGTCTCGCTGGCGCATCTGTGACAAAGACACCAAGTCTTTGTGATGTATCAAGAGCCACGGTATCCAGGGTAATGTCAGCATACCTCCAAGAAGGACAAACCACATCCAATAGGAGTAACTGTGGACGCAAGAGGAAGCTGTCTGAAAGGGATGTCCGGGTGCTAACCCGGATTGTATCCAAAAAAAACATAAAACCACAGCTTCCCAACTCACTGCAGGAAATGAATATGCACCTCAACTATCCTGTTTCCACCAAAACTGTTCAAAACTGCTACAGCCAAACCTTTGGTCACTCGTGCCAATGACAAATATTGGTTTTAATGGTGCCAGCAGGGAAAATCTTGGGCTGTGGACAATGTGAAACATGTATTGTTCTCTGATGAGTCCACCTTCACTGTCTTTCCCACATCCGGGAGAGTTACAGTGTGGAGAATCCTCAAAGAAGCGTACCACTCAGACTATTGCATGCCCAGAGTGAAGCATGATGATGGATCAGTGATGGTCTGGGCTGCAATATCATGCCATTCCCCAGGCCTAATACTTGTGCTAGATGGGAGCGTCACTGCCAAGGACTACCGAATCATTCTGGAGGACCATGTGCACCCAATGGTTCAAACATTGTATCCTGAAGGCCGTGTAGCAGGATGATAATGCACCAATACACACAGAAAGACTGGTGACAGAGTGGTTTGATTTACATGAAAGTGAAGTTGAACATCTCCCATGGCCTGCACAGTCACCAGATCTAAATATTATTCAGCCACTTCAGGGTGTTTTGGAGGAGCGAGTCAGGAAACGTTTTCCTCCACCAGCATCACGTAGTGACCGGGACACTATTCTGCAAGAAGAATGGCTCAAAATCCCTCTGGTCACTGTGCAGGACTTGTACCTGTCATTCCCAAGATGAATTGATGCTGTATTGGCCGCAAAGGGAGGCACTACACCATACTAATGAATTATTGTGGTCTAAAACCAGGCGTTTCAGTTTCAATGTCCAACTTCTGTAGCTTTCCCATTTGTACAGGGTTCATTTTCATGTAAATCATCAGTTAAAAATTACATTAGGCCATAAAGTTATGCATAATTATGGTATGGACAATTGGTGTGACCACTGCATTGCAGGTGTCAAACCGTTACTGTAGGAGGTTCCAAATACCAGCCAGGGTCTGTTTGCCATTTATGGGTTAACTGGGGGTATATGGGTTAATTGGGGAGTCAAGCCAAGATGCCGACAACAAGACCTCCCACACGTGAGCTTCAGAGCCGCTCTTCAGAAAACCTGTGGATGAAATCATGCAGTGGTTGTCCACTTCTTTTTATACAGTCTATGGTTTCAGACAAAACTCAATGACGGCTCTCCAGAGCAGATTCTAACAGCTAGTCCAGCAATGCCGGCGGGTTATAAACTGTTTGTTTATGTGCATATAGACTTTTAAAACAAAGCGAGGTGAAGTTAAAGTTTGAAATTTCTGCTTCTGACATTGAATTAATTTCAGTTATAAGTGCATGAGCCTTTCTCAGATTATTCATAGATTATTCATTATTCATACAGTAAAATGTCACTGTTTTTATTTATTTTTTTATTAAAAAAGTTTTTTAGCAAAGCTGTGCTCAAGTTTTTTTTTACTATTATTATTATTATTATTATTATTAAAAATCAATAAAAAAAAATATTTTTAACTTTTTTTTTTTTCATATAAATTCCGTCTCTGTATGCACACCATACATGGCTGCTGAAATTATTAATTCTTGACAGTTATTTGTTTCATGAGGGGAAATTTTTTATTTGTAAAATAACATTTTTATGAGAATATAAAAGGATTAAGCATCCAAACAGAAACTTATCAGTTGATTAACCATGAATAATAACTGTTTGACTATCATTAGATTTATCAGGGTTAAAAAAAAAAAAAAAACGTGGGATACAAGAACAGACTTTATGCAAATGAGAAAAATATTTCTTATATCACAGAAACCTTGATTAATTTCTTTTGATGGTAATTCCAATTCATATCCTTTTGTTTTGTATTAACATGCTAATTTTAATATGTTCTCATTCACAAGGACATATTTGGCAGATGGTCTACAGTATATAATTATTTCAGTTTATATGGAACATGTCTTAACCATTAAAATTTTTCAAATAAAAACTATATTCTCCGGGAATTCTTAAACAAGCACTTTTGTTAAAACTTTCAACCCTTATCACAACTTAATTGAAAATATTGACAACCCTTCAAATGCATCCTCACCATTAACCCTGATAAGACAACACTTCGGAAAGCTTTGAACGTCCTTGTGCCATGTGGAACAGACAAGAAAGTGTGAGGCTAGGACTGACTGAAGAAAGACAAATGAGACGTGTGGGTAGACACATCTGCTCGACGGATATTGTGCTATATGAAAGAACAATAGCGTATTCTTTGCAGTGAGAGGTGTGTGTGTGTGCATTCTTTCGTCTGCGCTGTTTCACTTTACTTTCTGAGTAACTGCTTTTGAATGCATATGAATGCAAAGCGCAACAGCACAAGAATTTGTTACCATTTTAATTTTTGGCATGAATATCCTTCAGCAAAAAAAAAAAAACACATGAAGGTTTTCATTTACTACTTAATTTCAATCGTGGGTTTTCTGATAGCAAGTTCATGATAATGTATATATTTATGAGTCTCTTTCAAACTTGCAGAACCATATTTCAGACGGATGTAGCCATCATACAGTATTAAATCAAGTATTAGATTACGTTTTGCGTGATTTGAGTAATGCACGTTTTCAAATTCCTGGTTCAATAAGTTTATATAGTTTATTGCTGTGTCCTGTCCCGGTTGCTGAGATATGGCAAGTGCGGGTTTGTTCACGAGGATCATCTCAAAAAAACAGTCAAAATCCCATTTTGGGAATATTTAAATGAGGATTCCGTTATGTCGTAAGAAAGAGGGGACCCCAGGATTTTCCTGCTACCGCTAAAAATAACTTTACTACTGGTGTGGGTTTATAGTGAAACCAGAATAACCAGTGTTCATTAAAGTGCTCTAAAACAATGTCTAGAATTTAAACTATTTCAATTATGTTGAAGGATCAGGGGCGGCATGGTGGTGTAGTGGTTAGCACTGGCTCCTTGCAGGGTCTCCAGGGTCCGGGTTCGATTCCCGTCTCTGCATGGAGTTTGCATGGAGTTTGCATGTTCTTCCCGCGCTTGGTGGGTTTCCTAATTGACATTCCCAAATTGGCCGTAGTGTGTGAGTGTGTGCATGTATGTGTGTGTGCCCTGTGATAGATTGGCACCTTGTCCATGGTGTACGCTGCCTCGTGCCCTAAGCCCCTTGGCTAGGCTCCAGGGCCTCTCCCTCCACGACCCTCAATACAGGATAAAGCGGTATAGATGATGAGTGAGAGTGAGTGAGTGAAGGATCAGGTAAGGTATTTATCAATTGATATTTTTATCGAAAGTGACACACAAATTTGATACCTTTCACCTACTGCACTCTATTGGCTATAGCGGGAAAAAAACTTAATACATGACTTGATATGATGGGTCACATTTATACTATACACTCATTTCTTACCAGATTTATTTTTTATTTTTACTGATAATACAGTAATCTTTAATTATATTAATTCTTGCAAGAGTCCTGGCTGTGTGCTGCACATTTTATCCTCTTAAGCTCTTAAACAGTCTGTTTCAAATAATTAGCTCATTACTATGGCCTTTAAGGCTTCAGCTCGCGAATGTTTGTTGTATACCTAGCGTATACATTCGTACTAGCATGTCCAATTAACAAAAAAAAAATTAATTTTGAAAATAAAATTATGAAAAGCCCTAAAACCCGCAATTCTCCCTCAAAAGCTTATGCAGTCACATTTGGGCTGCTTAGCCCAAAGCAATTTGCACACCCACTTCGAGCTTTAATTTGACTGCCTTTAGCTTTGATTACAGCACCTAATGTGGTGGCCATAATGATGCCTCATGCTCAAAAAACGGGTTCTGGGGTCATGGTTCTGTGAGCTCTTTCACAATTTGAGTCAAGGAAAAGTAGAATGTCAATATGAATACCTGATCATTCAGTATGTGATCGTTCAGGTCATCAGCTGACTTCATTTTTTGTCACATAACGTTCCACATGACCCTTTCCCATTGCTCCAGAGTGGATTTTTTTTTTAATACACCCTAGCAAATTGAAGCTTTGTTTTTGATGCCACACAGCTGTTTAGTCCCAATCCTGTGATTTCTCATCATTGTGCATCATTGTGAAATACGCTTCATTTAACTATTCAACATAGCTTTGATTTCTATTGTGTGTTTTTGTGTGTGTGTGTGTGTGTGTGTGTGTGTGTGTGTGTGTGTGTGTGTGTGTGTTTTCATGATGCAATTTCAGCAAGCATGTAAGTGATCTCTAGCATTTTTTCTGACCACATTTCTTCCATGTAGTTAGCGGTTCAGCCCCTTACCTCCAGTTATTAATAATGCATTAGACAGTACTGAACCCAATGCCTGCACGTTCAGATCTCCTTAGTTGTTTTCTTTGCTTCATGCAGGCCAATAATTTGACCCTTGTGAACCAGTGTACTGTAAGCATATACTGTAGTTGATCCAGTTGCTCATCCCAAGTGTTTTGCTTTTAATACTGTACATTTTCCATTTTTCTATATGCCAACTGTAGCAATCTATAACCCGCTCTCCAGGGTCAACCCAAGGTTTCTTTCTTTTCATCACCTCTGGTTTGCTCATTAAGGACGTAAATCTACATCCTGGTTTCTGTAAAACTGCTTCAGGACAATGCCTATTGTTGAAAGTGCTATACAATTGATTGAAGTACTAAGTCAAGTCATATTAATTGTGAATGACCGCTTTGATCTTAGATTAACAATTGTTTTCATCTCGGGTGAGCAAAGGTATGCCGTGTCGCATTATCAACAAAAAGTCCCTTTTATCTCTGCGTTCACTTTGTGATAGTGATAGAAATAAAGCTGGAAACATATTGAGATGTGGATTGTAAGAAATATTTAAATTATGCAGTTTTTGTTCATATAGAAAAATTACACCAGACACATACACACACGTGTGCGTCCGCCCTCGGACCAAGTGAAGGACATGAGACAATAAGTGACCTTTTAGTCCCTGAAATAGACCTCAGCTGTTTCACACTATGAGAGGAAGTATACATGTGTCTGTGAGTCTTTTTTAAAGCTCTATATTTAAACCAAAGAGAAAACAACTGGTTGAATGAAAAGCTCAGATACTAGATCAGTGTTTCATTTCGCATTTAAATTTAAGTATAATATTATAATAAAATGTCAAAATGGTTTTGTCTTTATCAGGAGGATTTTTGTATTATTTTGCATAATACCACAAATCCGCCTCATACGGTTTAGTTACAGTGGATGTTTGCACTGAACTGTATTTATTTTAATATTAATAATATGTTGGTTGAGTTTTGATACAAAAAGAAAAACAACAAACTTTGATTATGATTTTGTAGTTAGTTACTGGCTACAAATTGAAACACAGGGAACATTTTCAGATGTCGGTTGAATATCACGAGAAGCATTAAAATATGCAACAGAACTTAACTTTACAAGGCTTCATCAGCATCGTTATCATCAGTCCACATTAGAAGTCCATGACTGCTGGGGAAAATGTTTTAATCTAGACATCTTTTACCTTGACTTAATGTTCTTTTGACTTAAAGTCCATAGAACACATTTAGTTTATTCACAGCACATTGTGTCCAACCAGTAGTTTTGCTTCACTGATCACATGATGCTAAGAAGAAGATATGATTGATTGGCTTTTTTTTGTATACTATGAGTATGTTTTCATCCAATGTCATGTTTTCCCAAAAAACATGTTAAGGCTCCTAGGATATGCATTATGATAAAAATATATACTATATATATATATATATATATATATATATATATATATATATATATATAAAATATACTATGGTATATGGCTAACCCTAACCTGATACTATGCTGTATCCTTACACAGGTACAAATGACACCTGTGTCCTCTGGTCAATATATGTTCACTTTAAAGCCAGTCATTTTTTTGTTGTTGATCTTTTTACTGTAGATCAGGTTGATATAAATTTGTGTCTGTCCCTGCAAAAAAAAAAAAAAAAACTACACTGTTTCAACATTTTTAAAATACAATCATAATCAATCATTGAACGGCCATGTGGTATAAGCTGAGGTATTCATCATACAGGATTTATTGATTTATTTATTTAATCATAGACATTTCCTAATAATTTTCATCATAAAATTTTTCATAAGTACATCAATTATTATAATAAACAATCCATCTTAAAATGAAAAATCCTCTTTTTCCTCTTTGTAGGCAGTGACGGGGAGAAGCTTTGGCGAGAAGGACTTCAGGAGCAGCCTGGAGAATGGCATCCTTTTGTGCGAGTGAGTCTGAAAACTTGTATTATATTGGTCTTATTTTAATCTGATTGGCTGTATTTTGTACCGTATGAATAATTTGCCATTCTTTTCTAGGTGGCAAAATACAGACATAAAGCCATAGATAAAACCAATAGAAAACCTAAATATGGTTTTCTACTCCAAAACCCGTAAAAGCTTGATTGATAAGAATAGGCGATTTTTGTGATGATGGTGGCGTTGTGTGTGTTTGTTTTCTCTGTTTATTATGGATTTATATTTAATGAGGTAGGTCTCGTGGTTGTGTAGTTTTGTTTTACCACCAGAGATGGGAACACTCACCTGGATATCATATTTTGCCTGTGCACATGCCTGTCAAAACCTTTCAACAAAGTCATATGGTGACATTTAATCAAGTATTTATGATACATTCCATTGACATACAGCCATCTGTCCTCTTTCCACTCCCTGCTTTGTACCTCTCTAACAACTTGTACATCTACTATGATTCCTGACCTCCAAAGTTGGCGATAGTCTCAGTCTCCTAATTTCTCTCTGGATTGTCCCCTTTCATTTAACTTAACTCTTATCCAGATTTTGTTTATCCAGATGTTGTTTGAATCCTCTGGAACATTTAGAAACCTGGTTGACTGGATGTCTCCAAGTTGTGATGAATCTGCATTCATGCTGATTACAGCTTGTTAGTCACACATGGCCATCCCCTCGCTCTGAGTCGACTGATAGAAAGTGGGGAAAACAATCCTATTGACTGTAGGACAGACGTGGCTTGGCTAATATCGTTGTTTCAGTAGCCAAAACCTGACTCATCTGAGTCTTGTGTCCTTCAACAGACAGCTCCTTCTAGTACTGTACAATGGCAAGGATGCTTAGCCACCAACACACATCACCCAGCTCGGAGCAAGGTTGCTCTCAAGTTCTTCTTATCGGTTTTGAAATGTTGCCTTGTGGTAGTTGTGCTCAATACCGTGAAGTGCATCAAACATAAATCTAACTGTCTGTCTTTTCCTTATAAATATGAGCTCCATAGTCTACTCTATGATTTCCCACTGACTCACAGCATTTAAATTCCCAGCCACGGAGATCTCACTTATCATATACCTGTTTTAAGTGTTTGCTGGTTTCCTCTACTGGTTTTGTTAGTCTTCAGGACAAACATCCTGGCATCCAGTGTTCTTCCCATGCAGCGCCGTTGTCCTGAATGGATGGACAGGTCTGGTACCCTTTTGTACCTGTAGGTATGGCTTTTCAGAAAGAACTGAGGTGACACTCCAGAATGTAGGAAACAATACTGAACTAAGAATGTAACATAAGCCTGTGTTCCATGATTGGTGTAAACGCCATCTGGTGCATCCTTGCCCTCCATTTCTCTAGTCCCAAAAATGTCCTCCTAAGGGTGTGTAAAGTGTGTGAGATACTTCTCGCCAAGTTTGACACCTCAGCAGCCCCAATGAAAGTGGTTGCCACTATTCCGTGAAGCCTTGCCATGCCCAGTACACATGTCAGTATTATGGTCCTATTTGGATTGATCCTCAGGCTAACTGTTCATCTGTCACCATGAAATTAAGGGGGACATCTTGCTTGTCCAAGCAGTGGCTGGACCACTGACTGATGGACTCCCAGTGTTCTGAGTGCTCTGATTGGTTCTGAACAAGTGATCCCAAGGTGACTCTTGTAACTCATAACACTGCTGGCATATGGTATTCGAGTGACTCTTATTGCCCTTGGGGTCCTTGTCATTCAGGACATTTCCACGCTATGGTAAAAGCAAATACTGTTTGAAGTGTCACTTTGTGAATGTTGAAAGCTCTCGATAATCATGTTCACGAGACGTTATCCAGGCGATTCTCATTCTGCATTCTGTGCATTAACTTACTTTAAAAGTAGAAGCACACATATGCACCTGTACAGTATACAGCACACTTATCATATACCTGTTTTTTTTAAATAACATACATGCATAGATTTATATATTTTTCCCCCCGATTTTTTCCCTAATTTAGTCATGTCCAATTCCTCCCCGTCACTAGGGGCGCTCCCACATTTAGCTACTACTACCACACGGTCGGGAGGGCCGAAGACTATCATGTGTTTCCTCCGATCCATGTGACGTCAGCCGACCGCATCTTTTTGAACTGCTCGCTCAGGCACCGTTGGGGGCGGAGTAACACACTGAGAGGAGCAGACGCTTGCGCGAGCTCACAGACGCCCCTGATTGTCTGTAGAGCTGTGATTAATGTGGGAGCACGAAGTACCTCTCATCCCTCCCCTCTGAGAGAGCTCGGCCAAACAGCTCTCTCTAGACCTCCGGCTGCGAGAGCTTACAGCATCACCCGGGAATCGAACTTACGATTTTTAATGATCAAATCATCTTTTGTAGGCTACTGAGTTCCATCAAACCAGGACTTGTGAAGAAGATTAACAGACTCCCGACGCCCATCGCAGGACTGGTGAGTAAAAGGAAAAAAGGAATGCAGTGATGCCCCTATCATGCTATTTATGTCTATCTGTAATTATGCCACGATACCTACATTCTGTAGCACGTTGAACCATGTGCAGCAGGTTCAACGTGTAGTGTACTGTGTGCTAAAAGTCTCTCTGCGACATAAGACTCATGAGCATTTCCGTGCGTGTTGCAGTGCGCATAAGTGTTTTGTGCTTTTCTCTCCCAGGATAATCTCACCATGTTCCTGAGGGGATGTGAGGAGTTAGGACTAAAGGGATCACAACTGTTCGACCCAGGAGACCTGCAGGACATGTCTATACGCGCCAACCTAACGTACGCATCTCAGGTTGTGTGTATGTGTTACTAACAGTGAAGGTGCTTCATTAAAGAAAAATTTAAAGAACCAGCCTTTTTTTTTTTTACCAGTTTAACAATACAGTCAGTATAATAACTAGTATTAGCAGTGATCTGATAATTGGACTGTAATTACCAATAGATTATGTTTTTCTCATTATATTGAACTTTTATTCAGCAATGATTTTTAAATCCCCTGCTGAACTCGTGTCTTATTTTAACGCCATAATGTCCATATAGTCAGCTGCTCAAGCTGTTGCCATGGTGATGAAATTTCTTTCTTTGGTGTATGTGTGTGCCAGTTCAGTGTCAATATGTGAACAGAGCACACCTAATCCAATTCTGAAGCAAATCTGGCCTGAATTAACACACCATTTCTCATGGTGTGATGTAAAGTAGGTCATGCAAAGTCGCCCAAACTCTATTAGAGCACATGTGGGGCTTGCTGTCACTTAAACAATGTGGAAATACTTCACATTAGCTAAAGAGAAAAGCAAGGCGGCAGGCAATGGCGCATGCAAAGTAAGTCATGTCAATGAGAGGTGTTTCTTCTTATAATTAAGTTTCAGGCGCTCTTCTAGTGCCGAGTTGGTACTGTGTTTCCATCAGTCTGATGCTGTAGGGTTACATGGGGACACGGCTAATGTAGTTACAATTGGCATTAAATAGTAAAAAAAAAAAAAAAAAAGTCAGATGTCAATCAGAGTAAGTATTAAATGAAATACTGGAAGCCCCGCCCCCTTTTTATTTGTCATTTTATTTTTCGTTATTTCCTTTCAAATTTAAGGGTACACAGAATAATAATCTATATATATATATATATATATATATATATATATATATATATAATTACAACTGTTCATATAACTGTGTATATAATCTTATAATTTTATATTTAGAATAGTATAAAGAATAAAGTTTAAAACCGCACTTTTTATAGATGAAAGGAACAATATATTTAAATAATAATAATAATAATAATAAAGTACTAACAACAAAGCATACAATTTAACATGGAGCAAATAGAAAGTAGAAATTTGTTTATTTATTTCAGAATCATGGCTTCATAGGTCAAAGGTCAAATATTGATTATATGCAAATACTGATATGGAAGTCATTCATATGTTTTAATGTTTTTTTTTTTCCTTTTTCTTTTCAGTACCAGGGTTTCATTATTGCTGTTGAACAAACATATAAGAGAGAGATTGTTCCATCTGTAGTGCTTTTCCCACAATAGAGTTTATATGAGAAGAAACCTATAAAATGAGTCTTTGTGCTAGTCTGTATCAGTATCTGTGTTTATGGGTGTGTGTATGCAGTTTTACAAAGTGCGCCTTGTGCTAACGTTGAGTTTTTCTCTTGTAGGGATTCAGATTGCAGTCGGAAACTAAAGAATGTAAGTGCAGTACAGTTGCATGCATTCAGTATTTTTTGTGTTTTCTCATATGGATGATGTCAATTGCCTTTTATTTTGTGTGTGTGTGTGTGTGTGTGTGTGTGTGTGTGTGTGTGTGTGTGTGTGTGTGTGTGTGTTTCTTTTTATTGCGCTTCACGCCACTATACTGTAGGTGCTGATCACTATTTACTGGCTGGGCAAAACTGTAAACGGTTGTGCGTCATATAGTGGTCCAACGCTTAACCTGAAAGAGATGGAAGGCGTTTTGTCCATGAAGGTAAAAACAGACCTGATCACCAATGTGATGAACCTGTGAAATACACAACCTATATAAAGCCTGCTTTTACTAATCCAGGGTCTATAATAATGCGATTCGGTGTTTGCCCATGCAGGAGTGTGTGAATGAGGAGCCTGAATCACCGAAGCGCAGTGTACGGGACAGCGGCTGCGTGGATAACTGGGAATCGGAGCATTCTGATTCGTTGTCACCTCCGAGGCACAGACGAGAGGATTCCTTTGACAGTCTGGACTCGTTCAGCTCGCAGTCACAGCCAATGCCTTCCCCCGATACTGCGCTCCGTGCTAACAGTGATGGTGAGGCAGACATGAGCATGCTGTGTCATTGTTGTCATTTATTACCGGGGGTGGTTTCCCTGTTTCCTGGTTGTTGTCGCTGAGCATGGATTACTCTTGTGTGATGTCGCCCACTTCTCAGAATTTGGCCTCCATTACTTACCCCCAATGTATTTGTGTTCCGGATGACAAAATTCACAGTTGGTGTGCAGAGCAGAAAAGCAGAAAATGCAATGTACTTATATGCTCACCAGTTTTGATTTGTTTTTGATAAACAAATTAAAACAACTCGAAGGATCAAGAAAGCTAGTTGTGTGTGGTTAAGCTGATTACTAAACAATCATCAACTGGTTCACTCAAAACGGTGATTGATTATGCAGTGGTTCCCTCACTACGATAACCAAATGGTGATTTTGTGATAATGGCACCTTATTTGAATACTAAACACCTCAATAACAGATGCCTTCCTACGTGTATGATGTAATGATCTTGCAGAACCAACAGTGTTATACTTGAGTTTTTGAAAGGCAATAATTGCCTGTTCTAAGTTGCTTTAGGTTTTAGATCCACTTTATGGATTTTTCCCTCGGAAACCGAGCAAGTTTACGAGCGCCGAGTATCATGTATCACGCATGCGACTCTTATTTTGACACCAAGCGACAAGTGATCACAGCTGAGCCAATGATTTTTCTCTTTCTTACGCTGCCGAATTATAGGTAGTCGTCTCCCCTGCTGCGTCTTAATGCTCAACTCTTACTGGTATAATCAACATCTCCCTCTCTCTTCTGTGTGCGCATTTGACACCATGCCCCACACACACTGTGCCCCACACACACCGACACACACTACTCATGTGTACTTTGTGTGTGTGTGCGTATGCACTCACGCGAGTATCATTAGAGAGATTTTTTTTTTTCCCATTAAAACTTTAACTGCATTGTGTATGTTAGTTGTGAAACTTAAAAAGCGAGGTGTGGGGAAGGAGGAGGTTTTTACTGCTTAAGACGAGGCAAGGGGCTAAATCCACACACATACAAATACACGGCGCCTGAGCGCACAAACGGAAACACTTATCTGTCTGGATTTATTTTTACTTTTTTTAAATGTTAAGTGCAGGTTAATTTGTTTTATTTTTACTTTATATATTGTATTAATTATTTTTATGTATTTATTGTTTTGGGCTGTAGTACGAATAATTTGAGTTTTCATTATTTCTTTTTTATTATTATTTATTGGGAAAATTATATTTGGTTTATGAGTTTTTGGAATACAAACCCGCTTCTGGAACGAATTATGCTTGTAATCCAAGGTTCCACTGTATTAAACAAAAAATTGCTAGGTATTTCAAAAACAGGACATGACGACAGCCCAAGCTAGACTTGCGCGCACACACACACACACACACACACACACAACTAACTGAAGTAATGTGAATGTAACACACACACACACAAAGACACATGCACAGTAGAAGCATGAGACTGCAGCTGTCGGTGGTATAGACAGAAATTACGCACCAGCTGTGTGAGGGACGATATGTTACAGTGCGTGAGTAGATTCACACGTGACGCATGAGAAGTGAAAGAGACTACACGTGTGTAGACTTGTGTGTGGACATTTGTGAATTTGTTGTATTTGTGGTCCCCACAATGATATAAAGCATGCATACACAAACACACACATAACAGATGCCTCTGGTAGTCTGAATGGAGAAGAGGCAGTACCAGTCTCAAATTGTTTTGCTGTTTTGGTTTTGTTTGTGTCTGAATGTTTCTTTCTTTCTGTTTTTTTTTCCCGTAAATGAATACACGAAAGTTTGTTAGTGTGCGAAGCTTGAAAACGTCAACAGGACCTTGATCGCAGTTGTAAAGCGACAGGTTAAATTTATAAACACGTCTCTATCTCTCTTTCAGATTTGGAAGGAGATCACAGGAAGGTGCCAGATGTCCTAAAGGACGACATGTCCGCCCGTCGTGTCTCCTATAAAGAACCTCGTGCTGCACTGCCTTTCAACCAGTACCTCCCCAACAAGAGCAATCAAAGCACATTCGTGCCTGCGCATCTGAGGAAGAGGAGGAGCGAACGTGAAGAGGAACGCAGAAGTGGCAGCAACTCCACCTCCCCCATTAGGTAACTATGATGCAATTTGATCAGTCTTTCGTTTTCAGGACTTGGTGTCACAGATATGTGTGAAGAGGAATGAAGAATCATTTACACTGGTATATCACTCATCAAAACAGACACATACTGTATAAACACACAAACATTGCCTTATCCTCATGGACTTCTCATTTAAAAAAAAGTGTGTGTGTGTGTGTGTGTGTGTCTTTATGTGGGATGCATTCCACTGCAGAGAGGAGTGTGTTGGCATTTGTGAGACGCCTCTTGCTTTTAACTCCCAGAAAACAGTGACCTGGGTAGTTGAGGGAGGGGCGGAGCCTTTGCTAGACGAGGCAGAACTTAAGAAGATGAAAAAGCTAGAAAAGGCGGGAATCAAGGTGTTGCCTGCATCTGTGCGATACAGCAGGTTAGAAGGACATTGTCGTGACCATGGCTGACTAACTAGACTAATGGCATGAGGGTTGGTGTGTGGTACTTCACTAATTAAAGGGAATCTAGAGATTTCTTGGATTTTATCAGAGCTTGTATAAACTGGAGATGAGTGGAGAGCAGATTGAGCTTTTTGAGTTGTTTAAATATTTTGAAACATCTGGATTTTTCTTTTTTGCATGGTGGTTTATTGTGGAATGACAGTTGTGTAAAGTCTTTTGTCACTCAATTTTCTCATCAGTATGGCACGTTGGAGCATCCCTGTGTTGAGCTTGGGTTAAGCTTTGTCTGAAATAATCGTGTGTTGCGTCCTCTGGATGCAAGTTGCAAGATATTAACTACGTCGCCACGCGTTTCTGCTTGTGTTGATGACACCAAGCTTCCCTCAGTCCTAAGGTGACAGCAGTAGAGCCCGATCAGGCGAAATCGCCGTCTCCTGACATCATTCGTCGATGTGATAACACCGTCCTCCGGCCTGAACACACCCACGAGTGGGACGAGGAGGACGAGGAGGAGGAAGACGATGATATAAAAGTCCCTGATATCCAAAAAGATGACCTTGCGTCCCGGAGGGCACGCATGAACCGACCGAAACCCAACGTCGCACATCAGTTCCTGCCAAGCTCGTGTAGCAGTAAGGACCGCGAGCGTTGGGAGGGAATCCGGCTCTCTTCCCAGCATGCTGTGCTGGAGATGTTGGAAAAAATGGAACAGGAAAAGAAAAGGTGTGTGGTGTGAGAGAAGCATGAGTGGGAAATTAATGTGCCAGGAATATACTGTAATAACGAGTCACCTTGAGACCATGTCTGTCAGTGTTTTGATTCTTCTTCTATTTAAATGTTACTCAACAGGAATTTTTCAGGAACTTTGTCAATTATCTACAGCAATTTTTTTCTCCAAATGAGTAAGGGGTCATTTTAGTTTCTATCCTGTAGCAACTTTTTAGCTTCTTCTCCTCATACTCTTACATTTAGGCCTTTGGCAGATGCCTGTATCCATAGTGACTTTTTTTTTTTTTAATCTCATTATACATATGTACATCTGAGCAGTTTGGGGGTTAAAGGCCTTGCTCAAGGTCCCAACAGAGGTAACTTGGTGGTTGTGGCATTTTGAACCTGGGACCTTTCAAATCGTAGTTCAGTGCCTTAACCAATGAGCTACCCCTGACCCCTGAGCTTTTCTGTAGAGATTAGTACTGAATGTCTATCCCACTGATGTGTCATAAAAAGTAATGTAACATACAATTAAACAGGGACATATTATGCAGAATTCACCTTTGACATCAGACATTCAGACCCCTATGTCCCCAGTATGTATGTACAACCAGAATTGTGTATAGAACAGGTTTTAAATGAGCAAAATTAGATTTTTGTGCCAGATGTGACCTCATACACAAAGAGCTCCTCCTTCTTTTTCTCAACTTTTCTCTGCTGTTCTCTGGAGGTGCATGACTCAGTCGTAGGGCATTTACATAGATCTTGAAATGGCGCATTTAGAGGGTCTGGCGTCAGGCGTTCAAGCACCTTGTCATTTCCAGTGTCCTCTTCTGTTCTGTCTGTATGTGTTTCAAATATGTCTTGGTGTTTCCTCCTTTCCGTCTGTGCATGAATTGTGCGATTGAACGTTTCACCGTGTGCCGTTGCCACACTCCACCACAGTGAACCTGACAACACTTCGGCTGAGGGGGCAATAGTAACCCGTAAGGACAATCCTTTTCTAAGTCCTCGTGGGAAAAAGAAGGCAGAAGAGGAAGAGAGTGATGAGGAGGACGAGGGGAAGGCAGTTGTCCCGAATGTACAGAAGGATGATCTTGCCAGGAGGAGAACACAGCTCGGGTCCGTCCCACAAAGGGATCCTCGTCAGTCATTGGCCCAGACAAGTATCACTCAGTCAGACCTTAAGAAGTGGCAGAGACTTTCAATGACCACCGAAAGCAGGTGCCTTAACATATACTAGAGAGCACGATACAGTTTTATTAATATTGCATATGTATATATATATATATAGCTTACTGCGTTATAGTTGTGTCCACTGTGTCATTCCACAGCGAGGCCACTCCAGTCGAAGTGTCAATCATAACCCGTAAGGACAACCCCTTCCTAAGCACTGAGAAAGCAAGGGAGAAAGAGAATGATGATGATGATGATGATGATGATGATGGTGAAGAGCTAGCGGCAGGCGGTCAAGCTTCTTTGCCGAATATACAGAAAGATGATCTGGCTAGGAGGCGCGGTCAGACTGGGGGCCTCCCACATCGAGATCATCAGCAGTCATTGGCTCAGACGGCCTTGACGCAGTCAGACCTGGAGAAGTGGCAGAGACTGAAGATGAGCACAGAAAACAGGTGTCTGTCCTCAGTCCTGTCCATAGGTTTGATCTGCTTAAATGTGTAGTTCCCTAGATGTTCAGTAGGGAGACATTTGGGATTTGTTCATGGACATCAACTAGGTTTTTTCTGAATAAAGAGAGAGAGAGAGAGAGAGAGAGAGAGACGCATGGAATCTTACTTTTTATATGACATTAGCCAAAATTAATGTGAGAAACAATAAATGTGTGTTTAACATAGTGTTCCTTTTATTCTGTCCTCTTGTAACCAATAATTCTTTTTTTCACCATTTGACTGGTTTAATTTCTCATGTTTCCTCCACTCTAATTCATTTTTCATCTTTTCTCTTACTTACTTCTCTTTGTATGTCTGCGTGTAAATGTGCTGTGTGTTTGTTTGTGCCTGTGTGCATGTGGTGTGTACAACGTGCCTGGGTATGATTGTGTTTGCTCACGTCTGTGTGTGTACTGGGTGTCTGGGTTTGTACATTCTGTGTGTGTATGTGTGTTTGTGGTGCAGCGAATCGCCTCCTCTGTGTCTGTCCTGCCACGCTGCCTCCTCAGTCAAGGTTGGCCACAGCGACCCGGCCGGTTGCCAGGGGCGTTCCCGTGGCGACCGCAAGCGCGTTGTGACATTTGGGGGTGTGACTAAGATGGAGAGCGTTTCCTGGGACGAGGAAAGACAGGAAGAAGAGTGGAGGAAAGAGGGTGGGAAGGATGAGTCAGAGACGCTGCGACGCCTCCTCTCCTCGGCAACTGTTGCCATGCCCACGACTGGGATGAGCTCAGGGCGAGAGAGAGTGTAGGATATGCACGCATGCTCGTAGACACACTTGTGCATATAGATAGTGTTTCAGACAAACCATGACACAGAACACACTTTTGCTTGCAGAATGGCCTTCGCTACACACGCACACACACACACACACACACACACACACACACACACACATATGCACTCATATGTTACAGCTTGCTTAGTGCTGTGGAATTAATGATTGATTTAGGCTTAGTGCTTGTGCAGGTGTGTGACTGGGCAGGTTTGAAGGTTGATTGTTCAGTGTTGTAATGTTCGTCTGCTTTAACGTTCAGAATTACAAAGATTTCCTCTGCTTTGCCAAACGTGTAGAAATGGCACATTACTTCTAGAGAGAAAGATGGATTGGGAAATGTTTGCTTATTCTAGTACAGGAGTTGATCTGAGGACTTCGACATGAACTGTAGCAGATCCAACAGATTGGATGAAAAAAATATACATATAAATGCACATAGATATGCACATCACATCATCTGTGTATAACTGTGTAAGTTATTCACCTGAAGGCAGCACATCAGATCAGAGACTAGCTACAGCAACAGAATATACTGTAGTTGTATCGACTTTGAGACCATGTTGTTTTCGAAAGTTATCATGACTTTACATGGAAATTACATCTTTAAAAAAAAAAGCCTTTATTTGGAGGATTTATGCTGTTTAACATCCGATCGCACAGCATCCGACCACACCTGTGACTATGCTATTAGGAGCATTCGCTCATCGTTACGTTGCTCCACCGTCATTTCATCAAAGTAATGTAACTTTCAAAAGCAACCCAACATCAACATTGTCCCATTGGCCATAATGTTATGTCTGTCACAATGATGTTTTGAAAACCAGCCGGGTAATAAGCTTACCAACCAAGTGGTCAGTTAGAAGTACAAGGGTGAGTCAAAAATTATCCGAACTCCAGTTATATTAAAACGCATGTTGGCCGCACTGTCTTGTCAGCGCTTTCCGTTTAAAGCTAGTTTCCCCAGTCACTGCTATGCAGGTGTGAACGTGTCACATCAGTTAATCTGTAACTGCAATACGAGCAATGATCAATGCCACACTTGTGAATTACATGAAAGAAGAGCAGCATGTGGAGATTTGATTTTTGCCGTCTGAGGGTGTATCCTACGCCAACACAACTCGCGGAAGAGCATAAATGGAAGTTGACAACGCTTCGACAACATCCAGTCCGATATTCTAAGGAAGGTGAAAGTGTCTTAAAGACAATCATTACTGGTGACGAGACACGGATTGGAACATTATCAGGAAAACGGTTCAACAACCAGCAGCGCTCGTTACAGTGAGACGCTTTTTGGAGAGCCGAAGCCAAAGCTTCAGGACTGCTATACAAGGGCGTCGTGATCTTGCATGACGATGTACGTCCGCAAAGCATCCTGTCTGATCCCGCTCCATCAGACTGTCACATGTTTCCACTGAAAGCTGCCCTACGTGGACAAAGATTTACTTCTGATGAAGAAGTGAAGACAGCAATGCATTCATGATTCCAGCTCAGCCTAAAACTTTTAAAAAAAAAATTTATGAGGGAATGCAAAAGCTGAATGAACTCAGATGAACAAAGTGTATTGAAAAGCACTGAGATTATGTCGGAAAATGATGTATTTGTCTTTTCAAATACATGATGCGATGCGTTTGATTTAAGATGGATTGCAAAATAGAATCGATTAACCGCAGTCTCTGTTAAATGCTGCCGTACCCTTTGCATGTATTTGACTTGGGTGAGTTATAAACAGGTGGATTAATGGCACTTTTTGGGCATGTCTGGCTTGTGGGTTAGAATAATAAAAAAATTTATATATTTAAATTATATAATGTTTGGCTACAGTTAAAAGTGTATGTGTGTGAGTTGATGAAGTAAGTGGTGCAATATCTAACTATATTAATTAAGACTACATTAGTGCTTCTTTAGATTGGATTTTTTTTCTGACTATACTATACTTTCTACCTCTGTAATCATCTTTTCTTTCTTTCCATTTTTTCTCCATCTTCACCGTTATCGTAAAACCACATCTGCTCAGTGGCGACTCAAGCCCCCTGACCTCACCACTCAAGTCCACACAATCCGCTATTTCTGACACCAAACACACTTTGACTTTTGCCGAGCGTGAGGCTCTTGAGTTAAGGCTGGCTGAGAAAGCGAAGGATGAGAAGGAGTATGAGGAAGAGGAGGAGGAGGAAGAGAAAGAAAGACAGCCTGATTTAAAGAAGGATGACATGATGGCTCGACGAACCGGAGTGTTTCAGAACGCAGGTGGAAAAGTGCATAATCGGTTCCTTCCACTGCCCGGCTCTAAGAAAGAGACACGTCCAGCTGTTTCGGGTCAGGAAGAGAGCAAGGGTGACCTGTTCATGGACAGGAATATAAAAACAAAGAGATTCAAAGTGGGACAAAGGTGGGCTTGCATGGTGTTCGGTATTGTTACGTTATGGGAAGTCTAACTTCTAGCTAGAAAGTTAATTTTGCTTGATGCAACCAGTCGCCAACTAGAAACACAAAATAGTCAGTTCATGCATACATTACACTACTCATAAATAGCATCTTCACACCCTTATGTTTCAGGAGTTTAGTGTGATCTAATATTTGATGGATGTACTAACGAAACGTTTTTGAGTTCTGATCCGTGGGAGTTTTTGACTAACATCATGAGATTTTTATTTTTTTAAAGCGTGTGCGGTATTTATATTTTTGTGTTTAAGACCAAGAACTCTCTTAACAGAGCAGAGCAGGTAAAACCCGAGCCAACCGTAGCATCATCTGTCACGCAAAAGGAGCCAGAAGGTCTTGGTTCTACGTCATCCCATGCTGAGGTTCATCATGACAGTTACAAGCACTCTGGGAATTACGATGAGGATTATGACGAAGGTCTCCTTCATAACCCTGAGAAAGACGACATTCTTGCAAGGAGGACAGGATCATACCAGAAACCGGGTGGGAATCAATTCAATGCTTTTCTACCCAAACCTGGAGGTGTGAGAAGCAAAAAGAAGAATGTGAGTGGGCAATGCGAGCCAAACCTCAAAATCGGCGAACAACCTACTCAGAGGTTAGGAAGGAGAGTGCATGAGTGTGGTTTTCATAATGGAAGTCCTGTGGCCTTAATTTATGATTTAAAAAAAACTGTAAATTGTCTAGACAGCGAAATCACAGGAAGATTAAACAAGTGTCTCATTGGTTGTGATTCTGTTCGACTAACCTGTGAGAAAATCGCTTGTAACGTGACTTATGGCAGACATTGTGGATTTAGTGCTTGACCGTTTCTTGTGCTTGCATGTTTTACTGCGCACACTATCTCTTGACTCGTTTTGTAGGCTGTGTACAGTATGTAGCACTCCCGAGTACTAGCTTTTATTCCAACCTGTGTGTTTAGTTATGTATTGTTCTTACGGTTCTTACAGTTGTCTTTCTTACACTTGTTTCTAGTCAAAAAATAGGGAATGAGTAAAAACAAAACTTACTTCTATTGTCGGTGATCCATACACCAGTGTGTTATATGTTGGAACTGCTACTGAGGTAGCAGCTGGCCTTCTTTCAATTTAGATGGTCAGCGATGGTCAGCTGCTTAGATCTAGTGCTTCCTTTTCATTTAGATCACTCCGCAGGCTGGTGAGAAACTAAAAGTTTGGAAAGTCATTCAGCCAACCCCAGGAAATATTGCACCCTTTTGGTTTAAGACTATGAGCATTATCAAGTACCGTCCTTTATGTACCCCTAAGTGACCAGCCATGGGGATCTAATAAAAAGCATTCCTAGTTCCCTGCCCTGCAGCTTCTTGGAACTATTTTGTTTTGAGTGTCCTGACTCGCTCTATATAGTCCATTTGTTGTCATTGGCAAGGACAGACTTCTTCATCTGTAACGGAAATGTATACATGTGAGTGTGATCTATGACAAAGTTGGGTGGGTACATTGCAAGGAACAAGTTCATTGGCAAATTTTAACCAGCCTTAACAAATTCAACTCTTCGTCAAGGTGGAGCTGACAACATGCATATAGTTCAATAGATATCTGGTGTGGATGAATGAAAAGTCATAAAATAAAACTGCTAAGTAAGTATCCATGTGCCACGTGTAAGAACACTGTCCTATAATACTACAAGACTAAAATGGTTTGGTTAAACATAAATTTAGAGGATTCCCTTGAGACGTTGTTGCTTCTCTGGATGTTAAAAGTGCACAGAGTGCACATTTGGAGGACTGTGGGTGTAGCTTTGTATGTGCTCATTCTCATCACAATTACAATGCCAAGCTTTTAAAAGACTGTCTGCAGACTTGTATTCTCTAGAGGATCTGGCTGCTAAGCCTTAACCCACCTCTCTATCGTGCTAGTGATAGAGGCACCAGTTGACGAAGGTGTGCTGGCTTTTGGTGGGATTTTGTCGCAGGGTGTCAACATGAAGACAATGTTGACGTCTTATCCCTGCGTTTGTAACATGTGGTCCTCAGACCACCAGGATGTCCCCCCACCTGCTCATTGATGGTTAGGAATCTGACGTTGTTCTGCTCCAGCTACTTCTCTGGGCTGTTGTTTCTGTTGGTACAAAAACTGTATAAATGGTGACCAATGGAAGAAAAATTAATTTTTGGAAATATATGCAGCAATCCCTTGGGTCCATTACTTGTAAATAGTTTTGGATAATCCTTGTCATAAATGCTTTAATTGTACAGATGTGGCCATTAAGAATGCACGCTTTTCCCCGCGTAAGGCCGCAATTCGTCTCGCGCAGTGCCGCGAAATCCCTCAAGCACAATTTAAGACTTTAAGTAAATGTGTTGTGCTTCACTGAAAATCCGCCAGATGGTGCATGGAAGGACTTTATCTTAAAGCCAGACCAAGTACAACGAAGGATTGTGTATAATTAGATAGCCTAAAACAATATTGTTTCCAATGCTGAAGCAAACATGAATTTTATTTTGGTTTACACTAGATGTAGATCACCCTAATCACTGATCTCAGTTTCGTTAACCTCTTGGTAAAGTTGGCTTTCAAGGCATGACTATGAAGTTTTTTAATTAACTTAAGCATGCATGTTCTGTTGAAACTAATATGAGGTCTAGTTTCACCCTCCATGTTTGGCTTGAACTTGAAAAGAGAACTGCTTTTTTCAAAAATGTTATTTCTCTTCTTTATATTTTGCTTCAGTAACCATGGCTACAATCTCAGTCCCACTCCTAGATCTGTGACCCTGCCCTCTGCAGATGTTGATGACATTCCCAGAAAATGCCCTCCAATCCTGGATGGGCAGAAAACAGGCACTGTGGGAATGCTTGGTGGGGAAGTTGATGTTGTGGGCGGGGCCCAGGCACAAAGCCCTTTACCTTTACCTGACCCTGCTGCACGGCACAAGTTTGGCCTGGATGATGTTTTCCCTCTGAAGTGAGGAGCAACTTTACCCTCTCAGACACACACAGACACAACAATTTTTCTCCTTTACTTGCATACATTACCCCAAGCACTGGTGAAACCCACTGGTTTAATTTCCTTATAACCATTTAACCTGTTTGTAGATTTGAGTATTTAAAAGATTCAAACAATTTTTTTCAAAAGATTTTTACTTCCTGGGGCAATAATAACGAACTATGTTTTCTTGTAACATACCCCAGTATAGGCCTATTCCAAATGGTTGAGATGCCACTTCATGGTAAAGGTATCAATATATTCATTAATACCAAAAAACAAAAAAACTGAAAAAGGTACATAGGACGGTAACTTTTGGCATGGTAGTTCATCAGCACAATTGTTTTGGGAAATGCTGCATAGCAATTATAAAGGCATATTATTTAAAGACAACATCATCTAGTGGATTTAGCATAGCATACAGTACCTCAACCAAATGGTAGAGATGGATAAATCAGGTTAAATTTAGCACATTTTGCAATATGACATATGACTCAAAGTATGCTCTACCAAAAAAATGTTGACCAGAACATTTAGCCTACCTGAAATATGCCCACATTTATTTATTTATTTATTGCTTTGCGAAGGCAAATTTATTTTATAGATTTATTTATTGCAATATGTATGCTTCAGGAGTTATGGAGTTATGCATACACTTTCATAGAAAAGGTATATTCCTAATAGCAATAACAGTGAAACCCCTAACTGCTAATTGAAATTGTGACTGCTATTTAATAGGGGAAAAATAGGCTTATAGCCTACAGTATGTTATGTGGTGTACGGAAACATGTTGCTCTCCCTTGTATCTGAATCTCATTGACATTATGTAAAAAATATTTGGGATTTTCAACTTGTGGTATACTTATGTTACCTTTTATTATTATTATAATTATTATTTATGAATTTATTTATTTATTTTATCAAAAGCTTACAATGTTCTGTCTTTAATTTCTAATGTTTTAGATTCGGTCACAAGGCTTCTAGTGTTTCTGATGAAACCGAGTAAGTGCCTTTTTTGTTTTGTTTTGTTTTGTTTTTTTGTCCTCTGTTCTGTTGACCTTTCACCCTCTGCGTCCTGCTCAACAATTCAGATCTTTTGCATGTAAATAACACTTTACCCATTGCATCCGAAAGGATTCTTTGGAATCTTTCTTTTCTTTCTCTTTCTGCATCCTACACTGGATTGTAAACCAATAAACCCCGGCCCAAGGTCACGTTCTACACACGGCCTTGGACTTGTGTGTATGGCGTTAACAGTTTTGTTCCGCTGCGTTCGTTGTTTCCAGGAGCGTCAGTTTGAACGACATGCGCGACGAAGAGGAGGACGTGGACTTGCTTTCACCGCACAGCCAAACACGACACGAGAGGCTGCACGACCAGTACACCAAAGTCAAAGAGGAGGAGGACCAGTGGCAGGATGTGAGTCATGTCCGAACGAATGCTACATGTAACAGATATAAAGAGGGGAAGAAAAAATAAACAGGATGCAAACATATCAGTTTACACATGCAGCCTTGACTGTTTATGGAAAAACCCCTTCCATTGTCTTTTTGACTTTCAGTACATATGAGCTAGGAGTATACTGATGATGCAGATGTTCTGTTATAGGAAAATAATCAGTGATGCAGTCTGTAATGTTACCAAGGAAGCACTTATCCATATGTCTGTGTGTGTTCATGTGTGCGCTAGGACCTAGCTCGGTGGAAGAATCGAAGGCGCAGTGCCTCTCAGGACCTGATCAGGAAAGAGGAGGAGAGGAAGATGATGGAAAAACTGATGACAACAGAGGGAGGTGCACATCGCAGGAAGAGCATCAAAACGTACAAAGAGATCGTGGAGGAAAAGTGAGGGCCCATCTTTTAATTCATACTCTCTCAACTCTCTCTCTCTGCCTCTCTCTCTATCATGGGCTTTGAGTTTATTAAGAGATCATAGCTAGCAGATTTATAATTGTTGGAAGGTTAAACACTCCAGAAGTCCAGCTTGACCTTCAAAAGCATGATATTGCAAGATATTTCATCATGTTTTCACGTCCTTGGACTCTCTTTTAACCTGCATTGGATATAAAGCAGGATGTCTTATTATTGATGAAATGTTATATAATTATTCCCTCTCTCTATGCTTGCTTCAGGGAGCGTCGAGAGCAGGAGCTGCACGAGTTATACCTCCAAGCCGCGACTCCTGAAGAGAAAGCGGCCATATTACAGCGCTATGCCCTCCGCTTCACCATCAGCGACGCCATATTGGAGAAGCTCCAGCTTCCGAAACTCCCGTCTGCCGTAACACTCCAATCTGCGACCGCACTGAATGAAGAAGCAGAGATGCCCGAGTCTCAGACATGCACGGATATAGAAACAGATTCCAGCGATCAGATAACACAAATTATAACGCACCATCAGCTCAAAAGTCCAGATTTAACACCTATCCAAGACTCGAGAACTCCACAAGTATCCCTTCTTCCAGAAATCCCACTCTCGCCAGCACGAGACTCGAAAACGCCAGTCGTCCCACTTTCCCCAGTCCGAGACGCCAAAACTCCGGAAGTTCCAGTTTCTTCCGTGCAAGAATTCAGGACTCCAGACAGCTCCCTCTCACCTTTCCTCGACACCAAAACCATAGAAGCCCCTCTTTCTCCCAGCAGAACAACCATCTCCCCCGAAGTCCCTGTCTCACCTGTTTGGATCCCCCCTGCACCATCCAGACCTGTGCCGTTACTCACGGCAAAACCGTACAGCCAACCCAAATTTAATCAGCCTTCTTATAAGCAAGTTAAGGTAAAAAGTTCAAAAGGGTAATTGGAATGACGAAGTGTCACTATCTGTATTTTTACCCGTATTCACTCCTGAAGTGGAAGCGTATTTACTAGAACATAAACAGACTAGTAAACTCATTTTAACCCCCTACCAGGCAGTTACTAAGGATACCTCAAATGTCAAATCATCTTCTCGTTCCTGGTACCTTGCATGAGACATTTCATCTAAACAGTTCCAGTCACTTACTACATTTCATAATCACTGTTTTCGTTTTGCTTCAGAATGACGGACTGGTGCGCGTGAACGGTGACTCCATTCCAGAGGACGCAAGAGAGAATCCAGTGAGACCCGTTTCCTTCACTCCATCACCACCAAAACCAGCAAGTCAGACTCCTCATCGAGAACCAGAAATCGCCGCAGCAAATGAAACCACAGCTCAGGAGTGCACTCAGACCTTACCCGGTCAAAAAGCTGAATTTGTTAAAGAAGAGACTGATAGTCTCAGCAGCGCTGTACAGAAGAGGACTACAGAGGCTTCCAAAACTTTTACAGAAACAGAACTAACAGGTTGGATCAAGAACCAAGCTTTCTACTGTGTTTTTATGCTTGTTGAAAAAACAAAGCCTTAGTTTGTGATGTCTCGTTTCATAGAGTACAGATCTGATTTCTCAAGACAATGTTTATATACTGTACTTGAAGCCTGATTTGATAGAGATGACTTGAGCATGTCCTGAGATGTGGTTCTTGATTATCGTAGAAAAGCAGACCATGGCGGTGAAGCGCAACTGCATGGTCAAGACCACCATCGTGACCGAGCTTAGAGAGAAACATTCACCCACCACGACAGATGCTCCTATTCCTGACCAGGTATAGCTGATTTTATTGGCACTAATAGGGCTGGGACTCATCAGTCACCACCAATAGAGAGCTGATTGGCCGAGCTCTCTCAGAGGGGAGGGATGAGAGGTACTTAGTGCTCCCACATTAATCACGGCTCTACAGCCAGTCAGGGGCGTCTGTGAGCTCATGCAAGCGGAAGGAGTGGATTGCGCTGTCCTCCGAGTGTGTTACATCGCCCCCGGTGTGCGAGCGAGCAGTTCGCAAAGATGCGGTCGGCTGGCGTCACGTGGTTCAGAGGAAACACGTGATAGTCTTTGGCCCTCCCGACTGAGTGGTAGTAGTAGCCTTAATGTGCGAGTGCCCCCTAGTGACAGGGAGGAATCGGATATGACTAAAATTATGGAGAAAATCGGGGGAGATTTTACAAAAAGCTATGAGTGAAGTCTTTCAGCTTAATTCAAGGGGTTTGACAAAAGTGTGGCATTAACCAGGCAAGAATTACAGACATTTACTAAAAATCAGTTTCATGGCCAGGTGTGGCTTGTTCCTTCATTAACCAATGACTAATCAATCAGAAAAAAAGTCTGGAGGTGGTTCAAGTGTTACATTTGCATCTGGTTGCTGTTCAGTCTAACTCTTAACACGAGGTCTAAAGTGGTGTCTTTGCAAGTGAAGGAGGCCACCATTCAATGAAACAAACTAAACAAATAAACCCATCAGCGAGATAGCAGAGATACTGCGAGTAGTAGAACAGTTTGGAACTTTCCTAAAAGATGGAAGGAATTTCAAATTCACTGTGATGCTGTATAGAAAGTTTAAGCTAAAAAGTGATGTTTGTTCCAGTATTTATGGACCCTGCCTATATTTAGTGGAATTCGAACAATTTTTGCGGGAGACTAAAAAAAGCTTAAGGTATTGTAAAATACGTTTTGTAATTATATTGCTATTAAAAAAGTGAAAAAAAAATCCTTATGGTATGCTTTGGTACATACCATAAGGATTAATACGCTGAGGTTAGATATTACTCTTACTCTTAATATGTATTCATATTCATCCTGATACTTTTGAATCGTGAAAGGATGTACTGTTTTACCATTTTTTAGACGAGCTGTTCGGAGGGATTAAGTATGAAATCTGATGAGGTTTCCATCACTGAGTCCAGAAAGTCTGACTCTACCTCCTGCTCAGGTAACAGAACTACACTTCCCACAATTCCTAGCTTTGCCAGTCATTGAAGTTCTCCTGTCGTTTGAATTATCTTCTACTTTTAAATTGAATTTCACACTGTGTATTAATTTTTTTTATTTTTAAATCTACATTTTTTTTCTCTCTCTGAATTTTTTTTTTTTTACTTTTAATGTGTGTCCTTATATATGTGTGTGTATATAAACACATGTGTGCATCAGATCCCACACACACCCCTAGTAGGTCTAGGTTACGCTTGGAATTCTTCGCACCTGCAGGTAAAGCTGGCTCTACACCTGGGTTTCCTACCCCATTTGCATTTATAGGTCAAGTAAGGATAAGTAAGGTGCATTCATCCACCTTCTTTTCTGTCACATCTTGTCCTCTGTCAGGGTCTCCGGTCTTTGCATCCATTCTGAAATGTTTTTACCTGTTTAGACACTGCAGCCTGCTGAGAGCATGTTGAGAAAAGTTACTGTGTTATTTTCCCATTCCTGATTTTTTTTTTTTATATATATTTTTTGCCTATTTGTCACACTTAAGTGATCATCAAAAAACAAATGTTAATATTACAAAAAAATGACCAAAAGAAAATAATATTTTGGGATTTTTGAGCCATTAAGAGGTGCACTAACCCAAGTGTGTTTGCTTGAGGGCACAAACTGATGGCAGACATTCTACTTCAGGACTTTCTGATAGAGCGTAGAATTCATGGTTTCATCATTACGAGTCGTCCAGGTCCTGAAGCTGCAAAGCTCGAGACCATCACGCTACCACCACCATGTTTCACTGTTAGTATGATGTTCTTTTTTGTGAAACGCTGTGTTCGTTTTACACCAAATGCAACAAGACAAACACCTTACAAACAGTTAAATTTTTGTCTCATCTGTCCAGAGAATATTTGCCCAAAAGTCTTGGAAATTTTTAAGATGCTTTTTGTCAAATGTGAGAAGAGCATTGGGGTTGTTTTTGGTCAGAAGTGGCTTGTTGCCTTGGAACTCTCCCATGGTTGCCATTTTCACCCAGTCTCTTTCGTATTGTTGAATCATGAACATTGACCTTTACTGATGCAAGTGAGGTCTGCAGGTCTTTATATATTGTTCTGGGTTCTTTTATGAGCTCTTGGATGAGTCGTTGTTGTGCTCTTGGAGTAATTTTGGTAGACTGGCCACTTGACCTGGAAAGGTCCTCCACCGTTTTCCCCATTTGTGGATAATGATGCATAACGTGGTTCACTTAGAAATGGCTTTGTAACCTCAATTACTTTGTTTCTCATCAGTTCTTAAATGTCTTTGGTTTTTGAGATTTTTTTGCGTGGCTCACTTTGTCAGAAAGTGATTTCTTGATTCATCAGGTCTGGCAGTAATTAGGCCTGGATGTGGAAAGTGAAATTTAATTCAGCTTTCCAAAAATCACAGTTCATTTATGATTTAATTATATTTTTGGGGGGGTTACTTTTTCACCTAGGGCCAGGTTGGTTTGAAATAGTTATTTAAAAACTGCATTTTTTTTTTTATTTACTCAGGTTATCTTAATAATATAAAAAATTGTCATTCTCAATTATTTAAGTGTAGCAAATATGCAAGAAAAGAAAAAAAATTCAGGAAGGGCGCAAATACTTTTTCACGGCACTGTATTTGTAACTCCATTTTGTCCGCTTCCATAGTAAGAACCAGGATGGAAACTTTTTTAAACACACCCTAGCAATCTTTCTACAACATGCCCCACATTCCGAATACATGAACAGTTTGACAGCAAAATGAGAAAATTCAATTTTTTAAGTTTTGACAAAAACAATTTTTCTGTCAGTATTGTACATTTTGTGTATGTTTTCTTTTAGTCACAAGAGTATTTAAAAGCACAAATGTCAAAATATTAAGTTGTTTTAGTGCTATCTGTGTAATCTATGATTTTGCATTAACTCTATAACTCCATCTCCTACAGTCATTTCCACAATGGGTAAATCAGCCCACAGTTGTGTTTGTGATCATTTAATTATGCAGTTTAGTATCAATATTATGCTTGTTGTGACTCTATGGGGTCACTAGCATCAAATTAGGACAATGTAAAAGATTTGGTGTAGTTTTTTATTATTACAGTTATTGCTAACGATCATGAGTAACAAAACTTCCAATTACAGAATCATTAGTTTATCTTCTGCCAGTTTCAGTGTTACTTCAGTACTTAATGATAGCGCCTTGTTATTAGGGCTGCAACAACTAATCGATAATTATCGATAATGAAATTCGTTGTCAACGAATGCCGTTATCGATTAGTTGGACTGCTCACGTTATTGAGGAGCGCGACCACAAGATGCACAGATACACAGCCGCTCGTGCAATGGAGGTTACAGAAGCGTCTGCAGGAAAAAGCGCGCGTCTATGGCGTTATATTCCTGCCACAATTCTGAGCGCGCGGTTTAACTTTTGAGAGCAGAAAAAGCACTCTATGCGCGTGCAGTGTCTGCCCGCTCAACTTCTCGATTCTGTGCGCGCTCCCCTGTTCGCGCAACATGTTTTCCGTGCACGCGCGACTCTGCCTTCACGCTCAAGCAACATTTATTTTCTGTGCGCGCTCGACTCTGCCTGTACCCTTGCTCAATTTTGTCCAGTGTTACAAAACTGCCACAAAAGCAGCCAATCACAGACTTCCACACACTACTTCTGATTGGCTGTTCCTTCTCTATCAGCTGGCAATATCTGCAATTATTGTTAAAATGCTGTACTTTGCATACTCAAATGCTGTTGTTTATTTATTTATTTTTAGAAAGAGACGAGTCAGCATAAGTGAGTTAATTCAAAAAAGAAATCCCCCATGCACTCCACAACAAGCAGCCATTATAACAGGTGCCATCCAATATAATAAGAGTACAACAATTGTTTAGCTTTTTTATTTATGTATTTATATTTTGGATATTTAGAAGAGTTTTACTGTTCAAAAACAAACTTTGTCTTTAATTTAAGGTTTAAAATGTCAAAATTAAAGATCATTAAACTCTATATGTGGCTTTCACATTTTTCACAAGTTTAGTTTTTGACTTACGAAGACAAACCAAATTTACACCGTAAATTATCAAAAACTATTCTAAAGTACTATACAATATCACAAAACGTATCTTGAATGTACATCAAAAACCTACCTATAAGTCCAATAATGCTGGGGTAACCGCAACATGGTATACGCATCCTTTTTCTCGGCTTCAACATTCTCCAAAACCCCACTGAACACACTTTATTCACTTATGTCAGTCACGCTGTTTTGCTCAGACAGATGCGGTTTGACTTGTCAGGATGTATTGTGTTATGCGGCCTCTCCTAAACCTGGCAAGCTTAAAGGTTCTAAAACAAAAGATATGTAGATTTTTCTTTTTTGATTAAACATTTCGTTATAGGCAATCTCTCAAAATAATAACCGAAACCTGTAAAAGTTCGAAAGTGGCTTTTATAGCATTTTGCCGTCAAACTGTTTACATGTGAAGCAGCCCATCGATTAATCACATGTACGGACCTGCTGAGGTGACATAGTCGCTATTTTTTTAAAGGCATTTCCACAGATTTATATTCTCATGCCACAAAGTATAAAATCTTAAATTTGCCTGTTTTGACTACAGTAAGATAAACATGAAGATGACTGATGGGTGTATTAAAAATGACTGAAAGTTGACATGGGTGTATTAAAAATGACAGAAATACGGGGAACAACAAAAGTCGTGAAACCTACACAATGAGTTCCCAATGACTATGAAAGTAATTCCACTTTCTTCGCAGCATCCTCCATGTCACTTTGTCTGGACAAGTTTTGAAGATGCTTTTGCCGTGTTCTTTCATCGTCATCTCCTGCACTGTTTTTGTGTCCTCATTAGCTTGGCCTAGAGCAACAAGCAGGCTTGCGGTTGTAACGAGCATGCTCAAAATTTCAGCGTGTAAACTTTCTCTTCTGTCTTTCCGCTTTATTTTCCACAGAGGGAATTGACTTGACCAGCGAATGTGTGAGTACCTCCGACACACTCTCTTACCGTCTTCCTGTCTGTTTTTTCCTTTCCTTTACATCAAGTACAAGCTGTCCTGTCATTTCCCTTTTCCTCCTCTTTCCTTTTTTTCCGCCGTGTGTAAACGTGTGCGTCAGATTGAAACCCCGATCTTGAACCTTGCAAAGAGGGTCAATCACTGGACATGGGACCCTAACGAAGAGCGTAAACGCCAGGAGAGGTGGCAGCAGGAGCAGGAGCGCCTGCTACAGGTACACTGAAAGGTCACAGGTGTGTCACATGCCCTGTGGCCTTCCACAGTTAGAAGATGGATGCTCGGCTCTGACTGGAGTGGACATCCATAAGAGGATTTTAACGATCGCATGGATAGATTTTAGTAGAATTTTGGGTTTAGGAATGAGTGTTGATATCTCGAGGTCCAGAGGCGCACTCACTGTCCTTGTGGCCTGTTGTTGTTTTTTCCATTCATAGCATAGCACCTGGGAGCTTGTGGTTTTCTGTCTTCATCTCATTTCACTTTTTCTATTCTATCACTTTTTGCTGTCTTTTAAATTGGGCTCTACGGCTAAGTTCACATTACCAGCCTAAAGTGACTTGATTCAGATTTTTTTTTTTTTTACCCTAATCTGAAACAGATATGATTTTTTATGGCTGTCTGAACGCACAAGTCCAGATAAGATTCAATTCAAATCATTTCAATTTTATTTGACAATTGACATTGTCGCAAAGCAGCTTTACACAATCAAAAGAATTAAGTTTGTATGAAATGTGAATGTCTATGAATCAAAATGATAAGATTGGTCATACGTGGTACGAAATCAGTGCATACACTCTGTCTCGCTGACAGTGCAGGGATTTCATAGCCGTGCTAGCAACAGCTGCGATGCTAAAGCGATGCATCTGGTTTCCTTCCTTCTCAATAAATGCAGCCGGCTAACTGCGCGCCATCCTCCAGAGGACGTTTATTTTTGCTAAAATTGCATCCTTTGTTTGAAATGAATGAGTGGACACATGAAGGACTCAAGAGTTTCAGAGGACAGACGTGTCTAGTCAGATAAAAGTCACTTAATAATGAATAATAAATGTGAACAGCCACGAAATGAAAATCCGATCTGACCAAAAAATTGGATCTGGGTAATGTGGTTTGTAATGTGAACGTAGCCTAAGATACAATTTATCTATTGTACGATGCATAATTATAGCTGTAGACCTGCACAATGACAAGACATGAAACAAGACTGCATAATTATTGTTATTATGCAACATAAGATTGCATAAATCTCTGAAAGGCCAAGACTCCATTCCAGGCCTATTTTTGTTCCTAAAACCTGGTAGAAGAGGTTTATATAATTGCAGGATAGTATGTTCTACTGGTCACAGTGAATGTGCAAAAAAAAAAAAAAAAAAAGGTAGAAAACGCCATATAGAACAATATCATAACATAATTACATTTCTTCTCATATCTTTAAAATTGTAAGCATAATTAATGGCATCTGGGGCTGTAGTTATTATAGCTAATATTATTTTAGATGAAATTCGAAAGGAAAGTCAGTATGACCATGTACTGGAACACAGATTGATTTTGATCTCTCTCTCTATAGGAGAAGTACCAGCAGGAACAAGAGAGACTAAAGCAGGAGTGGGAGAAAGCTCAGAAGGAGGTAGAAGAAGAAGAAAGGAAGCACCAAGAAGAGGTACGTCTCTTCATCCCTTAATTCTCAGACATCCCCCTGCTACGATCATGAGGTAACAGCGCTAACAGGAGTTTTTCCTGCTCAATAGGAGCAACGGATCTTGGAGGAAACGGTGACCCCGCTGACCCCGCACTCATCCTCTGGTGTGACGGAAGCTGTTCCCACTTCCACTACTCCTCACAACACCATTGTGCTGTCACTGGCAGACTGGGACAGGAAACAGGAAATGCTGGAGAAAGAGGCGAAGATGAACCAGAGAAACGGTTGCCAGCACAGGTGAGATAATAGAGTCATTTTAGAGGAAGAGGGTCAAACCTATTCTATTCTACCATCCAGTTCAGTATCAAAGGAGCTGGACCAAAAATATGTTTATTAGCGCATTAAAATGTGTTCATATTTATCTGGAATTGTATTTAAAACAGTGATGCAGTTTAATTCCAAAAAAAAAATCCAAACCATACAGAGATATATGTATTCTCACTCCCTCTTGATCTGTTTTTAAAATATGGAAATATTGTTGCTCGTATGTCAACGTTTTAGCTTTTTAATTAAGAATTACATTTCTTAATTCAACCTCGTTGATGAAGCCATGGTCCTGAGTTGCTCTATTTTGCCCCCTAGTGGAATAACGAGGCAACAATCTTTCCTTTCAGTCCCTGTCCACAAGTGAAGGTTGAATCCTGACATTGATAATTTTCCAGTAAAAGCACATCCTGGTGTGTGTGAAGTGTGAAGAGTATTATACCTTGCATCTATTTATGGTTACATTAAAATTTTTGGGAATGTTCACAATATACAAGTTAGTTCCTGTTATCACATGCATTCACATACAGTGGTTTCTCTATGAACACCCCGCCTCAAAAAAAAAAAAAAAAAAATTACATGAAGATTTTTAACTGAAGCATTTCCGGCATACCAACGAACCAAGCTGAACAGAATGAACGCCGGTGGACGTCCAAGAACCCTTCAGAACTTTTTTAAGTCAATGGAAAGCCAAGCGAATCCAATTTTAGCGAATCCAAAGTAAAAGCCGATTTTACTTTTACTTATTTATTTATTTATTTTTGCATTATGTGCATTTGGTGAAGACTCCAAGATTCAAGAATGTTATCAAGGACTGTACCGAGAAGAAAAGGGAGCCACTTTCTGTTTTGTTTGTAAAGTAGCCGGTGCCAAGAGTTAGCATAAACTTAAGGTTAAATGAGGTTTAATGTCTATTTATTTCATATTTTACTTCATATACATGTCCTTTCTAATTGTTTTGATTGTTTTATATGCAAAAATATAATTATAGTGTTGGAAATTAGTAATATCGGTAATATTTAACACTCTTTTCTATCTTCGCTGCTACTTACAAGAAATGTTTACTGTTTCTCCTCCCACTACCTCAACTCATTACCTCATCACCACAGAGTATTGAAATGTGTCATGTTGTCTCTTTTGTATAGGACATAGCTAGTTTAATTAATCCTGATTAAAAGTTTTATGTTAATTTAAAAATGTCAATCTGTCTTGCCTTAGCTTGTCAGCTAATTAGGTTTTTTAGTTAGCTAGTTAGCTTTGCTAATTTTTGTTGTATGTAGCAGCTTGGTCCTGGAGGAACGTTACTTCGGTTCACTGTGTGTTGAACTGTATATGGTTAAAATGCCAATTAAAGCCTTTTTGACTTGACTAACTTGAATTGAATTTTGAATTTTGTGCTAACGGATGATAAACGGATTATCAGCATTCACATTATTTTCTATGGGAAAATGTGTTTCGGAATATGAAATTTCACCTCAAGAACTCCCGGCCGGAACGGATTAAATTTGTATGCTGAGGTACCGCTGTATGTTTTTCCTCTACTGCCCTTTCTTGTCTCTCATGGAGTTACTTGTGTTGGAAATCACTAATTGTTATAAAGCACTGACACTGGAGACTCCTTCCAATCATGCTGTGTCAACGGTATTCTGTAATTAGACGCAATTTCTTGTGTTTAAGTGGAGTGCGCTGTGTAGGTTCCTACAAATGAACCAAAACTGTGATCGCTGATAGGACCAGGAATTATTGATTGAGGCAATGACCTGTTAAACATAAAGAGCCATAAACTGGGTCATCCAAATAAAGTGAGAATTAAATAAAGGTTGAATTGATTAAACATCGACAACTGAACTGATCTTTACACGCTAAATGTCGTGCAATTCAATTAGTTATTCAGTCATTCTTTTATAGGTCAATTAATTTAATTTAATTGTTGGGTCTGTTTGTGATTCAAAATCGCTGATTCACACTTTTTAAAACACATTTAATTCAAATTCCTTTGTATTGTATTTTAATTCTAATTCCTTTTGCAGAAAATACAAGCCGATAGCATCGTCTGTAAATACTCATGTTTTGCAAGAGTATTAGTCCTTCTGTTTTTGAGTTTTATGGGTGGTTGGTGGATTTATCTCCGCATACTAGAACAGACTGCGGACCAAAAGATTATCTCTTTGTTTAAATGTCATGTCTCATACAATCAACAACATTTGATAGGTCTATACATTAAATACTTTAATAGATTTTAATACTGTAATCTGTAAGAAATATAGCTGCCTGAAATAAATTCGACAAAAATCTATCGAAAAATTCTAATACTCAAATATTGCAACGATAGTCTATCCATGATGCACAGATGATAGTTTTATCTCTGATTTCTGTCCTCACACAGGTCTGATCAGACTGCAGCGCTGTCACCTCCACAACAGATTGACCAGAAAGCTGATCTTCAAGAAAGTCAATCCGCTACACCGCAGCTGCAGTTCACACAGGGTGGGCCGTCACTAACACACAAAATATCCATGTTCGAGTGATTAAGATGTTCTAGGTTTATTTGCTTTAAACCTATTTTCTTTTTTTATTTCTTGTTTTTGAATACACCCACAAAACCAACAGCACATACACTAGTGATGGGAAGTTTTTAGTGACTCGGTTCTTTGAATCTCGTTCATCAAAATGAACGAATCTTTTTCATATAGTTCATTTCGGTCTTTTGATCAGAAATTAAATAAAATGTTACATTTTCAATAAACAGACACAAAACACGTCTACATATACAAATCTTTTGCTATAGTTCCAGTAATGAACAGCTAAGGACATATTATGATAAACAGAATGAGCAGCTCACCTTCATATCTTCTGGTCCGAATCATTCGTTCTTTTGTGTCACGTGACTCTCACAGACGCTACGCAGTGCATTACAGTGAAAAACAATTGAACAGTTCTTCTAGTCCGAGTCGTTTGTTCTTTTGAATCTATTGCACTGAATAGCGTCTATGGGAGTCACGTGACAGAAGAACAAGCGATTTGAACCAAAAGACTCATTTCTGTATCCTGTACATAACCCACGGATTTTTTGTGATGCTTTGCGCATGCGCACCCAGTAGAAAATGTCCGAATCACTCTGAGACTACTCGGCCAGACATATGTATATGTATCTGTCTATCTATCTAATGTGTGTGTCAATACAGATGTGTCTTGGAGCTGCAAATCAGAGAGCAAGCAGGAGTGTAAGAAAACCGCCTCCCTGGACCGGAACGTCAGCCCGTCACCAAATCAGCCTCCCAGGATGAGGAGGTGTGTGTACATTAAGTGTGCGTGACATGCATGTGGGCATGCATAAGGCTATGGATATGGATCAGCTTGTCTCTGATATGCACACGCTGTAGCGCGTTTGTGCTTGAGCTTTATTTTAAAATGCACCCAAAGAATTTTTGTTGAAATATATATATATATATATTTGTTTAATGTTTTTTTTTTCATTATTATTATTTAATCATTTTTAAAGACTCTCGACATATTGGTGATGCTGTTCAAACTTGATGTATGATGTGCTGAAAATGAAAGCCAGCCAGCAGCTGCAAACAAAGAGAAAAAAAAAAGAAACCCTGCTTGCTTTCTCATCCGTATGTCTGTGTGTGCGTGCGATTGTGTATGTGTGTGTGTCTGCGTGCTGATGTGGTCAGGTCTGGGTCGTACGAAAACATTTTAGGGATACACACATCTCCATCATCACAAGACACATCACCCTCATCACCAGACAGGTAGGTCATACACATGCATACATACAAACACACACTCCACCACCATTGCCAACAACATCCCGTACAGTGCATGTGAGGTGTTTTCCGGCATGTCGTTAAATGATGCTTGTTGTTGCATGGAGTTGTGGATGTGTATATGCTGTTTTTGTTGTCATGCTCTGATATTTGTGGTAGAACTCATGACCTGTTCATTCCACTACCAAAACTGTTTCAAAAAGATTCATCACTTAACAAAAATCACCAGTCACTCTCAAAACTTTATAGGAATTCTAATGAGTAACATGATATAAATAGCATTTTTATTAATTAATCATAGTATTACAACTAATCTGTGGCATCCGTTAATATATTTGTGGTATCATTCATGACAAAAAATCTGGAAACTAATTATTACATTACAACTAAACTGTGGATTCATCAAAGACTTGGAATGCTAACCCCTGAGTATGGAAGACTAAATTTCTAAATAGCATTGGGTTTGCTGTGGAAATTAAAAGAAATTAAAACACTAGAGGTGTATTATTGTCATTGCATAGTACAGGTACCCGGCAGCAAAATGCAGTTTAGCATCTACCAGAAGTGCAAAAAGGTGTATATACTGTACATCAGTGCCAATATTGGCATTATTGAACTTACAAGGTGCAGCACTGATATATATTAGGGATGGGAATCACCAGGGACCGTCCGATACGATATTATCACGATATGTTGGTGCTTATACAATCAGTATGTCGATCCTGTATTATTATTATTGTCTCATCTTAGGGCATGAGACAGGGTACACCCTGGACACCCTCACACACTCATTCACCCACTCCAGGCAATTTGGGAACACCAATTAGCCTAATCTGTATGTCTTTGGACACTTTTTTTTATTTATTTTTTTTATTGTGTTAGAATTCTAAACATACTTAAAAAATTTTTTTTGCTTCAACCACACCGGATCCTGTGCTGCCTGGAAATCTGTGAATAGTTGAGCGCACACCACCTACAGGATTATACTGGAACTGCAACATTTTACCACCTGAAATGCAAACATATATTGTTTAAAATTGTATTAGAAAATAATAAAATTATCTATAATAATAATTATTATTATATTATATATTAGATATTATTATATTAAATTATCTATAATAATATAATAATCCTGAGGTCAGTGTGGCCACACAAAAGAATGGCGATATAGCATACATAATAGAAATATTCCGGCACTATATTTGTGCAATGTATATAGAGATAAAGTGTACGTATAAAGCTAATGCATGTATGTACAGTTAAACTCATTTAATGGTGAGAAGTTTTACTTGTGTTATTTTTGATGTTAGAGTTGATTTTTGCTGCAGTGGTACGTTATGTCATTAATAGCGCGCCAACAGCGCCATCACCAGGTGCAAATAATGCAAATAATGAATAGAAATAATCCCTTAAATATTCCGTAATCTAAAAGAAGCATTGTTAGCATGATTCACTATAGATAGTGATGTTACATCTGTTAAGCATGAGAACCAAAATACATGTCTCTGATTGCCTTAAACACTAACACATTAGTTATCTGCATCTCATGTGGTGCGCTCTTGCATACTGTTAGTGCTTGCAAAACTGTAGTGCACTATTTAAACCTAATTGGAAAAAAAAGAGAGAACGTTGTTGGATTTGCACAGAACAGATTGCTGCTGAGGCACCAGATGGCGATGCAGTTGAAATTTGAGATTCAACCATATGTTTCGTTTGTTCTTATATGAAGAATTGTTCTTGTGGAGGTTGCGAAGATGTGGCTCAGTGATACGAGTTATCATAGTTCAGTACAGTGCATATAGCCCCTGATATGAATGTATATGTATACATGGAAAAATTAATGAACAAATAAATAAAACACCTTAATCAAGTAATATGATGAGAAATCGAGAGACAAGCCTGTGTGATGCATCCAACTACACTGTACAAAACACACTGTACAAAATTGTCACTGTGCGTGAGTTTATTCAATGCCATTATTCAAGTAATAAAACTCTTTTATGGATTTATGCCCTAATACAGTAGAGCTGTAATTAAGTTGCATGCCTCATTAGGACATTGTTTTTTGAAAGATTGATTTTGATCAAATGAAACACTTGCATTTGTGAGAGATTAATTTCCTTCGGGTAGTGGTTAGCACTGTCGCCTTGCACCTCTAGGGTCCAGGTTCGATTCTCCTCTCTGTGTGTAAGGAGTTTGTAAGTGGGTTTCCTCCGGGTACTTTTTCCCACAGTTCAAAGACATGCTAATTGGCATTCCCAAATTGCCCGTAGTATGCGAGTGTGTGTATGTGAGTGTGTGCCCTGAGATGGATTGGCACCCTGTCCAGGGTGTACCCCGCCTCGTACCCTAAGCCTCCTGGGATAGGCCCCAATTCCCCGCGACCCTGAAAACAGGATAAAGCCATATAGACGATGAGTGAGTGAGTAATTTCCTTAGGCGCGATTACGATTGTTGGCCACATGATGGCAGTGTGGGGGAAAAGGGACAGATTTACTCTTTAAGTGGATTGGTATGCTTTACATTGTACAGGGTGGGCCATTTATATGGATACACCTTAATAAAATGGGAATGGTTGGTGATATTAACGTCCTGTTTGTGGCACATTAGTATATGGCCCCCAAGGACTCCCGATCTGACCCCCTTAGACTTTTATCTTTGGGGTCATCTGAAGGCAATTGTCTATGGTGTGAAGATACGAGATGTGCAGCACCTGAAACTACGGATACTGGAAGCCTGTGCTGGCATTTCTCCTGCGGTGTTGCTATCAGTGTGTGAAGAGTGGGAGTAGAGGGTTGCATTGACAATCCATCACAATGGGCAGCACATTGAACACATTTTATAAGTGGTCAGAAACTTGTAAATAACTCATGAAAGAATAAAGTTACGTCAAAACCAAGCACACCATTGTTTTTCTTGTGAAATTCCCAATACGTTTGATGTGTCACATGACCCTCTTCCTATTGAAAAAACAAAAGTTGGATCAAAGATGGCCGACTTCCAAATGCCCACCATGGTCACCACCCATCTTGAAAAGTTTGCCCCCTCACATATACTAATGTGCCACAAACAGGACGTTAATATCACCAACCATTGCCATTTTATTAAGGTGTATCCATATAAATGGCCCACCCTGTATATTCATGTCAAAGGCATATAAGACTCACTTTTTCAGACTTAAGTGCAAATCAGACTTGGGAACGTGCGTAAGTTGGGGACTATCTTTATTACAGCCATTCCAATGGCATGCATTTTTGCGCCTGTGGTTACATGGTTATTAATAACAGTTAATAAGAGTAAGAAAGAACACACCAGTGTAATCCTACAATCAAAGCTACAATCAAAGCTGCTGTTAGAGAACGTTAATCAACACTTTCTGATTAAAGATTAACAGTGTTGTGGCATAATTCTCTTAAATATAGAGTAAAAGTCTCAGTCTATAACCAAAAAACAAAACTAAACACACACACACAAAGTACTTACGCAAAACACATTTAAGCCCTTATACCCCTGGCCTGGTTTTCAGTTATTCAGTACCTTACTGTGTAAAGCTATAAAAGAAAGAAATCAGACTCACTTTTCTGATTCCAGTCTGGAACCACTGGCCCATCTGGACATTTAAGGGGTTAAAGTCATTATTTATTCAAAAATGTACATTTTGTAAACTGTATAAAAAATCCCTATATGAACAAACTATAATACTTTGTTATGAATCATATGTAGTATTGCTATCATAGTAAACCATTACAAGCAAAATCATAAGACTTTGAATCAATTAAAGAAATGAAGGCAATTTATTTTTTAAAAGTCTCTGGTGATATTTTATTTAAACCCATGACTAATTCTGCAGGTCAGTGAGTGCGAAGAAGCTGTGTTCCAGCTGTGCACAGCCTCTGGGGAAAGGAGCCGCCATGATCATCGACAGTTTAGGCCTTTTCTTCCACGTCCAGTGTTTTAAAGTAAGATCCATGTGTGTGTCCGTGTTTGTGCAAGTGATTCTGAATTGCCCATGTGTATAGGTTTTTTTTTTTTTTTTTTACCTCTCGCTCTGGCTGATCTGTGTGTCCCAGTGCGGCGTGTGTAAAGGGCTGCTTGGTGACTCGAGCTCAGGAACTGACGTCCGGATCCGGAACGGTGTTCTCAACTGTCACTCATGCTACATGAAATCTCGTGGTGAGTACAAATGTACACGTAATCAGTAACAAATAATCACTGTTTATTGTTCCAGTCAGTTAAGTGTATCTGTTTAACATCTCAGTGATGCAGAATGGTTGCCAAAGAGTTGTCTTTATCCATAACACACAAGCAGTGTTCAAGTCAGGACGGAATCTTTGGCTGTGCAGATCAACAAAACACAGTTATGAGAGTAAAAACTCTCTTTATTTTCTGTTACACTAATGCACTTCCCAAGTACTTGGATATCATCATGGTAGAAGTTTTTCTTAGTAAGCTGGAGCCATGATCGGGCTGCCTGCTTCATGGCCTCCCAGGAACTCCTTCAAATGTCCCGAACATGTGGAAGTGACTTGGAGCAAGGTCAGGACGTACCGGGTTCCTGTAATGTGCAATTGGTGTTGATGAGGCAGAAAAACTGCAAAAGAGGAAAGTCCTACTATTTATATTAAAAAAAAAAAAACAGTATAATTTTTTTTAAAAGCTGAAACAAATGAGGGACTTTCTCGGTAATCCAAAAGGCAAAGGTAAAAGGCGTGCAAGGTCAGTCGATGTACAAATATCAGGGCAAAACTCCTTATACAAACCTAGTCAATAGCTGAACATCAAAACACAACTCAAAAAACTTAAATTTTGATAAATTTTGACAAAAATGTACTCAATAAAACCTCACACCGCCACTGATTGTGTGTACAGTTCCCACAGACAGACACCTGTATACAGTGGAACCTTGGATTACGAGCATAATTTGTTCCGAAATGGGCTCGTATTCCAAAACACTCGTAAACCAAATCATCATTTCCCATAAAAAATAATGAAAACTCAAATTATTCGTTCCACAGCCCCCCCACATAAAAGCCCCTATAAAATCCTCCCTCTCCCCACCTCGCTTTTTTAGTTTCACAACAAACGCATAAACACAGCGGAAACACCGTTTTAACGGGGAAAAAAGCGAGACTGGCATCAGCACATACTAACAGAATCACTTAAGTTTCACAACAAACACACACACACAACGGAAACACCGTTTTAACAGGGAAAAAAGAAATCTCTCTGACCTGGCGTGAGCGCATACTAAGGGAATCACTGCTGTAAAGTAAAAAAAATAAATAATAAAAAAATTAACCATCACCTTACCTTTGAAAAGAATCGCGACAGAGCAGAGTTTCTGTTTGTTTGTGAAGCCGGGGAGGGGGTGAAAAGGCGAGAGAGCATCTGTGCGTGTGTGCGCGTGTCGGTGTCAAATTGCGCGCGCGCACTCATAAGAAACGAGCAGAGTTTCTGTGTGTTTGCGGAGCCGTGGGGGGAGGAACACTCGTAAACCAATTTACTCGCAATCCAAGGTTCCACTGTATATATACATATATATATATATATATATATATATATATATATTATGCAAAAGTTTAGGCACCCCTTGATAAATAACAGATTTTCTTTTATCGTTTATTTTTATGTTCAATTTATGACATAAAAAGTAACTATGCACCAATGTTTGCTGAAAATATTGTGCATTTTTTTCCATTTCCAAGAGATGTTAACATCTTTCAATAAAAAGAAATCACCAAAATCTGTTATTTATAAACGGGTGCCTAAATTTTTGCATAAGACTGTATATTACATTTGTTCAGGTGTTTCAAACTCGTCTCCCCTTCTCCTCAGGTTCTCATTTTTGCACACTAGTAATGTTTTGCCACATGCACACGGTGCTCGAAAGATGCACTAATGCATCACCTTCACTTTTATTTCATAATACAGAAAACATCCAGAATGTAGAAAATAAATACAAATTTGTGTCCAAACTTTTGAAAGGTACTGTATGTAACAGATAGGCTGACAGGCTGTTAAAAAAACTGCTCTCATCTCTCTCTGTCTCTGTCTTAATTTAAAATTAGGCCACTAAAAATACAGCTAGCATTTCACAAGGCATGAATTGCAAGTGCACCCTCTTGTGGTGTACAAGTTAATAGATACGAGAGCTATATTACACGAAACACGGTTGGTTAAGACATTTTTAAATGGTTGAATTATTAAGGGCATGTAATTAATTGCTGAACAGTTTAACCATTATTTAGGTTTTTAGTCAGTTTTTGTTTGTGCAATCTTAGCTTGATTGAGGAGCAGTATTGAAAGCGCCACCATCTGACAGTTTGATGTAACAACAGTATGTCATTATGTAACATAGTGTGTGTATTGTCATCATCATCATAAAAAAAAATTACATTATGATACATTTATCAAACCACGGATTCTTTTATACTCATTATTTTTATCATCATCATTTAAAAAATATATATTATTATTATTAAATTTGTTTGAAACTTTTATTCCACACAGCTGCTGGTCAACCCACCACATTATAAAGCCTTTTTACACCCGAATCGAAGAGGAACTGGAACATTTGCCAAGCCCACAGAAGCCCGGGCCATCTTCATCATGAACATTTAATTATACATAGTTATATTTCATAACATGTTTAAAAAAAAGAAAAGGAAAAAAAAAAAGCACAAAATCGCCTTTTTGTCATAAAAACAATCTGATAAAACTGGAATGTTGTGGGATTTCCGGATGATATTTCTTTGTAAAGCTTCATATTTCTGTGGGGAAAAAATTAAAAAGTCTTCTAATGGCAATAATTCTAACCTCCACACGCATGAGCATGCACCGCGGTTAACAGATTTTTAAAAGTCGCTAGCTTCTTGTACAAAGTGGAGCGTTCCACTTGCAGAATTTGGGTAGATCAAGTAGTGATTAAAAACACTGACCTATTTTTTTTTTTTTTTTTTTTTTTACTAAATCCCATTATCAACAGTAACTGTGTGATTAAGACATTACCTGAGGGATGTGGCTGTTGTGTATTTCCATCAGCGGTTTTGCACTTTAGACTTTTTATCTACAAACCTTCAGCCGCTGAAGACGAACATTTGAGCCGTGAAACACAAAGATAAGCGTAATAAGCAATGATTATTTAAAACTGTTTGTATTTGTTCCGCTTGTAGAAAGTCCAGGAATCTGTCTGACCTACTCGGCTTCCTAGCAGACCTCGAGTGCGCTATCAAGTCCCATTTTTATGACCTGTATGGTGCACTTATCAGAAGTAGGGGGTCATTTAGGGTGCAAATCCCAAATGGCTTCCTGTCGCACCTAGCGCACTATTAAGCATGTAGACGAAATTCATTTCTACATTATGAAATAAAAACTGAGGTATTTGGGGTTTATTTCTGTTTTGTGAGTGTGTGTGTTCTGAGTTGATTTTGCTCTGTATGGCCGTAAATGAAGGCACCATATGCTGCATTATTCTGTGAATGAATACAAAGAAAAATCCCAAATATCTCCTGAAAGCATTACAAGCCAGTATGTCATAGCGTCATGCCCTATACCCTAGACCCTATGTAGTGCCCTCAGATACTGTAGGTATTGCACAGCCTTTTAGGATTCACCCAGAGACTGATGGGTTTAAAAATAACTTCTTGAAGTTTTAAGTTCATTGTAGTGATGAAGTGTTTTTTTTTTTCTCGAGTATTCCTTGTTCATTGTTTTTTTTTTTTTTTCTATTTATTTTCAGTTTATCATCTCAAATGTTAGTTTGCTTGATGATTTTATTTCATTTTTTTAAAGAATATGCATGATGTTTGAATACCCGTTGAACATAGCGGGTCGCTTACGTTTGTTTCCTTTTCATCATCAGTTGCTAAAGAAAGAACAAGAACAAGTCTTTATTAGTATTGGGGAAGTCGTTCTATTTTTCCAGACAGCCGTCGGTCATATCTGTTTCCATGCCGTGCCTTAAATACGACCGTGCGCTTCATTCCGGAGGATGCGCGGTCGTGTATGTGTATGCAACATCCAAAGTTTTGTAGAGCTACTTCATTTTTGTTCTGTACTGCACTGTATGCTGGCAAAATTCTCTCTTAATCCTGTTGTGTTTGGTTCGTAAACCTTGTACATGGCAACAACAACAAAAAAAAAAGAATAGTGTTGAACGAACTATTATGGTATTGGTGTCCAGTGGGAAGACTGACAAAGCAAGGTTTTAATGCATCTTTTCAGATCAACTGGATTTTGAAAGACTACGTTTTTCCATTATTTTAAACGCTGTCACTGTTTACATAGGTGGACAAATCATAACTGTATTACTTAGCCCCAAGGCAAGTAAAACCCTCATGTTAGCAAAAGCTAACCTAATATAATAATGTATGGCTAGCTAGCTAGTCAAGTAACATAATACAGAGGAAAACAAAATAATTTTTTCAAGAAACATTTCACTCAATAGGACTAACCATGAGGTAAGTAAGCAGGAAAGTTCTGCGTAAAATTTTACTTTCTGCGCACCATCTATGCGATGTGTGTAGTGCAGCAGGAGGTGGGATTTAAAACGCCACTGTGGAAACTCCTGAGCCACCCCTGATTTCTTCATATTTCAGGCTTTCTAGTATTTAATGCAATTTTGAGGAATAGTTCTCCAGGCCTCAATTTTGGCATGTCTTTGACACTCATTCTCTGTCCAGTCCCTGTACCTGGGCGTTTCCAGAGGAAGGTTGTAAAGTGTAAATAACCATCTAACGTACGGCATGAGCCAGTAAGAAACAGGTGGTCAGGACGGTGATTACAGTAGTATTCTGGTAAATGCTGAATGCTGAGAGGTTGGAACAGACAAGAAGGGAAATGAGGTCGCTGCTGTGGTGGTTACATACTATACTGTAAGCAGGCGATTTTTTTAATAGCATCTTTAAGCACGTTGCACCCTGTCGCAGTAAAACATTATTTCCCCATTTCTTTACTTTAAGCTATATGATTTGATTTAATTCACATAATATGAAGAAATGAAGGATGGCTCATGACTGTATATGTGGATTTAAATTTTAACTGCTAGTCTCGGATACCTAGGCTTCTGATTTGTCCACCCATGGTTAACATGTACAAATGACCTGTTCTGGAAATACAAGCCCAAGTCTGTTTAACCTTCATGTCACTTGCTTTCATCACTTCACCTTCAGCTTCTGTCAGACTGAAAACAAGTGTAAAAGCAGCATGTGTCCCAGACATTAGGAAATGAAAGTAGAGTTCTTATAGATATTGAATTATTTGTCACATGTACGTGACAGCACAGTGAAATTATTTTTTCACATATCCCAGTTACGAAGCTGGGGTCAGAGCACAGGGTCAGCCAGGACACATCGCCCCTGGAGCAGATAGGGTTCATCAAGGGCTTAATAGTGGCAACTTGACGGTGCTCGGACTCGGACCCTCAACCTTCTAATCAGTAACCTACAGCCTTAACCGTTGCCCCCACTCAATCCCAAATATATTAAAATAATTAAACACTTTAATCCTTATTAAGGGATCATACTGTATAATACATGCATTTTTTTTTTAAACAATATAGGTCATTTGCGCTGACTAGAATTATTCAATTCAATTTTATTTATATAGCGCTTTTAACAATTGACATTGTCGCAAAGCAGCTTTACACAATCGAAAGAAGTGTAATTACAATCTAGTGTTTGGGACACGGACTGTTTCCACATCTACTCATGTCTGCCGTTCTTTTCTTTGCTAATCTCTAATTCTGGTATAATGAGTAGGTTATTAGCAGGATTATGTAGCTGATATGGTTTTGTTACTCAGAAAGGAATTGAGTTGATGGTGTAAGTGGTCTGTGCTGAAGCTCTATATTTATTTGATCATCTTAGGACGAGTTAACAAACCTGACAAACCCTCCATGAGCAGTGGGTTTTATAGCAAGTGTATGTTTATATAAATAAACTATTTTAAATGTACTTCCATGTGTGTTTGTACCCTTGTGTGTGGTGTGGAAGACCAGTATATTGTTTTGTTGCTAATGAAAAAAACAAACACATATTAGTATTTTGACTTTATTAACTTAGAATTTTCAAACTACAGCTATTCAGAATATTTAAATGTGTGCAAAACCTTATAAAATTAATTACAATCCTTAATATACCATAACAAAATACTGAATAGGATTAAAGACAGTCATATAAATACATACAGATGTATTCAATGTACAGATATTCAATTAGCAGTCTTAAATAACATTCAAAAATCTTCATCTTCTATACCGCTTATCCTGTATACAGGGCCAGGGTGGCCCTGACCCAATCCCAGGAGACTTTGGGCACACACTCTATGAACAATTTGGTAACATCATTTAAACTAATGTCTTTGGACAGGGAGAACATGTAGACTCCATGCACACAGACCTGGGGTGGGAATCGAACCACTATGCCACCGTGCCATCTTTTCTAAAATGAATAATTAAACTTTACACACGAAATTAATGGAAAAAATAAACCTTTAAACAAAGACTCAAAATGACTTCAGTGTCACTCTATGAAATATACAATTGTAAACAATGTTAGAGTGAAAACTTGTCCACACACCAGCCGTCGCTTTTTGGTAGAGGGCTACATGTGGCTTCACTGGTTGAACAAAGCTTTTCAAACTTCACAGATGATGACGCGTGTGAACCAGACCTTTCCAGAATGTTCTCTTCTTTACTTAGTGCGCGAGACACACTGGCTGCGCGGTCTTGCCTGCGCAGTTTAGCACGCCTGTTCTGAAACCAAACCTGCAAGAAAATCCATAGAGTGACTGAGAAACCCTGTAAAAACACCACATACCGGCAGTTATGCTTTAAACATGCTTAAGAGTCCTCTGTTTCATTGAAGATTAATTACAATTCGACGTCTCCTCGTTCCATACTAGTTTACCGCTTCTACGATCCCCACCCCGCTATTTTAATTACAATAATTTCATAATGCATTGGTTGGTTTAACATTTTTAATTGCATTCCAAGTGATGCATTGCTCAGCCTAATATAGAATCCCATCTCAGCCACAACAAAGCAAAATAAAGTGTAACCTGGACGCGAGCCTCGGTCAGGTCGATCCTGCGTGCGAGCTCCTCGCGCGTGCAAATGTCAGGGTACTGAGTCTCTGCAAACACGCGCTCCAGTTCCAGAAGCTGTACGTGCGTGAAGGTTGTGCGCATGCGCCTACACCTAGGCCTCCTGCTGGCACCTGCAAAAAAACAAACAAAAAAAACAGACTAGAGATATGGAGCTGAAGTTTCTAGTGATGGGAGGTTTGAATCATTTTAGTGACTCGGTTCATCAAAATGAAGGAGTCATTTAGTTCATTTCGTTTATTTGGTCAGAAATAAAATATGTTACATATTCAATAAACAGACACAGAACACGTCTACATACACATATTTTCGCTATATTTCCAGTAATTAAAATATTACAATGCAGCTAAGGACATATGATAAACAGAATGAGCAGCTCACCATCATATATTCTGGTCCGACTCGTTCGTTCTTTTGAATCTATTGCACTGCATAGCGTCTATGGGAGTCACGTGACAAAAGAACGAACGATTCGGACCAAAGACTCAAAGGTAACGACTCATTTCTGTTTCGTGTATATAACCTACGGAGGTTTTGCGATGCTTTGCGCATGCGCGCCTAGTAAAAAAAAAAAAAAAAGAATAAACCACTTTCTTAGACTACTCGTTCTCCTAAGTCACATTAAAGGACTCATCGCTAGAAGTTACACAGAAGTGCTAGAACAAAAAAACCTATGTTCAAGATTCAGTGGTGAATGAAAACAAAAAGCATTGAATAAACTCTTACACTGATGTTCATTCAATACTGTATGAAATCTTTGATTCATATTTTTCTTTCAAGAGTTGCTTAACTCACCTATCACGCGCAGGGAGTTTGCTTGATCTCTTAGACCGTCCAGGATGCAAGTTCTTGGAAGAACAGGAATAGCTCTGCTCTGGATAAAATTGACTCCAAAGGGGTGACTGGACGAAGCGAAGTCCGAAGCGAGGCTGGCCATCCCCATCAGGTACTGTGGCTCACAGGCTGCAGGGTCCAAGCAGGAGAAATCCATCATGAAGGAATAAACTCACACACTTTCTGCCCATTGGAGCACTTCAGAGTGGCGCTTTTATTTGAAGTGTCACCTGCCTTGCGACCCCCCTCCTTTTCAGAAGTGTTTGCATGACAAAAAGCTCACAGCAGCAACCAGCCTTCTCCGTCACTGGCCTGCACTGAGGGACACCAGCTAAAATGCCTCCCTAGTTATTAGTTAAACCTTGCATTATACAGTACTATAGCATACTTTTCCTATTTAAACCTTCATGATAATGTCATATTTAATATCTACTATATGTGTCACAGCTATGAAGACCTAAGTATTTATAAGCATTCTGTAAAACGAGCTTTTATTGCGAGCGCAAGCTTTTTACTAATATGTATTTTTTCATACTGTTTACAATTTTTGCATGCAAATTCCAGCAGGGTTATTATGCCTGAAAAAACATTGACTGATATCCATTTTTTGTTGTAAATTTTTTACATATATGTTCTTGTACCGATCCAGTAATGCAGAAGTCATCCTGCTATGTTAGATGAATGATGCTAAACACTGTATCAAGATGATTGATGATTGACAACGTGCGCTATAATACAAGCAGGGTGGGGTCAAAGCTGCATCCTACATCCGGCCATATCATCCATCATAACGCTCAGGGTGGAGCTGCACATTGTAAAGCTCACAATAACTACCATTGTGAGGTGTAAGGCCGGCGGCTGGTGTCTGGATAAAAAAAAAAAGGACATCTGCTTAAATGCTAATTCTGCCCACAGACAATCAGAGGTCATAAAACAATGTAAATGGATAAAGAGATAATTTTGTGCCTTTCTATGCAGCTCATAATCTGTAGTTATGATTCACGGAAAGGAAAAGTCTGCAGGCCAATGATTAATGAGGTCTGTTTGTCTGATTACAAACAATGAATGATACATAAATCATTGTACTTGCAAGAAGCTCTACATCGATTATATATAAGGAGCTAACCCCTTCCTGCTTTTCTATTTTTGTTTTTTGCATATGTAACACTTAAATGATTAAAATAATCAAACAAATATGAAGTTAATCCAAATAAATATTTTTATTAAGAGAAAAATGCTAAACCCTAAATCTATTAACTGGTTGTGTCACTCTTGGCGTCAACAATTATAAGCCAGCAATGAGTCTTTCGCATGGCTATGGAGGAATTTTGGCCCACTCTTCTTTGCAGAATTGTTTTAATTTAGCCACATTGGAGGGTTCAACCTGTTTAATGTCATGTCACAGCATCTCACTCTGATTTAAGTCCAGTCCTTTTTCACATAGGACCAGGTAGGTTTGGGCAGCTTTTTTTCTTTAATAAATGAAATCATCATTTAAAAACTGCATTTTGTATTTACTCAGGTTATTGTTTTGTAATATTCAAATTTGTTTGATGATCTGAATCATTTAAGTGTGACAAATATGGCAAAAAATTTACCTTTTCATGGCACTGTATGTATGTGTTTATTCAACGATCTTCATATTAATTGCAATGAATTTGCATGAAAGATGGAACATTTGGAACATTTTATGGCACATTCTAATACTTATAATGTTTTCGGTCATGAATCAAACATTTAAAGCTTTCTGGAATCCCTGGGATGTTGGTTTCTCATATCATAGGACTAAAATGTCCAAATATGACTTTATGGCTAAATATTTGTGGATATCTAACCATCACATCACATGACATTCATGTGTGCTGCATAAGCTGTTCATAGAAATAAACCGGAGGTTTATTTAAACAGCAGGTGTTCGGATGCAGAGATGCTATACACATTTTCAGCACGTGTCACTGGGGGACGCTGTTTAAGACGTTTTGTCCAATAAGTTAAATAAACGCATTACGATATACAAGATATCTCTTTTATCGAAGCTATAAATGTATCGCATTTACATCCATTATTAAGTAATTTCCAGTAATACAGATTAGAATATGGGCTCTTATAAAATATAAAATACACTACGGAATTCTATGGCAGCCAGGAAGCAGCCGCTGTGTCTACGTCATTGTTGCGCGTCATTTGTTTTGCTGTTCTGTCGTCATCAAATCGCGCAGGGAGACGGCTCATGCTTGCGGGAGGAGCGCGAGCGACTTAGTTTATATACTGTATATACGTTCCGGTGGCAAACATGAGGGAAACTCCTTTATCAAACTGCGAGAGGGTCTTTCTTCTTAAATCTATCCAGGAGAAAAAGGTAGAAGCAAAATATTTTGGCATAGCGACTGCAAATAAAGTGAAATTTTAGTCGACAATTAATATATTGTATGTGTGTAAAACGACTTTATCACATAGGTATTTTTGTATAGTATTTAATTTAGTTTGATTTCAATCATTTAAGTATGACATATCCAAAAAAACAACCAAAAACATCAAAAGGGGGCAAATACTTTTTCACGTTACTCTATCTATCTATCTATCTATCTATCTATCTATCTATCTATCTCGGCCATAACATTATGACCACCTGTCTGTGCAACCAAGACAGTAATGCACTGTGTGTTCTGAAACCTTTCTACTGGAACCAGTATTATAATTTTTCTCAGTTTGAGATTTAGGATCAGACTACACAGACTAACCTTCACCGAGCCTTGGCCACCCATGACCTTATCGCCGGTTTTCCTTCCTTGGATCACATTTGGTATGTCCTGACCTGCAGACCAGGGACATCCCGCAAGAGCTGCAGTTTTGGAGTTGTTCTGATCCAGTTGTCTAGCCATCACAATTGATTTTGCCTTTGTCAAAGTGACTTAAATCCTTTCGCACATCAACTTCAGGAACGATTCACTTGCCCCCTAATATATCCCACCCACTTCCAGCCGCCAGTGTAATAGTAGATAATGGATATTGAGGACTGTAGCGATCATGAGAAGGGTCGAATTGTGATGTCTAGACATCTGACTGGGTCATAGCAACTCCAAAACTGCAGCTCTTGTGTGATGTTCCTGGACATACCAAAAGTGGTCCAAGGAAGGAAAACTGGTGTACCAGCGACAGGGTCATGGGTGGCCAAGGCTCACTGATGGACATGGGGAGTGAAGGCTAACCTGTGTAGTCTGATCTAATAGAAGCGCTATTCTAGATCAAATTGAGGAAAAGGTTAACGCTGGTTGTGATAGAAAGGTTTCAGAACACACAGCGCATCACTCTTATGATGGCAAAGCCGGGGACCTACTCAATATTAGGCAGGTTGTCATAATGTTAGGGCTGATTGAACTACCGTAGCTTTTACAAAAAACTTCCATCTTCTGTAAAAACTCAGGATTCAGGGGGTTCTTCTTTTTTTGAGTTTATGGACGGTTTGACGCACTACCGCCACCTACTGGACTATATGAAGTAGAAAATTAGCATTGAAAAAATATTGCTTTGTTTGAGACATGACATTTAAACAGTTACATCAATGTTGTAATTAATTAATGTTTAAATGTCAAGAAATAAAAAGAAGCTAATTTAAACATCAAGAAAAAAATTGTGTGCAATTATTAATATTATTGTGCGTAATTAAAAGAAAAAATTACTAAGAGGGTGTTTTTTTTTCATATTAGAGTGAAAAGTCTGACTGTAAAATTCAAAACAAACAATGTATTGACTTTGACAAGTTAGCTTACCAAAAAAAATGCACATCTTTGTCTGGATTTAGCGCTTGGATGGACGGCAGACCTACGACTACCGCAATATTAAAATCACGTTCGGCACAGACTTTGGCTGCTGTACGGTCAGTCTGGGGAAAACAAGGTAACGTTCTGCTTTTATATGTTATAATCTATATGACACAATTATACTCCTACAGAACAGCTACACTCAGTTCCTAGCTTTTATATATTATACAGTATGTACAAAGTGTGTGTGTGTGGGGATGTGATGTGCGTGCGATGTCTCCTCAGGGTGTTGGCTCAGGTGTCATGTGAGTTGGTCCCTCCAAAAGATTCCCGTCCCACCGAGGGCCAGATGTTTTTTAACTTGGAGCTTTCTCCGATGGCGTCACCTGGCTTCCAGCCCAACAGGTACGTCACCTCTAGAGCTGTTCGATTTTATTTAATCAATCTTTTGTTGGTCGATTCAGTTTATCGAATCGATGGGTCAGTTTAAAAAAAAAAAAATTTTATTCAAACCTTTTTATTAGGTACAAACTTATGAACGCTAAATGGTTTAAAATTTGATTTGGGGGGGGGCATCAGGTTTTTTTTTTTTTTTTTTTTTTACAAAAAACTTCCATCTTCTTTAAAAACTCAGTATTCAGGAGGTCCTTCTTCTTTTGAGTTTATGGACAGTTTGACGCATTACCACCACCTACTGGACTGTATGAAGCAAAAAAAAATTAGCATTCAAAAAATATCGCTTTGTATTGAACATAACATTCTTCAACGTTGTAATGAGTTCATGTTTATTAGAAACTATAATTGATGTTGATTAACTAGAATTGAATTAGTGCTGGACCTAGGCAGTTAACCTAATGCACAAGGCTGTTTTTTATTATTAAGTAATATATGCATAGTCAGTGCATAGTCACGATGAAGAGTTTGTTAATAATTTAAGTATTTTTTAAATTCTTTTAATACTTTTGAGTTGATAAATCAATATTAATGATAAGCATCATCTTGAGTGAGATATTTTTGTCAAATTATTTTCTGTTAGTCTTGATCATTTAATTTACTTCAATATTTTATTTTAAATCATGTCATTTTTTTATTTTATTGTGCAGCCCTATTTTTACTACTTCAAATCAGACTCTATTGATAATGGCTTGGGATCAAATCAGAAATGTATTTGAAAGCATGTCCTTGTTGTAGGTATGTCACATGTATTCACATGTAGCTTTTGTGTTGTGTTTTCTGTAGGCAGTCTGAGCTGTTGGTGACGCTGAACAGGCAGCTGGAGAGATGTCTGAGGAACTCCAGATGCATCGACACCGAGTCACTGTGCGTCATCTCGGGAGAAAAGGTGACGTGCGTTGTGAATGCGTCAGTTTTGGCTATACAGTATTTATGTATTCCGCATTACGTAATGCGCGTATGATCCGATCGGCAGGTGTGGCAGATCCGAGTGGATGTGCACGTCCTGAACCACGACGGGAATTTGATGGATGCGGCGAGTATCGCAGCCATATCAGCCCTCTGTCACTTCAGGAGGCCGGAGGTCGCCATCCAGGGCCGAGACATCACTGTGGTGAGTGCGACTTTATCCTAATTGTATATGATGTTGTACGATGTGTAGTGACGAGTCTTCCAGCTGTTACACCATGTGATGACGGAGATGTTGCTTTTGTGTTTAGTTCAGCCCGGAAGAGCGTGAGCCGGTTCCGCTGAGTGTTTACCATATGCCCGTGTGTGTGAGCTTCGCCTTCTTCCAGCAGGGGTAAACAATCAAACACACACCATTGCAGCTGCGCTCAGGACATGTCTCATTGACGTTTTAGTGTATACAGCTTAAACAAGAGCATGTGGTCAGAGCGCAATAAGTGAATGGTTAAGCGTGTCCTGGTCCTCTCTGTCTCCTGCAGGACGTATTTGTTGGTGGATCCGTGTGAGAAGGAGGAGCTGGTCATGGACGGGCTCTTGGTCATAGCCATGAACAAACACAGAGAGATCTGCTCCATCCAGTCCAGTGGAGGCATCATGCTCCTCAAAGACCAGGTACTGAGTGGAAGGTGTAGTTGAGAGAGAGATATGAATGTACAGACAGATGAACAACAGATATTAATTGAATGACCGCAAAGAGAGAGAGACGAACTAGATGATTATATGAAAAGCGAGGTGGCAGTTTTTGAGAGGTCTGTGGTTTTTAACTGTGTTTTAAGCTTTAAATGTGTGTGCGTGTGTGTGTTCAGGTTCTGAGGTGCAGCAAAATAGCCAGTGTGAAGGTGTCCGAAATCACTGAGCTCATCACTAAAGCCCTGGAAAATGACAGACGAGTCAGGTAAAGTAATAGGCGTGTTCACAGAAAAATCCATGTCACGCTACGCATGTCGATGATTCTCCTACTACAGCACACCCTGAACTGTTTTCTTCTTTACATCATTTTTAAAATAATGAAACCTGGATTAAGATTCCTGGTGCAAGGATGTACTTTGGATGGTAACCTGCATGATTAGTTTTGTAGGAAGTGATTAAACCGATCTCTATTGTCTGGATGAAAGGTTTAAGATTCAAAGATTTAAATATGATACGGATATGTTGCCTACTTTTAACCCGCAGGAAAGAAGGAGGCAAGTTTGGTTTCGCGGAATCTGTAGCTAAGGAGCGAATCACGGTCCTGACAAGAGACGAAACACCGCTGGAGATGACGGACGTCCAGGCGGCGGCCGATGAGATCATCAGCAAAGCAGACGCGCCTCCTGAAGCGTATCTTTAGCAGTAGATTGTTTCAGAGAATATCTTTTTTTTTTCCTCATTCATTTCCAAGCAGCACTCTCATTTGATTGACAGACTGAAATGGGGTCTAGTATTCGTTTCCTTGACTTTTTGATCAGTGTGCCCTCTCCTGTCATTGTTGCCACGGGAACCGGACAGGTAGGGGAGGGGCTACAGAACACTTGGGGTTTGGAGGAAGATGATGAAGATGAAGAGGCATCCGATACAGCCGAGCTGGAGAAGAAAAGAGGTGCTGCGTCTGTTATTGTGTCTGGGCATCTATTCTGAGATAATCCGTGCTCTATCGACTTAATGCTTTCATTTAGTCTGGATGTCTGAGTGTTTGTTTTTTCCTGCAGATGAAGTGATGGTCATCTCAGACAGTGAAGAAGAAGAAGTGGTGATTTTGAATCAAGAAAGCCAGTAAGTTAAAAAAAAAAAAAAAAGAAGAAGAAAAAGGCATTTCATGTGTAAAAAAAGAAACATTCTGCACATTTTATGTACAATAAATTATAGGAAGTGTATAGGGATGTCAAGTATTAACCTAGAAAAATATGCCAAATCCATTCTTAACTAACGGTGAGGATTTACAATTCCTTATAACAATGAGTTATTTTCCACCATGCTGATGCCTTGCATCAATCAGAGCCTAGCTATGAGTTTTTTTTTTTTTTCTGATTACCTGGAGACATTTTTTTTGTTGTTGTTGTTCTACATGAACCTTGTTGTTCTACATAAACGTTTGGATAAAACAACAACTGAAAATAAAAAGAAATGTAAATCTTATCGTGCGTTTTAGCTGGAAAAATCTGCGAATTAAGAGAAATCAGCTGACCAATGAGGCAAGAGTACTGTAAAACCCGCCCCCACACACATGGCCAATGAGGATTCAGTACTATAAAAAAAATAACTATAACTATACTCTATAAGACCTGTGGCCAATGAAGGTGCAGCAATGTAAGACCTGCCCAATAGCACCTGGCCAATGAGGAAAGCAGCATTGTAAGACCCTTCCACACCGGAGATTTGGCACATAAGTGCGAAAGAAAAATATGGCAGCGAAAGTTAAAAAAATAAAATAAAAAATAAGTAAAAATCGGGAGCGAAAGTTTAAAAAAATAATAATAATAATTTTCACACAGTTTCACATTAGATTGAATTTTTTTTGCCAAGATCTTTTATTTATTTACATTTTTTTTTGACACATAGCTAATTCTATCCTAACGCTGCATTTGAATTTTACAAAAATATTTTTACTCAAAGTTTGACGTGGGAAATAACTACCGTGTAGCGCAGCAACATCATCCAACATTTATGTTATTAAATGCTGTTGATTGTGTGAGTGGCCATACAGTACGCCCCCCCCCCCCCAGAAAAGTGTTCATTTTAAGTGTTAACTGATGAACTCTTTTTTTTTTCTTTCTTTCTTTTTTTTCTGTCAATTTCCAGAAGCAAACGCTCGAAACCCAGAAGAGGAAAACTGTGAGAGGAAGAAGAAGGTTCTTGGTGTTTGTAACCTTTTACACTCAGACCAGTGTCCCAGCCCTCGCATTACACAATAATAACAAGAAGAAGCTGGCTTTCTTTACTGCCTGTACACTGAGCAAACTGAAAAGTGAAAAATGTTTGATTCACTGTTTGTGGGGTGAGATGCTTTTTGGAACTGTAAATGTACAAAATAAATATGATTCAGACATAATTTTTTATGTATCTGTGATGGATTGGCATCCTGTCAGACGTGCTTCAAACGACAGTACATATAGGATTGGTAGTATAGAAAATGAATGAATGTATTAATTAACATTTTTAATGTTGTTTAAATACCAGGCATAAAAGTGCATGCTTTAAGATTAAGCATGGAAATATAACCCAATAGATATTTAAGAGTGGAATTTTCTTTTTGAGCTCACGTCGATCTTTTGCAAACTTTGACATATTTTTTACTTACTTTTCACGTTCTGTAAAACTGAAAATTCTAATTAGGTCGCGTTTAAAAAGTTATATGTGGCCCGTACGGGGATCGAACCCGCGACCTTGGCGTTATTAGCACCACGCTCTAACCAACTGAGCTAACCGGCCGGTGACCGCCAGCTGACAATATCGGAACAATACGTCAAACAAATATTGTACGTTATAAACATACACACTTCCTATATATACTATTTAAATATGAACTCTTTTCAAAAAAATATTTTAATTAAAGCAATACCAACAACAGGGTTTCACTTTTTTAAAAATGATTTGGTTACGTTGGGTACGGCGCGCTCCTTTTTCTCGGGAATGAGCGGCGCGTTCACTTGATGGCATTTGAGTGCGAGCGCGTCCACGAAACTCGCGGGCGCGCCCGTAAACGTTGCTCAGGCTTCAAGATGGCGGAAGCCCTGACAACCCAAGAAGAGGTGGTAAGACACCTTCACGTTTGTTTTTCTTCCGTGCATGTGTTAGTGCTCCCGCTTGTTCCGTGCGAATGGCTTATCGGCGGTTTTAAAGCTGCACGGTAACTCACAAGTCCGAGGATTAACCATGTTCTCGCAGTTTTGTAGTGATATACGCGGCCCAGCGGCTGTTTTCTAGCCGTTAACGTTAGCGCTCGCGTTAGCTTAGCTACCCGTGTTCGGAAGCTAGCACGCTACAAGTCTAACAGCTCTACTGGAAGTAGATAGCTAACCTGTTAAAGCATGTCTGACACGTGTGTACAGTATTTATCTAACTCGGAATCAGAATTATCAGACATAAAGGAGGCGTTTCTGACACTCTGGAGCGGCTAACCGCTAGCTCATGTCTGCTAAGAGGCTCGCTTAGCAAGTTCGAATCATAAACGCCTCTCTGTTGCCTGTGTAGGTTTCCTGTATAGTAAGGCTAAGCATGGCTTATGTAGTGCACTAGCTATTTTCAGGAAGGGTATTTGGGATTGAGCCTGAGAGAGGGATGGAGACAGTCTGCTTGTTGGTTAAGCACATTTCTGCTCATGTTCCTTTAGACACAAATGCTCTTTATAGATAATATTATTAACATCAGGGACAAATCGTTTATTATCTAATAATGTCTTATGTATGCGCTGAACACTGTTTAAAGAAGGCTGTATAGTCTGTCACTCGTTTTATATTCACCTTAGGAGTAGGGTGCCTAGATGGTTTTATGTAAAGTTGCTTTTCCTGAGGAAAAACTAAGGATGTTTTACAATTCATTTTTATATATACAGCACATTTAACAATGCTCATTGTCGCAAAACAGTTTTACAGCAAACTGAGGGCGACGTTGGCCAATACGAAACCTTGAGAGGGACCTGATCTGCAGTCATGCTGTCGTGTTAGGCAGGTTGAAGTTCAGCATAACTGGAGAGGTGTTTTAAAAGCGTTTTCACGTTATGGCCCCGGGATCGTTTCATACCCTGGTTTGTTTTGATCAGTGAGAACACGACTGTTCCGTGCTCAGGGGCCGTTCCCTAGTTCGCCTGAAGAGGTGTTCTCGGGAACAGACCATCGCAGTAGGTCACGGATAGAATCGGTTATGGAAGTAATCGTACTTGAGAACGATCAGAAGGACTGTGGATCATGTATGGTGGTGTCTTCACTAGCGGAAAACCTGTGAAGAGTTTATAAAATGTAACGTTGTACATCAAACGGTTCCAAATAATACGAATAAAACATCACCAATGCGCCTAATGTTTTCATTTTGCGATTTAAATAACTAAATCTAGAAAATAAATAAATAAATCAGTGATCTTTTATGCTTTGATAGACACTCCCTGCTCCTGCGTCTGTCTGCGTGGTCCGTGAGCACACGATCGCGTGGTATTACATCAGGGCTGCGTTCAATAACGAGAGCGCTCAAAAACAGTTCCTGTTGAACGTTTCGCAAATGTTGTTGTCATTTAACATCATCCTGTGTGTGTCCCTGTGCTCTCATCCATAGCGAATGTCATCGAAAGCTCATTAAATTCTGTTTTTTCGAACTAATCATAAGTGTGAACGCATCCTAAGTTAGTGTTAAGTAAGTCACATAATGTATATTCAAATCACATAAATCACACACTCTTCAGCAGCAGGTACGACCTCCATGCAGTCGTGGTTTGCCTGCTTAACTGCTTAATTACTGACATGATCATGTTTGCACCACTGGCAGCTAGAAGAAGCGGTGCTGTGTGCCATTTTCACGTGGCATGAAAAAGATGTCCGTCAAATCTCATGAGCGTCTTCATTTTCTCTCAGCGTACCTGCCAGTTATATGCCGGCTTCGCTTTGCTCAGCGTTTCCATGTTTGTCCTCGTTCAGAAACTTAAGTTTTTGTATGAGTCATGCTGTTTATTAATTTTACTAACATGTATGGGTTTCTAGCTTTTTCCAGATCTCTTGATTTTTAGATAAACGTTATGGTGTTTTAATGCTTTCGTGCACCAAGTCTGAAAAACCATAAGTGTCATTGCGTTTTTCTGAAGGTCTGACCCGGGATAATGTTGGGGGGGGAGGGGGATTGGAGGAGGAAGGAATTATACACTTTTCTGAGATCTGGACTTCATTTGACTTCCAGTAAGCCGTTTAATTTGACTCTAGTTTGTATGTTAAGTCATCAGTCTCCGTCCTGCTTTCTGTCCCAGGAAAGAGTCGAGTCACAGATTCCAGTGTCTGTGCGTCTAGTGACCTGGAGGGTTTATTTTGTCTTCGTTTCAAATATTTTTGGTCAGAATTAAACAAGATGCAGGCCAGGTGTCGTTCATATTAACACCGTTCTCATGAATAGTGTGTGTTTGTGTGTGTTTGTGTGCGTGTCAGGCGGTGGAGGAGTTCCTGGCCGAGCTGAGATGCCGGGAACATTCGCAGAACGCCACCCTCGTCAGCCAGATCACCGCCGTCAAGTTTCTCATGGCACGAAAGTTCGACGTCTCCAGAGCCATAGACCTGTTCCAGGCATACAAGGTAACGTCCTTACAGTGTACAGAATAATCCAATGAATTTTGATCAAAATGAAATATTAAGTTAGAAGTAAACAAAGTAGTCTTAAGGACAGTCGTCTCGTGTCGATGATGAAACTGCTAGGCGATACCTACTGTTGGTTTTCTTTTTTTTTTCCTTTTCAGTTGTTTGCTTAGTAGATTTGTATGTGCAAATCAGTTGGCAATTAAAAAATACCCTCCAGACTCAAAAATAAACAAAAATAAAATCAATGGCTGTCACGGGGATAGACTCTCTCAGTGTGTTATTGGTAATGCGTCTAATTCCTCGGATGCTGAGACAACACAATCTGAAAATGCTATTAAGAATCACTTCGCCGAACTCCGCAGACTGGAACACATCCCAAAATGGCAGAGGTTCTAGTAGTAACACGAGAGAAACACGATTTCGGTGAATCGTGGCGTTCAGGACGCGACTTGGGCAGCTCCGAGTCATTTAATCCCGCGGTTTATTTTAGGCCAAAACAATGAACCGCCAGCTGTTTCTAAAATCGTCTATTAAAAATTCCAAGAAGGAAAAAAAAACACTGCTCCGACGTGCATATAACTGTTAGACGTTATTTACAGTTGTTCTCGAAGTATAAATAGATTGTTGTTATATACACTATACATCACAAAGTAAAAGATGCAGCAGGACAACACCCTAAAGCGTCTGCTTTCATATCTGATCAGCTCCAACTGGTTTGCCTGTTCCTCCTTTGTCTCTTCAGAATACTAGGATAAAGGAAGGTATCTACAATATAAACCCAAATGAAGAACCTCTGAGGACCGAGTTGTTGAGCGGCAAATTTACCGTCCTGGTGAGTCGTCTGTAACGAGGCATTCAATTTCATTTCATCTGTATATCACTTTTAACTGCGGTCATTGTCGCAAAGCAGCTTTACAGATAAAAAAAATAAATGATGGAGCAGTGTATGAAATGTGTGAGAAGATGTGTATGAATCAGAATAATCAGATCGTCCCTGATGAGTGAGTCCTGAACATGAATTGGAAGGCTAGTCCATAACTTTGGGGCTTTGTAAGAAAAAGTTTCATACTTCTGTATGTTCATTTAGAAAATGTATTAGTCGTGTTGAGTAAAGGTTTTCCATTTGGTGTATTTTATTTTTAGTGTTTATATCTAGACTAGTGTTGTCGTCTAGAGCAGATGCATGTGCTCAGTTCATGCTGTAGGTGTTTGTGTTTATCTTTCCAGTTTATAAGCGTGCGTGCGTGTGTGTTTTTGCGTGTAGCCAGGGCGTGACGCTAAGGGTGCAGCCTTGGCTCTCTTCACTGCCCGTCTCCACCGTCCTGACGTCACTACCCATAAGGCTGTTCTTCAGGCCATCATCTATCAGCTGGACAAAGCCATAGAGAGGTAGAGTTTGTCTGTTTATAGTAAAATTAATTTTAATATTTTTAGTTTTATTATTAAACTTACTCTGGTGACATGCTTATATTTATATTGGTTATTATTTATACATGTATATATATTTATACATCAGAGCATTAAACTGGTTATTTAAAGACTCAAACAGTCTCTCTCTCTCTCTCTCTCTCTCTTTGGAACGATTCATCACCAGCCTTTTTATTCATCCCTGCTGTGTTTCCTCTTTCCTCAGTCTTCAGACCCAGAGAGATGGACTCATATTCATCTACGACATGACAAACTCCACCTACGGCAACTTCGACTACGAGCTCTGCGTCAAAATTCTAAACCTGCTTAAAGTAAGTGTCTCGTACCGTGTAATCAGTATTAAAAATCGAGTGAAGAAGAGAAAGCCGTCTGTACGGTTCCACACTCGGCACTTACGGCCGTTTTTGTCCGTTTGGTCCAGGGAGCTTTTCCTGCCAGGTTAAAGTGCGTGTTCATCGTGTCATCGCCACTTTGGTTCCGAGCGCCGTTCGCCGTACTGCGTCTTTTTGTGCGGGAGAAACTCAGAGAAAGGGTGAGTGCGCGCACCCCGCCATAAATATCTCTTTAATCAGAGGGCAACTTTGCAAAAAGACCTGTAAGGACTTGTTACAGTGTAATTATTTAGTTTAGCAAATTATTGAGACAAGCTTTATAAGATGCATTTGTTTTTTCATACTTCAGATGTGTCTGTTTATTCCTGTTCTTTTGTCACTTCAGGAAAAAAGAAAACGTCTTTTAATATAGATCTAGTAAGATCTAATAGTTGTGCTGATGTTCTGTATTAATGACACGCTCACTTGGTTTCCCTTCGCCTTAGGTGTGCACAGTAAAAGCTCATGAGCTGGCCAGTCACATCCCAGTCAGCTCGCTCCCGGAGCACCTGGGCGGCTCGTCGCAGTACAGCCACATGGCCTGGATCCAGTCGTGCGTCAATTCCACCCTAAACAACTCCACTGACGGCAACACGGACTGCTTGGACGGTCTGTTGCACTCCTACTGCCAGGATCAAAACCAGACGGCCAACGCCAACCCGGGCGCCACGTTGCTCGGGAACAGCCTCGACGACGGCAACGCTAATCCTCAGAACCACCGGCACACCCACTGGAACGGCGTGACGCCGCTCGGCTCGAACGCCAACATCGCCAACGGACGGCAGGCCCCGCCCCCTCAGTCAGACACGCCCCCAGACACACCCCTTCACCACAAACACAACTCGGAAATACCGTCGGGGCCAAAGGGGGACGCGATCGACTGCCGGCGGGATGGCAACGGCGCCGAGCAGGAGCCCGAGTTTCTCGTCGAGGAAGCGGAAGCGCGAGACGGCGTCCCGCCCCTTCCTCAGAAGTCGTCGAGGCCGACCCCCGTGGCGCGTAGCCCGGTCCACGAGACGAGCTGGTCGTTCGGAATGGCATCGGTGCATACGTCCGAGCCGGGAGGGATGACGGTACAGGAACTGGTCCAGCACGTCAAAACCAGGAAGAAGAAAGGCATCTACCAGGAGTACGAGGAGATCCGGAAAGAGCCTCCCGCTGGAAGCTTCGATTACTCCAAGTGAGGATGAGTTTAGATACATTGTGTTAATGATGTGGTGATGAAAGTCAGTGACGAGTCAGTTTATTGATGTCGTAATGAGGTTTATGAGTCTGTGTACAGTACAGCAATTACAAATACGTGGGTATGATTAAGTAAATAACAAAGAATCAGAAAGTAATATAAAGTGTATTAAGAAGGTGATAACCGCATTAGGAACAGTACTGATGAGTGTATTAGGGTGGAGGTGATGAGAATATTATTAACATTGCTAGGAAGTTTCATTCTCTTATTTTTTCTTCGTGGATTTCACTCACACACCTTACACACCTTTTTGTAACAACAACTTGAATAACATTGTGATATCTGTCTCAACAGGAAACCAATTAACCAGGTCAAAAACCGCTACAGCGACGTGCTGTGCTTGGATGAGTCCCGTGTCCGACTTTGTCCACTGAACGACGACGATGATGAGGTCAGGGGCATCTTCAGTCTACAGCGTATTAGAGCTGATTACAAAATTTTCTCAGTAATTAAGAAAAGTTTTTGCCACCATAACAGTGATTTCAGCTTTCTATGGTAACCAGCATTAACCTTTCCAGCAATCTGATCAACACTAGTGCTTCTATCGGATCGCATTACACGGGCCAGCTTTCACTCCTCTTCACTGGTTTTTGTCCCTTAAACCCCTTTTGGATCAATGTCTAAATAACAAACTACAGTACAGACCAAAAGTTTGGACACACCTTCTCATTCAAAGAGTTTGAATTTTGTATTATGGCAAGAAAAAAGCAGCTAAGTGAAGAAAAACGAGTGGCCATCATTACTTTAAGAAAAATTGGGAAAACTTTGAAAGTGTCCTCAAGTGCAGTCACAAAAACCATCAAGCGCTACAAAGAAACCGGCTCACATGCGGACCGTCCCAGGAAAGGAAGACCGAGAGTCACCTCTGCTGTGGAGGAGAAGTTCATCCGAGTCACCAGCCTCAGAAATCGCAGGTTAACAGCAGCTCAGATCAGAGAGCAGGTCAATGCCACACAGAGTTCTAGCAGCAGACACATCACTAGAACAACTGTTAAGAGGAGACTCTGTGAATCAGGCCTTCATGGTAGAATATCTGCTAGGAAACCACTGCTAAGGACAGGCAACAAGCAGAAGAGACGCGTTTGGGCTAAAGAACACAATAAAGAACACAATAAAGAAAACTCGCTGAATGAGAAGGTGTGTCCAAACTTTTGGTCTGTACTGTACATGAAAGAAATCCCGATGTCGGACCAAAACCATCAATAGAAAATTCACCACAGGGTTCATCATGTAAAACCCAAAGTTCTTAGGAAAATAAAGTTAAACATTTTATGTAGTTTTAATATTTAATAACAAAAAACTGACTCCCGCCATGAATATATCCATGGAGGCTGACATGGCGTAAAAAAAAAAAAAAAAAAGAAGAAGAAAAAACTAAACCACTTTTGTTGCCACTGTGAGAAGAGCCAAATTGTGATTGGTCAGAGCAACTCCGAAACTGTGGCTCTTGTGGATTGATCCTGGTCTGCACTTGTCAGGACCGAGCGAACATCAAGTGAAGCCTGGCCTGTAAAGTCCGATCCAATAGAAGCGCTGGTGTAGATCAAATTGTTGAAAAGTTGAAATGTTAATGGGTTAATGCTGGTTTCCATAGAAAAGTGTCAGAACACACAGCACTGAACTGGTTGCAAAACAAGGAACCTAGTCATGTAGTGTGTGTTCATAATGTTACGGTTGATCAACGTATCTCCTTTAAATCTTAGTCACAGCTTGTGTGTTTTTAAATGTCGATTGATGCTATGTGTCACTTTAAACCAGATTAGCACACCCTAACGTTTCCAGATAATGATCCACAAACGGCAGTCGAGTTGTTTCTTACGTAGGTGTTTGTAATTCCATTCTTCATTATTTTTTTATATATAGCGGAACCTCTGCATAGACAAACTTTTCTTATTGCGATAAGAAATGATGTAAATGCAGATCATCTGTTCCAGCCACTTGAAATTATTACCAATATTACAAAAACACACAAAAAGGATCACACAGCTTCTGAACACATGCCGAATTGCGTGTTGACGCTCTCGAAACCGACCGAAGGAACGTCATCAACTTGCCTCGAGTTTTGAACACCTCCTGGACGTGATCTCAACTTAGCCGCCGTCCAGTCTGCTCGATCGCCTTCCAAAAATGCTTTGTAAGCCGGTTTCAATTCTTAAGGCGAGAATTCGTATGCCGTAGTTCATATACACTATTTTACCACAGCAGTAGTTTTGTAGATATGCAGAGTTTTAGTTACCAGTTGTACATTCAGCTAATGTAGACAATGCAAGTCAGCTTTTTAGAGCTTTAAAGTTTGAAGGTAGAATTGCAAGTAGGATTTTCTACCAATGCAGACGTATTGCTGGAGAATTCACAGTGTCGCTTTGATTGATGTATGATACGTCATGTTATGACATATAACATGACATCTGTCTGAAACTGAAAAATGCAGCCTTTTTTTTTTTTTTTTTTTGCTCTTCTTTCCAGACATCAGACTACATTAATGCAAGCTTCATGGACGGCTACAAGATGACGAATGCATACATTGCCACTCAGGGTAAAAAAAAAAAGAAACTGCTCTTTGTCATCCTTCCTTCCATCTCTGGTCTGGAATCTTTAACTTTTTTGACAAACTCTGAAATGCTTCATCCAAAAAGCAGCTGAAATCTTCCGGGGGATTATGACAACAACAAAAAAAACATCCCAAATCTGTGTTTTATGCTTTGTGTCAGTCTGGAACCGCATGAAATTTGGCCTTCATTTCAAAAATCATCAAGCTGTTTATGGTAGTAGTGTCGTAACCACGAGAATCTGGTGACTGTTGAAGCGTAGCCCTTCCATAGAAAGAGTGTAACTTAGAGGACATGGATTTGAAACTGTAAATATTATAGTGCTTTTTGTCAGCAAAGGTGGAAGATCATTTCCTCAATTTCTACATTTACTTCGTCATTGTGTTTAAATACATATTTAACATCTCTGTACACTGTGTAGTTTTATTAAAGGATCATTTTTACAGCTCAAATTTGCTACAGCAAATATCTGTACTTTTACTTAACTATACTTCTGACTATTGTGTGTAATTGTTTTTCCTTCTGACTGTCAGTAATCAGTGTTTACTAACATTAAAAACATTTTATTGTTTGTGTTCACCTTAATGATTTTATTGTTTTGTTTTAGGTCCTTTGCCAAAAACCTATGGTGATTTCTGGCGAATGGTATGGGAGCAAGTGGTGTTAATTATAGTCATGACAACTAGGTAAACATCCTGGAACATTCTCGTTTCTACTGTTTCTAATGTTTATTTAACTCCAGCACTGCTCTCTGAGAAATATGTTTACCTAATATAAAGTACTCTGGTCAGTTTAAACTCTCTCTCTCTCTCTCTCTCTCAGATGTATGGAGCGAGGCAGAGTGAAGTGCGGACAGTACTGGCCTCTGGAAGCCGGCCACACAGAGGAGTATGGATACTTCCTAGTGAGAAATGTCCACATTGAGGTGTTTCAGGACTTCAGGCTTTCACACCTGGAGCTCTATAACAATCAGGTAATTATAATAACAGACAGTCTCAGTCTGTTCGCATGTGGCTTTGTGTCCTGTGAAATATTTTGGTGTTTCATGCATTAATCCGGAGATACACGACAAACACCGTTATACATTTCTGCAGAACAAAATGACTAACTGCTAATTACAAAATCTGCTGTAAATTCGCAGCTGCTAACTTAAATATTCCAGTAAACATCAAATGGCTATAGCGGTACTCCCACAAACTAATTTATTCCCTTTGCGGAGGCGAGGGCTTGGGGCGAAATTCCGTATTGCGAAACGCATTTTCCCACAGGAAATACGTGCAGATAATCTGTTCGTCACCCAATAATATTACTATCAATTCAACACTTCTAACACTATAATGATATTTTTGCATGTAAAAACGATCAAAACATTTTGAAAAGACATGTAAAATATGAAAAAAAAAGTATAATCCTTAGAATATGGACATTACACATCTGTTCACTTATGAACACTGCACATTTACACACTTCCCCGACATTTCCATTTTTTTTTCATTTTTACTGCCATTCAAATTTAACACCATCTTTACCCATGTACAGAAGTTTTTTTTTTATATTTCTTGTATATTTTTTGAAAATATTTCGATTTTGTTTTATTTTCTTATGTTTCTATAGCTAAAGTTACACTTACTCGTATTTTATTCCACTATTTATTTCTTGTAAATCGTTTAATTTTTTTAAGGTTACAGGCGGTCGTATAAGCATTTCACTGCACATCATACTGTGTATGACTTTATGTGACGAATAGAATTTGTATAACGAGGGCTCTCGCACACTATCATGACACGTGGTATAGTGCTTGGGCCCTAAATAGACATTAAACCTCACTTGACCTTTAATTTATGAATCTTCTTGGCACCAGCTGCCTTTGTGGCTTTGTTTGTGGCTCCTTTGCTATCATGTAGCACAGCCATACTATTATTATTATTATTTTTAAAGCTGATGATAATTTTTTTTAATTCGGTGTTGTAAACTTTTATAAGCTGTTATGATGTGTATTGCTTTATCAGTTGTTTTGGTTCTGCGTTATCACGAGTGTTAGCTGACCATGTTTAAAGAGAAGCTGCATTTTTGTTTGCATGTGTACAACCTGCAGACTTTTTTAAATTAATTTTTTTCCCCCCTGAAGTGCTGAATAAGACTGTGACTCGTCCTCCATTGGGAAAGTATCACAGTAGAACTTATTTTTATCGTCGCACTCCTGGATTGATTAATTGTATGTTATAAAACAATTAAGAAAATAAAGAGAAAAATAATAGAGAGAGAGAAAGAAAAAAAAAAAGAGACAAATTTGGTTTCGTAAATCGGTGCTTTCTTATACCGAGGGTCCACTCTGCATGTTAATTAAGGATGGGAATCACATCTTCATATCACCACCTTAGGTATTGTGATATTCTATGATCTTGTGATTCCGAGGTGGTGACACAATCTGTATCATGATTTTGTAAAAATCCCAATTCAATATATTATTATTATTATTTTTTTAAAGTGTTTGTTACAATTCTAAATTAACTTTGCAAATAATTTGCTCGTCCCATACAGGATGATGTGACCATATGAATAGTTTATAGTTTAGTTAGTTGAGTTTAGTCGTATAGTTCACCAGCTGTAGGATTACAGAGGAACGGCAACATTTGTCCAAACACATTTAAATAATTGAAAAAGTCGATCCGTGAATTGCTGCATGCAAAAAAAAAAAAAAAATCAGGATGCGTCTCTGAATCGATTTTTTTTTTTCCCCGCATCTCTAATATCAATTGTATCTTTGTTATATATATTTAATAATTTTCTGAGAATTAGAAAGGGTTATTAACAGTCATTCTTCCTCGCACACAGACGGGCGAGTGTAGAGAAGTGTCTCATTACCTGTACATGAGCTGGCCAGATTTTGGGGTCCCGAAATCTGCGTCGGCCATGTTGGATTTCCGGGCAGTGGTCAAGCAGAGGCAGGAGCTGGCGCTGCGGGCGGTGTTCCCTGATTGGACGGGACCTCCCGGGGGACCTCCCATAGTTGTTCACTGCAGCGCTGGAATCGGAAGGACAGGTTGGTTCATATAATACAGATATTATGATGTTTTATTCATTTATTTATTTATTTTAAATGAATATATATGTATTCGATTATCCTCACTTCTCCCACAGGTACGTTCTGCACGCTGGACATTTGTCTCTCGCGCCTTGAGGACATCGGCACGGTGGACGTGAAGCAGACGGTGCGGCGCATGCGCACTCAGCGCGCCTTCAGCATCCAGACGTGGGACCAGTATTACTTCTGTTACCGAGCCGTGATCGAGTACGCACAACAAACCGGCCGCCTGGAACCCGTCGAGTGGTCCGACACCGAGCTGGAGACGGACAGCGAGTGACCGAGAGTGAGGAAGCGAAAAAAAAAAGAAGAGCTCTTCTTTCATGCTCTCTCTTTTTTTTTTTGGTTTGTTTTTGGTCCAGAAGGCACGTGTCTGCAGGCGGAGCACCGCTTTCCTGCTCGGCTTTTTTTTTTTTTTGTTCTCTCGCCGGGAAGAAGGAAAGAAAAAGCGGTAAGAAGAAGTAGAAACGAGTGGAGGAGAGGATTCTCTCGGCTCGCCACTTTTCAATCCCTTTCAGAGAGTCGTGGCTCGGTGTACGAGTTGTAGCAGTTTTTTTTTATATATAAATAGAAATGACTTGCACACATTGAATGAGAAACTTGAACTGTTTCCCAGCTTGCCCCTTTTTTTCCCTTTTCTCAAGTCCACGTGTGAGAAATATCCTGATATCAGTGTCGTGCAACTCTGGGGGGGGGTTCAGGGGGATGTTGTAGGGGTGGGATGGGGGGGGCGGGGTTGTGTCACACTCGTGAAAATAGTGCGAAAGTGTTGAAAACTTGGAATTATTTTTTATTTTTTTCCATCACAGGGAGTACAAACTGGGTGCAGCACGCCTTTTTTTTATTATTATTGCTATTGTCTTTTTTATAAATCATCATTCTTAAGTTTATCGTAAACTAACCTTCAAACCAAAGGTAACGCGTTGAATGCTTGGATCTTGGATGTATCTGTAATGATCATTGTGACTTAAACCTTGTATAGTCGTGTAAGATACATTTATATATTGTGCATAATAACCTTTGGGGGGGGAAAAAGTCTTGTTTTAATATAATACTCGATGTTATTCAGAAATATATATATAAATGAATATATGTATAAATATATGTTTGGGGAGAACAATAATACGAAGAGCTTAGAATATCACAGAAGAAAAAAAATATTCATGATGCTACTTCCAGTCCTGCACCCTTTTTTTTTTCCCTCTTCTCTCTTTCTCTCGATGACTATCGGCCTTAAATCCAGGGCTCATGTTCACCAAGTGACCAGGAATAGGAGATTAGGTTTTTCTTTTTCTTCTTCTTCTTCTGGTTAACCCTAATCTCGGGGTGATATCGAAGGTCAGCGTAAGCGTGCACTCTTTCTTGTGACCTGAAGTCTTAAAAATGTGTGCACTGACGTCAGCTTGTGTAACACACTGGGGATAAAAAAATTTTTTTTTTAAAAGCATAGCGATTTGTAATTAGGTCAAATATTTTCTGTTGATGGTGGGCGGGGCTTATTTCAGATCTAGATTTATCATGCGAAATATCAGCTATGATCTGATCTCCTCATTCTTAGTTGACTTGGTTAATAGTGGCCTTGAAACTTCTTATCACTGCCTGTGGAGGAAAAAAAGAAAATAATCCTTAAAAAAACAAAACAAAGTATTCCTACTTTTGTTTTTGTTTTTCCCCCTTCCTCCTCCCTTAAACCACGGCCTCGTCCTCATCCTCAGTCCGAAGCCCTGCATTTCGATCTCAGTGGAAGTTTACCGACACTCGCCGACCCGTCCCGCGGCCGAGGTGCAGGCGGATCGGGGCGGAGCCGAAGGCCGCGCAGTGCGATGTCCCGCGGATCTCGAACGATCTTGGGGTTTATTTGTGCCTTCGAGTTTTCAGTAGCGCAAGCAAATCTCGTTCCAAGAGCAGAAAAAAAAACTGCGTCTTGCGTACGTACGAGGATTATATTTAATAATCTCAGGGGTATATTTGCTGTTGTCCTGGTGTCACGTCTTCTCACTTTTTTTTTTTTTTTTTTTTTTTTTTTTTTATCTGGCAGTTCATCATTTCAAAATGAAGCATGTATCATAAACAGCCTGTATTATAGTCCATATATATTTTTCCTTTTTTTATTATTATTATTTATGTCTTTGTACAACTTCAACAGTATTTTGAAATTCGAGCGTCGGTACGGCCGAAGAAGAAAACATAGTTTCAATTTGATAAGCTAACAAAAAAATCATCTGACTGACTTTGATTTCAAGCCACTTCTGGAACCAATGTTACTTGCTGTTGAGCTTTTTGGGAGCTGTGGGTAAAACAGAATGTCTTTATCAAAGTTATCTTTTTTTTTTTTTTTTTTTTACTAAAATGCCTGTTGCTGACTGTTTTCTAAAAAATTAAGAGGTGCACAAATTGTGCTGATTAGTACGGAATGACTGTAATAGTGACCAGACGATGTTATAGTATTAGTATTCCTCATGTCGGTTCCTTTACTCGACAAGGCTGTGTTCCAATACGTTCTCTTAACGCACCCTTCTCATCTTCACCGTTCCCTTTAAATTCAACGTCCGTCACGTAATGCGAGGAGGATTTAAACAAGCCGAAAGCTAAACTGCGCCTTGATCTCGACACACTTTTCAAACGTTGAAAGAATTCTGCCTTGTCGAAAAAATCGTCTGTTACGAAGCGCCGACACTGGAGACTCATTAAACGGTTACGGATCTGGATCGCTGATAGGAAGGTCAAACCCGATACTGTTCAGTCCGGGTCTGTCCTCCTAACTGGGATTCGCAGTACATGTGACAAATTAAAAATATATTTAAATGTTAATCTTTTAATATTTCTTTTCAGAAATCTTCACCTTATTGACAGTCGTATGCTGTTCTTTGTTAAATAACACATTTCCACTTTGGTGTAGATGATATGGTGCCCGAGACTTACATGTTACTATAAAAACAGTAACATTTACAAGTGCATTAATTTGATTTGAACCTGTGATTGGTCTTTTAGTCGGTGCTATAGAAAAAACACTTCCGACCAATCAGAGGCGAGGATTCAGCAGCACTGTGTCGTATAAATACACTTCGAAGTCGTCATCAGACGTCGATAACGCATTTTATGACGATATATACACACACATACACACTCACCTAAAGGATTATTAGGAACACCAGACTAATACGGCGTTTGACCCCCTTACGCCTTCAGAACTGCCTTAATTCTACGTGGCATTGATTCAACAAGGTGCTGAAAGCATTCTTTAGAAACGTTGGCCCATATTGATCGGATAGCATCTTGCAGTTGATGGAGATTTGTGGGATGCACATCCAGGGCACGAAGCTCCCGTTCCACCACATCCCAAAGATGCTCTATTGGGTTGAGATCTGGTGACTGTGGGGGCCATTTTAGTACAGTGAACTCATTGTCATGTTCAAGAAACCAATTTGAAATGATTCGAGCTTTGTGACATGGTGCATTATCCTGCTGGAAGTAGCCATCAGAGGATGGGTACATGGTGGTCATAAAGGGATGGACATGGTCAGAAACAATGCTCAGGTAGGCCGTGGCATTTAAACGATGCCCAATTGGCACTAAGGGGCCTAAAGTGTGCCAAGAAAAGATCCCCCACACCATTACACCACCACCACCAGTCTGCATTGTGGTAACAAAGCATGATGGATCCATGTTCTCATTCTGTTTACACCAAATTCTGACTCTACCATTTGAATCTCTCAACAGAAATCGAGACTCATCAGACCAGGCAACATTTTTCCGTCTTCAACTGACCAATTTTGGTGAGCTCATGCAAATTGTAGCCTCTTTTTCCTATTTGTAGTGGAGATGAGTTTTACCCGGTGGGGTCTTCTGCTGTCGTAGCCCATCCGCCTCAAGGCTGTGCGTGTTGTGGCTTCACAAATGCTTTGCTGCATACCTCAGTTGTAACGAATGGTTATTTCAGTCAAAGTTGCTCTTCTATCAGCTTGAATCAGTCGGCCCATTCTCCTCTGACCTCTAGCATCAACAAGGCATTTCCGCCCACACACCGCTTGCATCAACTTCAATACTCCTGTTTTGGGAGACTATCGCTCCTCCTTCAGCTTCTGAGTACAGTTGAGTTGGTGCGTTTACTGCCACCTACTGGACTGTTTGTTTATTAAATACTTTTTAGTAGATTTTAGTACGTCACAGCCTGTAGGAAATATAGGTGCTTAAAATATATCAGACGTTAACCTTTCAGTGCTGTCGAATCAAATGGAAAATCACAGTGCACGCCCCAGAACCTGAATCAAATTGGTTTGATTCAATGCGCAGCTCCAAAGTTGACTAGGGAGTGTTAAAGCTGTATTGGAACACAGGTTTAGACAATGCAGCAACTGATATGTTAGTGGAACCCATTTTGATTTTGCCATCCTTTTTCGGTAGATTAAAAAAAAAAAAAAAAAAGGCAACGGGTATTTAAAAAAAGAAAAAAAAAGTTGGGAGGGGAACAAAGTCATTCTGTAATCGGCTCGTGATTACGGCCAACGCCTTCTCTTTGAGTCGTGAACTTGTGCAGTGACAAAAACGATGAATGTGGGAGGATATTTATAGACTGGAGATCTACGCATACACAATGATTTTTACCCGATGTTGACTGCTATTAAGAAAATATTATGTATCACAAAGTCACTATAAAGCAGTGTCTGTATATTCTGATCGTTTCTCAAGTGAAACTCTTGCATGGACGGATGGCGTCAGGTAAAACGATCACTGTGAGAGGAGGAACAAGAGCTCGGGAACAGTGAGCTGTAACGATGAGAGAGCTGGGAATGCAGCTGTATTTCATATATATTTTTGGTTTTTCATCTGTGCCTGATGTTTTTGTGATTGAGTAATGGTCTTTTTACCTGCCGCCTGCATTAGTGTCATAGTAAACATGACTATTATTCTGAAACCGCTGCTGTGTGTGTGTGTTTTGAGGAGTGGGAGTGGGGACTACATGTTTTTAAATGCAGCCCATAAAAGCATATAGTTAAATCAAAATAATAGCACTAAGGAACTTTTCAGGCCATAGAGTATGTGGAAAAAGTAATTCTGTAACGAATCAGTCTGGAAAGTGTTACCGAGACTTTGGGACTCCGGCAAACCACGGAGAGAGCTGTTGTAGACGAACAGTGTGAATCTTGTCACAAAGACGACTCATACAGGATCTCATAAAAGAACCCAGAACAACATCTAAAGACCTGCAGGCCTCCATTAAAGTTAGTGTTCTTGGTTTCAAAGCGGAAGCCACTGCTGACCAAAAACAACACAAAGGCTCCGCTCACATTTGTGGGAAAAAAAACAAACATCTCGGTTATCTCCAAGGCCAATATTCTGTAAACTGATGAGACAGAAGTTTAACTTTTTTTGGAAGACGTGTGTCCCCGTTACATCTGGTGTAAAACGACCATCATACCAACAGTCAAACATGGGTGTGGTAGTGTGATGGTCTTGGTCTTTGCAGCTTCAGCAGCTGGACAGCCTGCAATGATGAAACCATGAATTCTGCGCTCTACCAGAAAATCCTGAAGGAGGATGTCGGCCAGCACTTTGGGATCTCAAGCTCAAAGCGCATTTAGATTATGCAGCAGGACAATAATCTGAAACACACCAGCAAGTCCACCTCTGAATGTCTCAAAAAAAGAAAATAAAGTATGTTTTGGAGTGGCCTAATCAAAATCTAGACTTAAATCCGATTGAGATCCTTAAACAGGCCGTTCATGCTCAAAACCCTCCAATGTCGCCGAGTTAAAACCATTCTGAAAAGGAGAGCGGGCCAAAATTCCTCCACAGCCATGTGAAAGACTCGGACCGGCATATCGCAAACGCTTGTTTGCAGTTGTTGCTGTTATAGCTTTTGTATCAGCAGATCTTGACAAAAAATCAGTAAGAGCTGTTCGTCTCCAGTGTGTTTATTTCTCGGGACAGTTGTCCACCGATTATCCATAACTCTATGGCGGGTAGTATGAGTCAAAGTAACATCTGTGTGTGTGTGTGTGTCAGGACCCATGGTTTTACCAGCAGAACATTGCCCAGAGCTTCACACCGCCTCTGGCAGCTTACCCTTTTTCTCCCTTAGTGCGTCCTGATGCCGTCTTCTTCGGCAGGTAAGTGACACGCACACGCTTGGCCATCCACATGATGATGTGGAAGAAAGTGATTCATGAGACCAGACCACCTTGTCCATCGCTCCGTGATCCAGTTCTCAGTTCTGATGTTCACATCCCCACTAAAAAAGTAGTTTTCCTTTGCAATTGAATTTTAAAAGTGGACCTCTCGTACAGTATGTTCTAAATTCATTACATGCAAAGGGAAATATTTCAAGCCTTTTTATTTATTTATTTTTATCATTACTATTGATTGCCTTACAGGTCATTTAAAAAAAAAATCAGTTTCTCAAAATATCCAATTATTCCATTTTCAGTTTGAGTAAGTTACTTTTCATACAGTGTAAACAGTGTGGTCTAGTTTATTACACACATGGCGAAAACCATCATAGAAACTGAACACCACAGAACTGAAGCTCATGCTGTACTGAAAGGTGATTGGAGAGGGAAAGTTTGGTAGTAAAAGGTGCACAAGTAACAGGGACGTGAAGCAGAGTCGAGCAAAGCCGATTCAAGAACTTGGAAGAGTTCAACAAGGAGTGGAGTGAAGCAGGAGTCGGTGCATCAAGCACCACCATACACACAGATGTCTTCAGGGCTACAACTGTACCAGAGATCGCAGCTGAAGCCTCTCACCTGGGCTAAGGAGAAAAACAGCTGGATTGTTGCAGTCATCTTTTTACACAAAAATATATTTTGCATTTCCTTTTGCAATGACCTCACCCCAACCCTAACCCAAAGTCTGGATGAAGAGTAAAGAGGCACATGTGTGAAAGTCTGGTTTGTTCCAATACTTTTGTTCAGCCAAATAAACCGGATGGTCTGCGATTAAAGGTGCCATGTTCCGAGTTGTTGGGACGAGCCTGTACCATTTTTCCTGTCCTACATTTTCACACGTTTCCAACCACAAGCAGGCCAACGTGGACTGTGCACAACCCTGAAGCACTTACTGAACATGACTGAATGCATTTTTTTTTCGTATGTAGAAAGAGAAAACAGAAACACATGCACATTGGTTGCCATTTTATTTGTAACAAAAAAAAAAACATTCCACAAATACCCCTGTATTCTCACATGACTTTTTTTTTCTCACAACAAAAGTAGGAAAATAAAAAAGCATAAGATTATTTCTCTAAAATATTTACATTTACTACAAAATAAGAGGTAAATAACAGAAGACAGGCCTTTTGCTTGTGCTCACGTCGACTGGATGGGACAAATCGCAGAAACTCCCACATCAACTTCTTACAGAATGAAAAAAAAAAAGCAACAAAATGGATATTTGGTCGTATTACATAATGAAACAAACAATGATTTATTTTTCAAAAGTTTGAAAATGGACTGTTCGTATTTCTGGTATTGTATGGAAGACAGGAAAAAAAAGCTAACAAGTGGCTGATTTTTTTTTTTGTTTTGTTTTTTAGAAATATGCAAATAAGATCTGTAGATGTTTAGAGTTTTTGCTATTTTATGTATTTTTATTTTATTTTGTTTTGTTTCATCATGGCAAAACTCTTTATATGCAGAGAAACACACCGAACACCGTGTAAGAGAAGGAAACCCTAAATGTTAACCTCTTGAGACCTGAATGTCCTCATAACGAGGACATGATATTTGTCTGCGATTGAACATGATGGTTTTTTGTTGTTGTTGCTTCTTCTGAACTTCTTCTGATTAAACACTACATTTCTAGTAATCAAATAATAAACAGAAGCGGTGAGGAGAAATGTCAATCCGGGTCTCAGGAGGTTAAAGTGGAGCCACAGCGTATTCAAAAACAATCGGCTGGAGCTTCGGCTCTTAGTGAAGGAAACGTTGAGGGAACGCGGTCCTGCCCTCTCGCTCAGGCTATAACTCAGAGAGAACTACAATCACACCATCTTGTCTTCTGGAAAACATTTAACACTAAACACTACAAAGTGTATATTCTCCTTAAGCTTTAACACCGAGAGATATTCGTTGTATATCGTTAACATGCACACACACACACACACACACACACACACACACTGCGGTCACCATGGTGAGAAAAAGAGGAACGCTCAGGAATGAGGAATGGTTTGTTAGTGCATAGAGAGTGTGTCGTTTCGCCACACACACACACACAAAGACCATTAACACGTCTCAGCTAATCACGTTCCTGGGATGAGGGAGTGCTTTCATTAAAGAAAGAAAAAATACGGTGGGTGTTAAATAACCAGCACACGTTTGTGGCTTGCGTGAAAAAAACTGGTGTTTTTTTTACATTTATAGTGCAAATTATAATAAAATATAATAAAATATAATTACATATAACCAGGAACCCTGCATGAAAATCCTTGAAAGGTGAAGATGTCTATACGGCCAAAGTACCTTGACTAGCTAAAGTTTTCTAACGCTGCATGCTTCTTCTTCTCAAAGAGGTGAGATACAATAACAATTAAAAAACAAAGAGAGAGAGAGAGAGAGAGGTTGTGTAATATTTAGTAAACTGATAGAATTTCTTTCAATGACTAATACAAAATATGAACTTTCTCAAAATTCATGATTTCGCTCAAATATAGTTTCTCCATCCAAAACCGTGCATGCGTACGACACTGTATGTAGTAATAATAATAATAATAATAATAATAATAATAATTCCCTAAAGGCCCTTGGCAGCATCAGTTTGGACTGGTCAGTACGTATGGCTTTGTAAAAAATCACGAAAGTGAATATGTGACGTGTGTTTTGTGAGGAATACGCTCAACATACTGTACATTCCCAAGCGATAGTAAAATTTTGGTGTGTGTGGAGCGCGTTTATCAAAATGGTCTTAAAACCCTAAGATGCAGGGACGCGCACGAGAGAAGTGGAAGTGGAACTAAAGCAAACCACTGAACACTATGATAAGGCACTACTACTGTCGAAAACCATCGTCCGTGTCACTGTGACGTCACCGCGGGTCTGTCTCGTGTCTCGGTGTCTCTGCTCGTCTCGGGGGCCAAACGCACCCGTCTACTGTACGTATACAACTTATACACTTAAATATATTCATGTATTTCTAAATACTTGTAAATTTCTTGATTTGTGTCTCAGTCACGTTTCATAGTTAAACATCACTCACACTGTAAATGTGCTAAAGTTTGTGTGGTGGCCTGGGAAAAAACAAACAAACAAACAAACAAACAAACAAAACTCTTAACACGGTAGAAATCTTATTCCCCAACACACTGGATGTGTTCACGCTGACAGATTGTATTTATACAGTATGTAGATCATGTGCTCTGTATTCTAGAGGAACTTCTTGTGCTCGTATATGTGGAAGGTGTTCACTTTTAGACAGGATGAGAACATTCACAGCTTTGTTTTTGTTTTTTTTACGTTAAAGAAAGATCACCTCCGTCTGGGGATCCATCCATTATGATCTGTAATGCTTTTGTTGAGTCGCGGGAGTCTTTTTGTGGCGTCTTTCCCAGGACACTCACAGATACACACTCCAACACTACGGACGATTCTGAACTCCCAGTGCAGGTTTTCGACTGCATGAGTGTGAAAGAGTTATCACATGGAGAACATGCAAACTCCACACACACACACACACACACACACACACACGCACGCACGCACACACACACACACGCACGACTGGAGATGAAATTCGAAACCGCGACCCCAGTAAACACCGTTAAAGACGATCCCAAAACAAGGTTGTTTATATCTTAGTGGAATGTCGATATGGTCTCTAACAGACTTTTACAGAATTCTTTTTTCTTCCGCCAACTATAGCGTCCTGACTGATTTTTCCCAGACCACCACAAGGAATACTGTGCATCATAGTAATATTTATTTGTTTTTATACTGAAACAATTCAACATACCATAAAATACTGTGGATTACTCTGTGTGCTTTGAGTTTAAATCCAAAGTGCAGTTATGTTCAGTATTGCACAGCCTTTGAGAAAATCATGACTGCCAATGGTCCATTCTGCATGTGTGTGCGCCTGTGTGTCTGTGTGTGTGTGTCTGTGTGTGTGCGCGGTCAGCCGTTGCATGAGCTCAAAAACATGGGTGATTAGGTATTAGCCCCAATCTCTTACAAGTGGGAAACTAATAGGTTGGTGCACAGTTGAAACAAAAACTAAAAGTTCCTCGAGCACGCGTCTCCCAGGCGCCGGATTTAAGAGAGATCCTGGTGATTATTTTTAAGATTAACCTTAAGATAGCCCTGAACGGAATTTTTCTTGAGTCTACCTTAGCTGAGAACACACAGCTGGACAGCACGCTCAGTACACACGATGTGAAAGACAGCCGCGCTGGGAGAGAGACAGTTTGTTTAGCACAGAAGAAGATAACACGGGAGGAGATGTCCTGATGTCCTGCTGGTCCGGAGGAACTGGGAGACGCTTTATGTTGCATAGTGATCGAAACTGCCCAGGTACTCCAGCGCTGCACGGTAGCAAAACTGGTACTGTTCCTGTGACACACACACACACACACACACACAAGATAAACCGTGGATATTTTCGTACATTTCATCACTCTCAATCATGTACGAGTGTGTGAGTGTGGGTGATACACACACCTCCGTCTGCACCATGGCTGGTCTCTGTGTTCGCAGCATTTTGACGGTTTGGAAGATGTCGACCACTCCCTCATAACGCATCCTCTCCAGCACTATACTCAAAGTGATAAAGACACCGGTCCTCCCGACACCAGCACTGCAAACACACAAACACACACATTGAAATTATATAAGAATCTGTTATAAACACAGCACAGTTTAAAGTACAGGTCGTCCCCGACTTACGAACAAGTTGTTCCAGGAGCGCGTTCCTAAGTCTGATTTGTTCATAAGTCAGACAAAGTGAGTCTTTGACACAAATATACAATATTAAGCATCTCAATCCACTTGACTAAATCGCTGTCCCCCCCCCCCCAAAAAAAAAAACCTAATCGCTGCCTAAATTCAATTCAATTCAGTTCAATTTTATTTGTATAGCGCTTTTAACAATTGTCATCGTCGCAAAGCAGCTTTACACAATCTAAAGAATTATTTAAGTTTGTATGAAATGTGAATGTGTATGAATCAAAAAAATGGTCAGATAGTCCCTGATCAGCAAGTTGAGTGGCAAGGAAAAACTCCCTGAGATGGCAGTAGGAAGAAACCTTGAGAGGAACCGGACTCAACAGGGAACCCATCCTCATCTGGGTGAAACAGAAAGCAGGAATTGATCTGCATTCATACTGTGTGTTAGGTGGCAGGCAGTTCAGTATAACAGTTGATGTTAATTGATGTTAATATGGAGTCTAGTTTGTTACTGGAGGCTCAGGTAGACTTGTAGGAAATTCCAGTCCTGAACTATACGACAGTCTACCTGAGCCTCCAATAAGGAACCGGACTCAATCGAGATATGAGATGCATCAGATCTCACATCTCCTGTTAAACTGAACTTCCAGTCTTACACAGTATTATGCTGATCAATCCCTGCTATCCGTTATCACCCAGATGAGGATGGGTTCCCTGTTGAGTTCCTCTCAAGGTTTCTTCTGCCATACACATTCACATTCCATACAAACTTAAATAATTCTTTAGATTGTGTAAAGCTGCTTTGCGATGATGAAAATTGTTAAAAGCGCTATACAAATCAAATTGAATTGAACTATTAAGCGACTGCAGCCAAGTCAAGTCCTCAGAGAAACAGCTGTCGAGGCCAGAACCGTCTTCATAGTAGAGTGAAACCGTTCCCCGACACCAGACGCATCCCAAAGAGACACACGGACATGCATGTGACGAGATCTGCGAGGACGACATTTTTGCACTGTACTGTCGAGAATGTCCCGAAATTAGGATTATTCACAGATTTACAGGACGTCCTTTTTCTATCATCGTGCTCGTGGACTGATTCGCTGAATCCAGTGATGCCGACTCTCACCAACACACACATACACTGAAAATATTGTAAATATTGGTATCTGGTGCACTGCTGTGATCTGTTCGCAACACGAATGTTCATAAGTCTGTACTGGGGAAGGGAAAAAAAAAATCTCTGCAATGATGAATATTCCATTTGTCAAAATGAATAAACTTTAACTTCTTGACTTGCTGCACACTGAAGTGCTATAACATCTCATCAGTACACCCACACCTCGGTGGTCAGAGGGCTTTTAGCAATAGAAATGGTCACAATGCAGCTTTACAGGTGTCTGGATGGAGATGTGAAACGTGGGCTGTCATGGGGGACGCCGACTGTAAATCATTTCTCAGTCAAATCAAACCGTCTGGCGACACACAGGACAATGTTTGTGGTTTCAGGTACAAATCTGTAAGATATATCAGATGCTTTGCAGCTCTTTAGGGATGTCAAGTGTGTTTAACAGTCGTGTAAAACAAACAAACAAAAAAAAAACAATCAAGTCATATAAGTGCTTGTTTTTAATGCAAAAGTCTCCTCTGGTTACTTCACGTCCTCACCTGCAGTGTACCGTTATTGGTCCGTCTTGACCGAACTGCTCTTTTGTTTTGTGTACTTGTCCAATGAAATCGATGAAGCCTTCACCAGACTTTGGCACTCCCTGTTCCGGCCAATCAGTGAACTGGAACTGGCGAACGGTGCGCGACTGGCCGTCCTGAAAACACAAACACATTCGGATGACTCTGCGTGTGTGTGTATGTATAAACATCCAGACCATTCCAGATTGTTCCTGGAAAAACAGGTACATGTTGAACTGGCAGTGTGACTCATTGTATGGGTGGGAATGTGTGTGTGTGTGTGTGTGTGTGTGTGTGTGTGTGTGTGTGTGTGTGTGTGTGTGTGTGTCAGTGCAGGGAAACAGAATTCTCGTGCCTCAGGGGACATTTTGCTAAAATATTAATGGATAATTTGTTCAGTTACTGAACTATTAAATATTCTACCGGTATACTGTATGCACATGGCCTGAGGTGTGAGTAACGCACCCTGGCATCGGTCACTTTAAATTCCCGCAGGATGTACTGCGGCATGTTGTACTCGGCCATGGGGTCCACCACGAAGTACTGATAGCGCGCAGACCTCTCAGACGGCCAGTACTGGTGGCACTTCTCCTGTAACACACACGCGCAATTTCCATTCTTTAAGCTTCTTCCACATATGTATGAACAGTGAATGTGTGTAAAAGTGTGTGTGTGTGAGAGAGACTGACCCTTCCCATCTCTCGGAGTTTGGTGAGCATCACTACAATCGTAGAGTTGTGTTCCCACAACATTCTCCAGTAATCTTCAGCTGTCTCTGCCAGAGGACCCTGTGTAGCGATGTACGCCCTCTGCTGTCTGCAGGGAAAACGTGTAACGTGTTACAAAGTAACTCGGATTACTTTTTTGATGTAACGAGTAATCTAACGTCATTCAGTTACTCCGTTACTTTTTCAAAAATATAATACGTTATTCAGACAAATTGATGTAATCCGTGAGCCAGACAGCAGTTATTCCCAATGTGTGTGTGTGTGTGTGTGTGTGTGTGTGAGAAAGTTGTCCTACAAGCCCCGCCCCCGATAACCCGCACCCCCTCTGTTATTCCTGCTGTTATACCCCTATCTCACCTATGCGGTTTGATTATGCGAGAACCGACGCGTGGAAAGATGGAAACCTAATCACAGCGCCAAAACTCGCGGTGAATCATGATGAACCGTACTTACGGCCACCGCGCAAAACCGCGTAGGTGAGATAGGGGTATTAGTAGTTAACAGATTATGGGCCAAACTTCACTGAGTGATGATGATAGAATAATTATAAAGGTCTTGATTAAAACAACATGCATGAGGAAGCACAAAGGAGTTTTCAGTTTCTGCAATGGAAAAGTCTCTAACTAGTTTTAATGTAACTGATTACTTTTTAATGACAATAATTTTAAAATGTAATTAGTTACTTTAAAAAGTCACGTCCCCCAACACTGGACTGGAGTAACATTAAATTCTTAATCCACCGGGTTTAATATGATGTTGGTACAGGCTGGTACAGTTAAGTTCTTCCACACCAGACTCTCTCACCCATATCTCTATGGACGTTGCTTTGTGCCCTGGTCATGTTGGAACTGGTGTGGGGTTGTTTTTCAGGCCTCTTACCTCCAGTGAAAGGAACTCTCAATACTTCAGCACACCAAGACATTTTGGACAATTTAAGACTGCGAGACATCAGTGTCTGACCTCACAAAGGCGCTTCTGGAGGAACGGTCAAAAATTCCCATAGACACACTCCTGAACCTTGTGGAAAGCCTTCGCAGAAGAATTGAATTGTAGGTTATAGCTACAAAGGGGACGGGGCCAAGATCATATTAAACCCTATGGATTAGGAATTGGATGTTACTCGAGTTCATGTGCATGTGAAGGCAGGCGAGCGAATACTTTTGGCAATATAGTGTAGCCACACACCCTCAAATCCAGGGTGAATTCTGCTGGTATATGAAACGCTCCGTGCCTGAACTCTACTGTCACACTGGCTCAGGTCACCCAGAGGTCATGTGAGTCCACTCGAGTTAATGGAAGTATCGGAGTGGCCTTTAAGACAGAACTAGGGGAAAGTGCGATACGGGTGAAAACGGATCTAATGATGAGTGGCGTCTAATCCTGGTGAGTGATGAAGCGAGCTCATACCTGTAACCGTCTATAAAGCTGGCGTTGACGTAGTCTGATCCCTCCACTCCTCGGATGGGCTGCAGGCTCACGCGTGTGCTCTCGTACGGCATGATGTTCACCAGTCTGTTTTTAAACTTGTTGCAGGGCAGGTTGGCGCTCACGAACCGGGAGTTGTGCGCCCTGGCGTTGGCTAACCTCTGAGTGACCCAACAGGACAGAATAAGGAAGATGTCAAACTCTCACACACAGTCTAGTCTCCTTCGAATAAACCTGCAACACCTGTATTCCCTTCAACGACCATTTATTTTAGCTCCAGAACTGAAAATCATCAACAACACAGTTACAGTGAGACCATATTTTCCAAACAGTTTACAATTGAGTAAGTATTAAATGCACGACACTTATTTGTTTATGGTTATTTTACAGTAATGTTGTGGAACATTTATGGAACAAGATAACCCCAGTTATCACGTATTAGTGTTAGGACTTTAAACATTACAGCTTACAGAAAATGATTCATTACACAAATAACAGGAACAACAATAATCGGCGTGTCTGTACATTATTGAAGATATTTGCGGGAAAAAAATGTTTTGGAGGACGTAAGATGAGTAATAGACACATCAGGATGTTTTGGGGATTTCTGTCTGTGCACGCATCACACAAAAACACTAATAAAAACATGTTTGTGAGGTAACTACACTAGCTGGACTAAAACACCTCGGCATAGTAATGGACACGTATGGACATTACTCATCTGTTCACTCATGCACAGTTGCACATACATTTCAATTCATTCTCATTTTTATTTCCAGACAAGTTTTTATACGTCTATATAATTTATGTTTTATATTTCTTGAATATTTTTGAAACTTGCTCTTATTTTAATTTTATTCCACTATTTATTTCCTTATTTCTTGTAAAAAAAAATTTTTTTTCTTTTTAAGGTCACGGGTGGTCGTATAAGCATTTCACTGCAAGTCGTACTGTGTATGTGACAAATAAAATTTGAATTTAACATACAGGCTTTGTTTCAGCTCAACATCGAAAAAAAAGATATGCTACTGTGAAGTTTCAATAGAAAACTTTCATTACCACCGATGGCGCTGGACGGATTGTAAACTTGCTAATAACTGATACAGAATACAAAATCATAAAGAAAAAAAAAATCATTAAAAAAAATCATAAAATAAAAAAAGAATCACTAGTTCATCTAAGAATCCAGCAGATGGCGCTGTACTTTTTTAAAAAAAGCGCTTTCGAGTGTGTAGTTCATCTAATAAATATAATAAATGCGACCTCACACCTTTAACTCTCTATAGGAAGGAATAAATACAACGTTCAGGCAAACGAATTACTGAATTGATTGAATCACATCTGTAGAGAATTTGCTTTGTGATCTGGATAATACTGATGTTTTGATTTCTGTTGTACTTATTATTCTACAAATACGGATTATTGACTGAATACGATTATTTCGAGTTGATTATATCAATCACGCCAAGTTGGCCTGATGTCGTCGGTCCTCGGACACGAAGCGCTGAGCTACAGATGATACCGAGAGGCACTTTATATTTACACACCTTTTTATGTGCTGAGCTGACGTACTCACCTTGAACTCGTGCTCCATGGCGCTGATGTTGTCGGGCGGCTCGGCCTGCGTGAGTCTCTGGATGTAGGCGTAGAGGTTGCGCGCGGGCACCTCGGTGTTGCCGCAGGTCACGGCCTCTAACAGAGCGTCGTATATGAACACGTACTGCTCCTCCGTCTGCACCATGTAGTTCCTCTGGGAGCGCATCAGCGTCACGTGACCGTACACGTCGACCGTCTTTTCCTGCTTCACGCGCTCCAGCATGGCATCGATCACGATGAAGCAGCCGGTCCGGCCCACACCCGCGCTGCGAGACGGAGTAAGAATAGAGACATCAGCCAGTAACATTTTTAAATAAATGTTTCCTGGATAACAACAACAAAAAAAAAGGCATGAGAGTGTGTTGTTACTTTGTGTTCTTTCGCTTCTTTATTTAATTTTAGTGGCGTGAGAGTCAGTACCTGCAGTGCACTACAATCGGCCCGGCGTCTGGAGGATTACAGGCCTTGACCCTGCGCAGGAAGGCCAGGAAAGGCGTGGGGTGTTCTGGGACGCCGTGGTCGGGCCACGCTGTGAACTGGAACTGACGGACTTCCCGCTTTTCACTGCTGCCGCTCTGCTCACACACAACACACAGATACGTCAAAGTAAACATCCATGATGGACGTCTAATTAAAGTCATGCGTTCTTGTTTCGAGAAAGCAAAAAATCCTGTCATGGAGAACTAGCGAGACATTTGTTTGTGTGTGTGTGTGTGTGTGTGTGTGTGTGTGTGTGTGTGCGCGCTCACCTTAAATAGTGCAAAGGTCCTGACGCAGTATGCAGCAAGCTCTACGATGTCGAGCACTGAGACCTGCATGAGCCCGTACGTCTCTGTGCCTCGGCTCGGCCAGTACTGATCGCACTTATTCTGCACACAGTAACGACGGACGACCTTTAACCCCGAATATCACATCAGGTGTAAACATCAAACACATCTAGACACTCTCACACTCATTCACACACTATGGGCAATTTGAGGACACCAATTAGCCTAATCTGCATGTCTTTGTACTGGGGGAGGAAACCGGAGAACCTGGAGGAAACCCAACATGGACACACAGACCTGAGGCGGGAACTGAAAAGTGACTTTCGCGCACATGGATGTTTTTTTTTTTTTTTTTTTTACATACCTTTGAGTCATGACTCATGTGGATATTACACACACTTGTATTGTTATTTTGTGGGTCTCAGCTTCATATTTACTTCCGGTTGTATAAACAAAACTCTTTCAACTCTCTTAAATCCGACCTGTTCAGTCTTAACACCACTAACATGCAGTGATCATGTGACTTCCAAACCAAGACAGCTTTGATTTAAAAGGGAAAACAGAGTGAAAAGGTGAACAAATAAACGTAAGTAAAGCTAGGCAGAGGAAAAATGTGTGGAGGGTCAAAAATAAATAAATAAATCAGTGCAGAGAGGGAGTGTGTGACAAAGGAGTAGAAATCTTGCCTTAGAGTAGAAATAGGAAGGCATCTGGAGAACAACAGACAAACATATCGAGCTACTGAGTCACAGCACATGGGGAGACGGGATGAGTGAGCGTCGTGTCAGGGTTATTTTATAGAAATAAGAGTTAATAAGTTCATACTGTATAATATCAAATCAAATCAAAATCCTGGACCAACACTCACCTCAGTCTCGTACTAAAGATTTTAAATTCTTTAAAAAACAATTTGATTAACACGATGTCCTATACAGTAGAGGAAGATAAAAAAAAAAAATCTGGAATGCGGTGCAGAAAAAGAAAATATACTGCGTAGAGTCAAACCGACCAAATATTTCCTATTATAATAAACCACTGCATGATCACTGCACTAATTCGTAGACATTTTCCTTGCAACAATTTACTAAATACTTTTTTTTTTTTTAAAAAGGTAAATAAAGATTATAAATATGACATAAATCTATATACAGTACAGTGGAACCTCAGTTCATGAACATAATTTGTTCTGGTCGTAAACCGATTCAGATTTCCAAAGTGTAAATAAATAAAAAGTCCATGAATGTAAACAGAATTAATCCATTCTCTGTCACTATGTTTACACAATATTTAACATTTGATGTATTTAGTTTATATATATAGGAAGATTTTGGTTTGTTGTGACGTCACCTCGTGTGCCGATGATGTCATTTGTGCTATTTGGACGGCATTAGTTTTACTGGGGGACGTTAGAGAAATTTCTGTTTCACAGAGGTACTTTGTGATTTTAATCCTGTCCGAATCTGACATGTCTGTCTTTTTCTCACACGACCTCTGTAAAAATTCCAGAGCAAATTACCTACTGTTTTTTAGCCAATCTAATCACGTCCGAATGCGAATGGCTGTGTATGCCGAAAATGTTTTTTTTTCCCCGAAACGTCTTTTCTTGTGTGTTTTGGTCAACGTGAACAATCTCTAGCGCGCCGGTATTCGAGTTTCTACGCCCACATGTAAAACACAGACACGCCCACCTCCGTAATAAACACGGAGATGTTAGTCCCGTCCGAATCCATACATGAAATGACAGACGTCGGCTGAAAAAATTTTTAACTCAAACGTTCCCCAGTAAAACTAGTCCCGTCCGAATAGTGCTATTGTCTGTGTGCTCGTCTCCTTGATTTGACGTCAGCTTAGTTTGTGAGGATTTTTCGTGCAATAGGTGAATTACGTACAGTAAACTACATACAAAACTCTGAATAGAGACAAATTATTATTTTTTGATTTGCTCGTACTCCAGGGCAATTCATGAACCGAGGTTCCACTGTATTTGAGACTTTGCTGATTTTTGGACGTCATCTATTCATTTGTCTCTTATTGCATATTGTTTTTGTAACTCCGTCATTAAGTTGGACTCGTCCTGTGTGTGTGTTTGCTGATATAGTATTTAACTACATGAAATGTGCACCGTACATGTGTACACTAAGGAGTGTATTGTTTCTCAGCTCCATGGCTACACTGTTTCACTTTCTCCTCCTTTTAACTCCAGTGAAAGGCCTCATTGTTACCTGATGAGTTCATTTAAGCATTTTTACAGCAACAAAACCTGAATTCAAAAGATGAGTGTTGAATTGATTATGCTGCAGTATGATTAGAATGTTAGCTCTCTCTCTGTGTGTGTGTGTGTGTGTGTGTGTGTGTGTGTGTGTGTGTGTGTGTGTGTGTGTGTACATAGTCACCCTTGATTTCTCCTCCAGCTTGGTGATCATGATGATGTTAGCTGTGTGCTGCTCCCACACCATCCTCCAGAAGTCACTGATCGTATCTGGCATGGGTCCCTGGGTGGCGATGTAGGCACCCTGTCGCCGGTACCCGTCAATAAAATTAGCATTGATGTAGTCGCCACCAGGCTGACCTGAACACAACCAGCAACGGATGTGACTGCCATTCTCGTAAGATTAAAGAACATTTACTAAATTTAAAACTCTATTAAATATATATATATATGAATTTCTCACCAGTCACCACGATATAACAATATTATCACCATACGTCAGTGCCGATTCAATTAAAATTGCGATTCTATAAATATCCTGATTCTATGTTACATTTTCCGCCTGATTTTATTATAATTTTAAACCTTTAAAAAAGTTTACCAAGGAATTAAATATAGCCTGTTCCTTATGAAACGTTAGATTTCTCACTTGAAAGTTTAAACAATACAAACTAACTTCAAATACAAGAGTTTAACATTTAACATCAAATTAAACGCAAAGCTACATTGTTACTGAGCAGCTCGTACCTCATTATAATCATTTCTAAACAAACTTAAACAGTACAGAATCGTTTTATATCCGAGACTGATCAACTCATCGCCAGTCAAACTGAAAACCAGTCAGTTCTGGTCAGTGGTCGATCAATCGATCGACCGTCCGGCTCAATAGTGATGTGTCGTTCATGAACGATTTGTTCTTTTTGAATGAGTCTTTAACGTGACGAGTAGTCTCGGAGCGTGATTCGTTCATTTTCTACTGGGCGCGTATACGCAAGCCATCGCAAAACCTCCGTAGGTTATGTACAGAAAACAGAAATGAACGGTTCTCCTCAATGACTCTTCTAGTCCGAGTCGTTCGTTCTTTTGTCACGTGAGTCCCACAGATGCTTTGAAGTGCAATATATTCAGAAGAACAAACGACTCAGACCAGAAGATGTGATGGTGAGCTGCTCATTCTGTTTATAATATGTCCTTAGCTGCATTGTAATATTTTCATTACTGGAACTATAGCCAGAATCTGTGTGTGTAGACGTGTTGGGGGTCTGTTTATTGAAAATGTCACATTTTATTTTATTTCTGGTCAAAAGAACGAAATGAACTAAATGACTCAAAAAAAGATTCGTTCATCTTGAAGAACGAGATTCAAAGAACCGAGTCACTAAAATGATTCGAAGTTCCCATCACTACGACTCAACTCTATTATATCTATCAATAAAGCTGCTAATAAAGCTGCTTTGCGACAATGTCAATTGTTAAAAGCGCTAAACAAATAAAATTGATTGAATTATAAATGTAAAACCTGTTTAAAAATAAAAGATTTTTGACTAAAAATCGTTTAGTTTTTAGAATTTAATGTAGTTTTTAGTTTAGAATTTCACCCTCCCCCCCATCACTAATATATAATACAGTCAAACGCTAGTACACGTGACGGTCACACACACACACACACACACACACACACACACACACACACACACACACACACTCACCATCGTTGTTAGACAGCGCCACTCTGGTGTGGTCATAGGCGATGACATTTGCGTAACGGTTCTTTGGTTTATTGATGTCCATGTTCGAGTGCTCCCAGGAGAACTGCTGTCCAGGGTCAATAGACTAAACATGGAAAAGATCCAAAGACATTAGAAATGCTCTTAAGCATGACCTTCAAGTATCACTGTTTAGAAGTGATAGAAGGAGAATTACTGTAGTCCTTAGCCAGAAAGGCAAGGAGTGACTGGATTATAATGATTACATCGGACACCCTGATGAGAACGTCATCACGGACAGAAACGTAGAGACGACTGACATCATCGATCACATGACCTTACCTCATACTCCTGAGAGAACCTCAGACCATCGTTGGCTTTCTTCCTCTCTATGTAACTGGGCAGTTCGGAGATGGGGACTGGAGGATGACTGGTCATACCTGCCAATCGCAAAGCACAAGATGAACCATGAAAACAATCTACACACACACACACGCGGGATATACCATGACAAAGTATATACGTTACAGGTTATGGTTGAAATTAGTAGCACTTCCTGACACATGAAATGAGTTTGCTTTTTTATTTCATACAAACAGGAAGCGTCTTCATCGGGCCGTAAGAGAAGAGAGTAAGTAGTGTAACAGATTATCATCATCACACGGACGTTATCGTTGTTTATTGTTTAGTTGTAGCACTCGTCAGTTTATCAGCGTTACGGATGACGTTAGATGTCGGTTGTTACTGTTGTGTGTGTTTATCTGTTTTCCTTTAGTCATTAGCTGGAGTCAGAATGGATTAGTCATGTCTGGTGTTGTACGGTAGATGGGAGTTAAAAAGGTCAGAATAAAAAAATAAATTAAAAAAACCCCAAACTAACTTGGTAAACGGCGATAACCAGAGGAACGCAAACCTAGAAAAAAAATAGAAAGCAAACCTTTCATAACTTTAATTCTGTTTCAGTGTGTGATCAACCATGCTTCCCATGGTCAGGTCGTATAGTGTGTGTATAAAAAGCACGTGTTTGTGTATTACCAGGTGTTGGGAAGTTGATTCTGCGGAGCTCGACAGGGTCTGAGGGATGCTGGGAGTTCATGGCTTTGCCGCTGCTTGGGAAGCTGCACTTTCTGCCCTCTAACTCCGCCCGCTTCCTGTACAATCAAACCATAAGCACAATATTAGAAATGAATAAATAGATAAATAGATAAACAAACTCTGCCAGTGTTCTGTATTTTTGTTCTTGTGATCTTTTACACCTCCATGTTGTATTCACTGACCTGTCCGGTTTGCTGATTTGCATCCAGGTCATAGGGAGAGAAAAACAGTGTTAAAAAAAAAACAAACATTACACGCTGTGCATTGAGACACACCAAAATTAGCCGTTCAAAGCTTCTTTTGTTCTGCGCTATAATTGTTCTTCGCATCTTTCCCCTCCCACGTCTCTTCACACGATCTATTTATGTCTGTTCATTTCACCTCTTAAACAGAAGGATGAGGATGACTATGCTGATGATGAAGATGACAGCCAGCACCGGCCCCACCACCCAAAGCAGCCCCTCCTCCTCATCCACGATGGGCTGAGGCTCCATGTCCGAGAACGCCACGGGGTCTGAAAATGGGCTGGTCGAGTACACGGTCTGCAACAAACAACAAACAATTAAGAGAACGAGAGCAAGAGCAAGTGAAACACACAGTGAGAGAGAGAGAAACACAGGCGGACTTACATTCTGTCCCAGCTCTATAATGGCCAGCACGAAGCAGACGTACTCCTGTCCGTTGAGAAGCTGTCGGTTCAGGAACACTCCATACACACGACCGTCTCCGAGCTTAAACTCGGACGGGAGACTCTGAAAGTAGGCGCCGATGTACGGCTTCGGCTCGGCCTGTCTGCGCAGACGCACCGAGCGACTCGTACCGTTGATCATCCTCAGGAGCTGAAGGAAATATGATGTGATGTTAAATAAACGTGAAGAAACCAATTCTTAATCCTTAGGGTTTAATATGATCTTGGCTCCACCCCCTTCTGCACCTTCAACTCTTCTGCGAAGGACTTCCACAAGTGTGTATATGTGAATCTTTGACCGTTCTTCCAGAAGCCATTTGTGAAGTTGCCTCGCTCTAATTCTTCTAAATCTAGTTGAGGTCGGGACTCGAGTCAAGTTCTTCCACACCAAACGCGCTCATCCATGTTTTTATAGATGTTTGAACTGGAGTGGGGTTGTTTTTCCGCAGTTGGACTCGGCCCATGACTTTCAGTGAAAGGAAATCTTAAGGCGTCAGCGTGCGAAGACATCGGACAATTTCATTCTCCCAATCTTGTGGGAACAGTTTGGGGACAACCCCTTCCTGTCCCAACGTAATGATCGAAGGATGAGCGAGTCTTAACTGAAAAGAACTTAACTGAATCCTGATCTCAACCCAATGGACTGTTTACAGTATGTTTATTATGGGGGACAGCAAAGGATTAAAACATTTTTATTGGGGGACAGAGCAAAGGAAGAAGTTCATTGTACGGGGAGACATGTTTCTTTACTATGCATATGACGATAAAACTTGAAACTTGGACAAGTTTGGGATGAATTAGAGCGGAGGCTGCGAGACGGACCTTCTCGTCCAACATCAGTGTCCGACCTCACAACAGGAATGGACAAAGATTTGCATGAACACACTCGTAAACCTTGTGTAAAGCCTTCGCAGAAGAGTTGAAGCTGTTATAGCTGCAAAGGGGGGGCGGAGCCAATATCATATTAAACCCTATGGATTAAGAATTGGACGTCACTCAAGTTTTTATGCATGTGAAGGCAGGCAAACGAATACTTTTGGCCACATATATAAAAGTACCTCATCTAAATTGATCTCATCTGGGTCACTCCAAGGATTCTGGAAGTTTCCTCCTCTCTGCCTCTTCAGTGGGACGATGACGATATAGAAACCCCTACATGTGTTTAAAAACAAACATCAGACATACTGGAGAATGTAAATAATGCTTGCTCTTAACATAACATAAAATTCCACAAAACAAAGAGGGCATTTATCCTAAACCACCCCAGGTCACATAACCAGCACTAAAAATAAAAATATATTCGGTACATTTGCTCACTACGCTTACATTACATTTGATTAGTGACGTCTCAGACCAGTGGAAGCACTACACTAACTTCACATTATCTGTATGATTATGACGACGACTAATGAAAAGTATGCTATTTTTTACTTTACTGGATAAAGATATTAATCGTGATGTCTGAACATCTGAACAGCTGGCTTTGTGTCTGCTGTCTGGACATTAAAAAAAATAAAATAATAATAATAATAATTTGCCCCTTACTTTCAAAAAAGTGCTTTTTCATTACCGTACACGGCGGTCTGCATTAAGCTCACTAAGCATGTTAAGAGCTGAGAGCATTCATGGTGTGTTGTACTGTAAATGCGTGAGGGCTGACCGGACAGGGGCGTGCGTGTGGACGGAGGGCAGCTGCAGCGTCGCCGTGCTGTCGGAGCTGGTCTTCTCCACCAGCTGAGGTTTTCTGGACAGCAGGTTCGGAGCGGTCATGGCGTCGGCGCGGTGCTGCAGACCGTCGCTGCCGTCTGCTTTATTGCTCAGGAGGAACGTATAGAGCGACTGCGGCTTTAAATCGGTGACCCGCTGCAGCCCGAGACGCCCGTCTACATCCAGTTTGTGGCCGTCGCCGTATGAGATCTGAAGAGAGGCGAGATATCACCTCAGATAACTGGTGTAAAGATACGCTTTAAACATATCGGAACAGAAAAGAAATCTTACGATGAAAGTTGACGGTTTGTTCGGAGAGGTCCGTGGCTCCCAGGCAAGCCATGCTGAACTCTTCATAGCAGCTTTCACATGGAAGTTCACAGCAAACACTTTAAAAAAAAAAAAAAAAAATGCTGTTCACTGTTCAGCCACAAATATGAGACTTGGAAAACAAAAAACAATCTGGAGATCCAGGTGTGAACGCAGTGTGATTAATGAGCGCGGGAACGGATTAGAGTCAGACTTAATAGGAAATCAATTTTAAATGTCTGTAGGAATTCGCAAGTGTCAGACGCTTCACCTTAGAAAAAAAAAGAAAAAAAAAAACACAGACGAACAGGACAAACACGTAAACAGATGATGTAAACGTGAAGGTTTGTGCATCTGCTTTGAAGTTCAGTTGTTCCCTCGTGATGGATACAAGTAACATTCCGCGTCTTTTTCCATCACATCATGAGGAACGTCGAGTTCGCTTTGGTTCTCAAAGTGTTGCGTTTCTGAGGTTGTCGCTATGGTGACACGACTGGACTGGAGTTTACAGTTTTATGGATTTCTATACACAAATAACAGAATAAAGTGAATTTCATGGGCTTGTGCGAGTGTGTGCCGTGTAAATAACTGCCACCATGAATCAAGCTGGCACTGTATCACACGACAACCTCATCTGGACTGAACTCATTTCTCATACATTTTAATGGAAGGTGATTGATTGATGAACACAAAGGTCAAACAGATTGGTTCAGCGATAGTGGCGTCAAGTGTGGCGTGAGGAGGAGGGTCTCGGACCTGTGACTCTCACACGGGAACTCTTTGAGAGTGAGACATCCACCTCTTCCATCCTGGTGTAAACCACCTGGTCCTTGATACAGTAATGAAAGCCATGACACGCTTCTCAGAGAGAGACTTTGGATTCATGTCGATGGAGTGTCAAAGATTGTTCAGTCACACAGATGAAAGACAAACTTTAAAAGACACACTGCTCTCCTTGATGAGGATCAACCACGGTGCGCTCCTCTGTCCCGAATCTGCCTCTGTGGGAATAATATAACGTTTCCACTTTCTCCAGGATGAGGAGCAAAGCCGGGCTCATCTACATTGACAATATATCGACATTAAACTCAGACAAGAACATAAAGTAAAAGACTAAACCACCACCAGAGGGCGTATGCGGACATTACGTGTCATAAAATAGGATGCTGAACACAAATACAGTACGTCAGAATTATCTCTAATTTCACGTATGTGCATGAACACACAAAGACAAACGAATATTAGACTTTTTTTAAACTCACCTTCAAAACTTTCCATTCTCCCCCACGTTACCTTTTTCTATTAGTTGCGTCTTCGACTCCATAATTTACCTGACTCGCTGAAATGAGCTTGGCATTGTGTGCTACTGCCTGGAGCCTTTTCTTGTTACTTTTAATTCGGCACGTCAAACAGACGAGCCATTAGGAAGACGAAATAGCCGCTGTGGAAATTTCCTTAAGCTGAGTCGCCGTTTCTGACTGAGCCGCTCAAACTCTCATCACGCAGCTCGAGAGGGCTTTAATAATTCACCAGCGAGTTTAATCAGGTGTGCTGAGGCAGAGCGCACGGCCCGGACATCGATGCCGAGACTCTTTCGGGGCCGTACAACTCGAGTGTGAGGTCATTTTAGCAAGTTAAATCTGTATCAAACAATGGTTATTCGTTTGGATTTGATCAAATCTGTATCGTAGGAGCTTTTTGAATGCAACTTATGTCACGGCATGCGCCAGCGATGGGCGCTCAATCTTTTGCCGCTCCTCACTCACGTCCTAGGCTCACTAAGTAGGAGGCCTCTCCTTCTTCAGGTGTGCGAAGGGGCGGGGCCGCTGTAAACGGGCACAGCTGAGGGGGAAAAAAATCATCTTTGCATGATCTCTTGCTTTGACCCGCGCTATAAAAACAGGCCGGGGTTTCTGACGTGGTGATGTAACATGCTCCAAGGACATTAAAGGCACAGAACTGAATGCCGCTGTTTGATCTGCGCGTTTCAGGACCGCCGCTGGGACGGGAAAAGGCCGCGTTGGAAGTGTAGGAAGCTTTTCAAAGAGTAGGGGGCGCTGCATGGCTTTTGGGTTGATGTGTCCTTCAATTGTTTTTACGCCTCAAAAGCTTTTTTTTCTTCAAATACACCTAATTAAACCTGAAGTGATAAACTGATAAGGCTTTGAAGCTGTGTGTAAAGTGTGTGTGTGTGTGTGTGTGTGTACATACGGGTTTGTGGAGTTTGTATGCTGAGCTCGCTGGTGAAGGCCCCCACGCCGTGTTTACTCCGAGCGGCCAACTGAAACGCGTAGGTGGAGAAGGGCTTGAGATTCTTGAGCACGTAGCTGGAGCTTGGTTCAAACACGACCTTCTGCAGGAGAAAGCGAATGAAAAACTCAACGCGCGCATACGAGGCTGTCACATGTAAATATGCTGCGCATAAAATGCGTGAAAACGTGCTTTTCTCTGTAAAGCGAGTTTATACTTCATCACTTGGCGCCGCTGTAAATCCTCTGATCAATATCTCTATAAAGATTTCAGCTCTGCAGCTGTGAGTCTGATTTGCTAATTCCTTCAGCCATCTGTATCCTCAAGTCAACCTGTGTCCACTACTCTCTTCACTAACGTAACCAAGTTTACGTTTAATTAATTAAAATTCATGAATTAATTAAGAAAAAAAATTCTAAATGAAGTGCTAATTTGTAATACGATTAAATCTGAATATTTAAAACAAAAGCAAATGTGGACAAGAATGTCCAGTCATAATTACAGCTAGGACTATATTTCTATTCTACAGAGGCCGAGAAGTGCAAAACAAAATAACGAAACCGAAAACAACATCAATTAGAAAACTAAACGACATACGCGGAAACAAAATACCAAATGAGAAGTCACAGAACTGCAGTATAGTCGAGGCGCGATTTGAGGGGGGATGCAGCGTCCATCCCCTCTGTAAAACCTGTATCGCTCTCAGTTTAAAAATCCTGTGTCTTGTGTAATATCTGTCATGTAAATGGAGTATTAAAACTCTCTACATATGATCATCTACAGACTTTAAATAACGGCGATTATCCAGTCAGAATTCAATATAGTAACGCGCTGATCACCAGCTCAGGCAAGTTTGACTCATTTTTCGCGCTGTTCGCATTTTCTCAACTGCCAAGAGAAGAGTTCAAGCTCAGCTTTTGAAACATTTAAAAAAGAAGAGAACTGAAGGTATGAAACTAAAACGTGAGTTTTCTAAATGACTGACAGCATAAAGGACGCATTTTCAAATTCAAATTCACATTCAAATGCTGTTTGACACATACAGTACCCAGTCATACACAGTACGATATGCAGTGAAATGCTTAAATGACCTTAAACTAAAAAATTATTAATAGGAAATAAATATGAATAAAAATAGAAAGTAAATTTAGTCAAGAAAAGAATAATATATCCATAGAAAACAAAATATACAATATATGAAAACCTAGCTGTACAAATATGGAGAAGAAACGATCCTGTACAAATATTTAAAAATATATATATATAGAAATGTATAGAAATGTTAGTGTGGAAATAATGTGGAATTTAAATAGAAATGTCTGAGGGTGCAACCGATCAAGGAAATGAAATAGAAATAAGAATAGAAAGAATTTTTAAATGCTATAATAATAATTTGATGGTGTGTTTGTGTGTGTGTGTGTGTGTGTGTGTGTGTGTGTGAGAGAGAGAGTGAGAGAGAGAGAGAGAGAGAGAGAGAGAGAGAGAGAGAGAGAGAAAGCGAGAGACTGGTGTGTAGAAATACAAAACTACAATAATATTAAATATAATTATTTCATTACTCATGTTTATGTAGATTTTTATTCCACTCTTATAATCCTCCCCAGATGAAACCCATGGGAAACACATCAAATGATAGTTTTGACAGCGGCATATTTAAGTTCTTGAATATAGTACATATTTCACAATCATTTTGTACGGCTAGTTGTAGGTCGCCCCCCCCCATAAAAAAAAAAAAAAAAAAAACACACACACACACACACACACACACACAAAAAAAACCTGACCACACCAACCCCTTTGAATTTTTCGACCAGCACAGTAATGTCTTGAGTGACAGACGTCTCGTCCAATCAGCGCTAAGAATTTAATTAGCAAATTATACCTACGGTACCTTTTCTGGTTTGACTGAACTGTCGTTGTGTTTCCTCATTCGGTATTTTGTTTCTGGATATGTTGTTGTGTTTTCTGATTTGTTAATTTGTTTTCTTTGTTTTGTTTTGCACTTCTCGGCCACCGTACTACTATTCATTAATTATGGCACAAACATGTGATCCACAGTGAGTGTACAGATTTACTTTTCCCGTTGTTGCGTGTGATTAGCGTATTAGACGGTTGCAGCTCACCTGCTCGGGCTGGTCTCCGAGCCGGTATATGAGCTCGTATCCCGTGATGGCGTCGGTGCCGCTGTGTGCTGGAGGAAGCCAGGAGAGCAGTACGCTTGTCTCTGACTTCACCTCTGCTTTCAGCTCAGTGGGCTGAGAAGGAACTGGGAAAGCAGACAGCAGAATGATAACAGATATGAAAGGAAGGAAAAAAAAACTCCAAATCATTAGACATTGGTACATTTTTTAATTCCCAAGTCTCTGCGGTGGAAGTATTTGCATGAAACATCTGCATTAGGTAAAGTGACAACTCTGACTGCTATTTTGTCCCACATGGATAAACATTGCTCTTCTCATCGAACAGCTTCCTCACAAACATCGAAACTGAACAAACAGCACTGCGAGTGCTTGGCTGAAAATCCTCGGTATCTAAAACAAATTATGCAGTGAGACAGAGCTGAGTGAGAAACATGTAAGCTGTTTAATTACTTCACACCACCTACAATAAATAGGTCTCTTAATGTATTCCAGTCGAATGAAACAGAAAACAAGGATTACATTATTATTATAATTAAGGATTATTACTGTGTCGTCTTACACAAGGACACTACGTACGTTTACCTATTAAATGCTGTGATAAAATTCAGGAACAGAGGATCTGATTTGCTTCAGTCAAATTTTGTATAAGCATTTCATACACACACATAAACACACCTCCAGTTTTGGCGATGATGTGCAGGACGCTGGAGAGAGGCCCATCTCCTACGGCGGTAAAGGCCAGGACTCGAATGTAGTAGGTCTTGTTTGGTGTTAGATCCTGGATTGTCAGGAAATTCGCTCCTCGGACCATCTCCTTCTCCCACTGGTTGACTTGCAGCGACGAATCGGAAGTGTAGTACACCCGGTATCCGACCACCTGTCCGTTCGCCTCTTCCGGCTCCTCCCACTGCACCATCGCCGTGGAGACGCTGAGCATGCGACCTCTGACTCGGCGCGGTGGCGAGCTCGGGGCTTGCTCCGCCGTACGAGCTTCTACGGTAGAGCTCGGAGGACTGCGACCGATCGAATTCACCGCTACGACCCGGAAGTGATAGTGCGAGTAGGGGCTGAGGCCGCCCACGCTGTACCGCGTCGTCGCCACCGCGTCGATCTCTTTAAAGGAGTCCTGAGAGGAGGCGGGTCGGTGCTGGATGATGTAATAGGAGACGGGAAGCGGGTTCCCGCTGTCCCACATTAAGGTTATGCTGGTGGCCGAACGCTCCATGACAACTGGAGCTCCTGGAGGATTTGGGAGAGCTGGAGAGAGAGAGAGAGAGAGAGAGAGAGCTGAAGGATCTGCTGTTATGGCCGTATCTTTACAGTTTTTTGATTGAAATTCCAAACATTTGCAATTTTGAAAATTAGAAACATAAGAATATAAAATTATCACTGCATGATGGTGCAGTTGATACATATTGTGTGGATGCTTTACTGCCATTTTCTGTTGTACATAACGGTGTGAAATATAGACTTTTAGAGAAATTAATAATGTATATTATAAACCATGTGAATCACAGCCACCAGTATATGATTTTATAAGAGCAATATTAAAATCAAAAACTTTTACCCGTTTTGAATCAGTTGCTTAAAGCTCATAGACCTTTGCTAGTTTCATGTCAGAGAAATCCCTTTTGTCTATATATATATATATATATATATATATATATATATATATATATATGTATGTAATATGTATCGATATACAGTCAATCTCAGAAATTTGCAGGAGTTACGTTCCTAGAGCACCTGTGAATTGTGAAAAACGGCGAATTTTGGATTTGGTCCAAAAAAATGCTTATAAATGCATAATTTCTATAATTTAAACCCTAAATATGGCACGAAACATTCTCCCAAAACCCTTTTATTTCAATTCAAACTCGGCTTAATACGGTGCCCCTAAATGGACATGGGTGAGGGGACCCTTTCTACATCTGTTGAAGGAAAAAAAAAAAATAGAAAAAGAAAGAAAGAAAAAAAAAAACCTGGGACAGAATAAAACCAAAAATCGAGATCATCTGACTCATATTTTCAATTCAATCTTCCATCGGCAAAATACAAAAAGGGCAATTCAAGCCTCTCTCTGCCTGTTTAACAACGCACGTGTACTTCTAATCTGAGTATTATCTTGCTCGTAGAAATGTTCGCGAGATCTAGTAAAAACGTGACTCGGGTCCCATGTCCGTTTTTTTTTTTTTTTTTTTTCAATCATTTTTTTCCCACTCATGTGCCATGTCTCTTCTTTTTTTTCTCCTCCTGCCACTCATGTCCCTTAAGGGACTCTGTATTAATACATAAGCTGAATAAAAAAAAGAATGTAAAGGTAAAAGTGTATACTGTACAGTTCTGTGCTGCTGTGCCTCCTGCAGTGCTAGAATGTATACTATCGATGTTACGCCTATATGTACGTTAATTTAAGAAAAGGCATTTTCTTTGGTATGCAGTATGTACTGCAGGGTAAATACGGTAATAATTCACCATCACAAGCTGCGTTTTCCTTTACGGTTGTTTTGTGTTGTCTGTCTACAAAACTAAAAATGTATACAGTATTATATTTGCTATTGAAATGTAGCTGAATTTAGGTTAATATTTATGTTACAAAACAGGTAAGTTATATTCTTCTTTATAGTTTAGCATTAAAACACATGGAAAATGATATATTATATAATTATATGAATATATATAATTATAAAGCCATAATAAAATTGTGGAGGATATTATCGGTTTCTGCGAAATTGTCAGGGTGTCCGCAAACAATTATTAGTTAAGGTTCTAATGAATAATCCGAATGATTGAGGTCGACTGTATCAGGGTCAATCTGAATGATGAGACTTGCCTTTGACTGTGATCTGTGCTACTGTTTCGATAACGCCGAGAGTGGACATGGCCACGCAGGTGTAGTTGGCTGACTGTCGCACGTCTGTGAGTTCTAGCACGTTCTTTCCAATGGGCATGTCGTCCTCCGGGGTCAGGTCCTCCGTCCCTAGCATCCACTTCACATAAGGCATGGGAACGCCCAGCGCCTGGCATGTGATGTTCACCCCGCCTCCGGGCATGACTTCATAATCCATGGGTGGGACAGAGAAGCGCGGAGGGATCCTTCGAACTGGCAGAGTGATGATGATAACAGGTCAGTCATCAGGTCTACTAGGAAAGGGCTTGTTGTCATCGGCACATGGATTCAGACTAGAATTTTAAAAAATGTTCTAGAGCCAGTTCATAATATATGATTCATCCAACTTTATTAACAAGCCTAATATTTGAATAGTTGGAGAAAAAATGACTTTAATCCCTTGCATGTTAAAAAATGGTTGTACAGAATGTAATTTATGAATATATCATGCGTGGTAATAGGATTAGACATAAGCAGTGCAAATTTGAGATTCTGTAAGAGCGACTATGGTTTAAATTCAGGATTAGGATGAAATATGTGCGCGAGACTTACCGTCTCTCAGCTCTGAAGAGACAACCAGAAGCAGAAGAAAGACAAAAGACAGACACAGAGAGAGATAATAATAATAATAAGAGCACAGGAAAGAGAAAAAAAATCTCATCTCAGAAAAGAAAGAAATTGGTTTAGTTCAGGCAGGAGAAAGCTGCTGGAAGCCATTTCATAGCCTTTACAGGACTGCTATCGTAAAGGACGATTTCAGTAGGACAGCTTTAACGCAGTGTGGAGTAGGAGAAGACGAAACACTCAGTGAAACATGTGAATGAACGAGAGGACGTCTTTTAGTACCAATACTTTGACATTTACATATATGTCTAGTTTGAGATCGAAAAATTTAAACAAATGTCGATCTAAGCTGATCCCAGGTCTGATTATAAAGTGGTTCGTCTACCAACCTGCTTGGAACATACATTTCAAAATGTCTCAAAACGTTCTGTCAAGAGTATACATACACTATATTTACAAACGTATTCGCTCGCCTGCAGTCAAATGCACATGAACTTGAGTAACATCCAATTCTTAATCCATTGGGTTTAATATGATCTTGGCCGCGCCCCCTTTGCAGCTATAACAGCTTCAACTCTTCTGCGAAGGCTTTCCACAAGGCTTCGGAGTGTCCAAAATGTCTCGGTATGCTGACGCCTTAAGAGTTCCTTTCACTGGAACTAAGGGGCGGAGCCCAACTCCTGAAAAACAACCCCACACCAGTTCTAACACGACTGCGCACCAGTGCACAAAGCAACGTCCAGGAAGACGTGGGCGATGTGGAAGAACTTGACCGCCACAAGGACATGTGGACAAGGACATATGTGATGCTAACCTTATGACCAGCGTGAGTAAATTAGCAAAGTACACGTGTGTACATATGATTCGTTGATAAATTGATGACCTCACCTCTGACGTAGAGGTTAGCAGGTGTGGAGTAACGTGTCCCGTCGCTATTCGTAGCCACACACTCGTATTTCCCTTGATCGGTTTCTTCGCTCCGATCAATCTGCAGTGCACCTAAACTCACAGACACACACACACACACACACGCACACACACACGCACAAATAGCACAAACATACGATAGAATATGCCTTTTAAGTACAAATTGGATTGTCTCATTTCCGTTTATAAAATCTTGTCTACTGCTTGGTGTGCATATGAGCAATGTTCTTCACATATTAATATGTGTGTGTATATGTGTGTGTGTGTGCGTGTGTGTGCGCGCGTGTGTGTGTGTGTGTGTGTGTGTGTGTGTGTGTGTGTGTGTGTGTGTGTGTGTGTGTGTGTGTGTGCTTTAGTACAACAATGTAAAAATGTTCTGGTTGGCTGGAATATTTATTAAAAGTTCACAACAGACAGCAATACAATGCTGTCTTGCAAAAAAAAGAAAAAAGAAAAGTGCTGTTTGGAATTTAAAAAAAGTAAAGGTCTACAAAGAAGATGTTAAGAAGGAAGTTTAAAAAACAACACAAAAAAAACTTTCATTGAGCAGCACAAATAAACATACAGCATGTACACCTCTTGGTAGAATATAATCCAAAATACGTTTGATTAGAAAGATGAAGTTGGTGGAAGGAAAAAAAAACAGACAGTGTCCAAGAGGAAAAAACTGCTGAAAGATGAAATGAGGCTTCATTAGAGGAGATGAGTGCTTCCACAGAGGGACCAGGAGAGTGAAGAGAAAAAAAAAATATATATATATATATAAAAAAGCAAAAAAGCATCAAGATACAAGAGGTTCAAGAGGTTCATGGATTACTTCATTAATCTTTTCCTAGGATTATTTGAGCATGTTATTTATTTTATTTACAGTTTAATATCAACCTAACCACAACCTACTGTACTGTATATCTCACTATCTTTCTGGTCTCCAACCTTTTCTTGCACCACGGACCAGTTTTATATAAGACCAGCAATCGAGTGCTCGTAACCAAGTGTAATACAGTGCATAATAAATATAACACCATGGTTGTGTGAGGGTGAGTCTCTAGTCGGGTAAACTGGTGTGTGTGTGTGTGTGTGTGTGTGTGTGTGTGTGTGTGTGTGTGTGTGTGTGTGCGTGTGTGTGTGTGACGTTCTAAACAGCAGCCGCCCTCCCCGCTTGTTTGCAAGTGTGTGTGTGTGTGTGTGAGTGTGTGTGTGTGTGTGTGTGTGTGTATGGGTGAAAGCCATCCTACACAGCACCCCCCCTTTCTCCTGTCGTCTCTCTGGTCTCAATCACTACAGCCACGATTCTTTTCAAAGGTGAAGTGCAGGTAAATTTGTTTTATTTTTACGTTAAATGTTCTATTAATTATTTTTATATGAATATTTTTGGGTTGTGTAACGAATCGTCCGAGTTTCCATTATTTCTTATGGAGGAAATTTGCTTTGATATACAAGTGTTTTGATATACAAGCACACTTCTGGAACAAATTATGGTTCCACTGTGTGTATATTTCTCGTTCTTTCTGTATGGCAGCGGCACCAAATCATCCATGGGCCTGTACTGGTCCGCGGCCTGGCGGTTGAGGACCACTGGTCTGAATCAATAAAATCATGAATATCTTCAGGAAAGTACAGTAGGTTTGTCATGATAACACAATAATGTGCAGCATGATACAACCCCCTAACCTGACAGGGTTAATCAATGAAAACTAGAATGTGATGATCAGAAGGTAATTATGAGAAACAAAGAGAGAGAAAGAGAGAGAGAGAGAGAGAGAGAGAGAGTAAATAGGAAGAGGTGGGTGAATGGGGTGGTTAGCTTTTAGACTCTTACCTCTGATTGGTGTACCCCCTGGATGGGTGAGAATGAACGCAAGATGAGAGATTAAAGAGAAGAGTTAGTGCAGCGAGAGAGAGAGAGAGAGAGAAAGAAAGCAAGAAAAAGAAAAAAGAAAGGAGAAAAGGGCATGTAACTCTTCTTGTCTTAAGTGCTAAATGGGTCACTATTTACATAATCCCTTCACTTTCATACAAGTTTGCGCTCATATCTGCAAGACAGAACAATAAGAAGAGGGTGTGTGTGTGGGGAGGGAGTGTTTGAGGAAAGCAAGAAGAAAGTTCCTTCCTGGGGATTTTTTTTCCCGCAGTAATATACAGTACAGGGGCTTAACACTCAAGACAGGCAGATTCACACCCACGGAGTAGGAGAGGAAGCCTCAGGGGTCGAGGGAGAATCCACTGGAACATTCAGCAATTAAATAAAAAAAAACAATTTTTAAATAAAAAAAAAGAAGAAGAGCAATAAAACTTTGGCAAGCTAGACATGGACAGGAGATAGAGAGAAGAAGGAGAGAGAGAGAGAGGGAATAGGTGTAGATACTCTGATGGTAAGGGGTGACAGAGTGAGTCTCTGAGTGAGACAGTCAGGGAAAGTGAGAGTGAGACAAGTTAAGTAGCACATGTGAGGAGGAGGAAAGGGGCAGGGGTAGCACTCGGGTGAAAATGACTACATCTACGTGATGGGAGTGTATTAATAATAGCACACAGGGCATAACTCTGTACATACAGTATGTGTGTGTGTGTGTGTGTGTGTGTGTGTGTGTGTGTGTGTGTGTGTGTGTGTGTGTGTGTGTATATATTTGGTATGTCTTGTGCCTTGGGTTAGGTGAAACATTACGTTAACATCATGCAGGTTTACTGGAATTATTCTAGCAGTGTGCGTTAATCTCAGAAATGTGTACATGTATGTTGTGCCTTAAAGTAACTGACTTACCAAAGGACTCTGTCGATCAAAACATAGAGAGAGAGACAGCACATGCATCACTTAACTTTAGTTTTACACCAAGAACACTGTGTAAGAGTGAGCCTGTGTGTGTGGGTCTATTTAAAAATAATAATAATCAAATAAAACAAACAACAAAAAAAATCTTTCAGAGCTCATACATATTACTTACACACACACACACACACACACACACACACACACACACACATACATACACACACACCGTATATATGAGGGTGAGTCAAAAACTATCCACACTCCGGCTATAGAATTTAAGACAAATACAGTGGAACCTCAGATTGCGAGTAATGCGGTTTGAGTGTTCCGCAAGACGAGCAAGGATTTTTAGTAAATTTTGACTTGAAAAACAAGCAAGTCTTGGTTTATGAGTGCGACGTGTATCAAGCATGCGCAATTGTTTTGACACCGAGCGTCACGTGATCACAACTGAGCCAATGATTTTTCTCCCTCTTGCGCTGCGGAATTGTGGGTAATCGTCTCCCCTGCTGGGTCTTAGTGCTCGTCTCTTACTGGTATAATCAACATCTCCCTCTCTGTTTCAGCGTGTCTCTTATGTGTGTGCGAGCGTAACACCAACACACACACACACAACGACACACACACACTCTTTTTTAATAGAGAGTTTTTAAGGAGGAGTTTTACTGCGTAAGACAAGGTGAGGGAAGGGGCTAATTCCACACACACACACACACACACACACACACACACACACACAAATACACGGCGCCTGTGCGCACAAATGGAAACACTTATCTGTCGGGATTTATTTGAACTTTTTTTAAAGGTAAAGTGCAGGTTAATTTGTTTTATTTTTACTTTATATATTGTATTAATAATTTTTATGTATTTATTTTTTGGGGCTGTTGAACGAATTATTAGATTTTTCATTATTTCTTATGGGAAAATTCTACTTGGTGTACGAGTGCTTTGGAATACGAGCCCGGAACTAATTATGCTCGTAATCCAAGGTTCCACTGTACTTAATTTTTCGACATAATCTCACTGTTTTTTAATACACGTTGTTTATCTGTCAACAAGCTTTTATATTCGCTCATTAAAACATGTTTAGTCCGAGCTGCGAGCCACGAATGCACGGCTGTCGTCATTTCATCATCAGAAATGACTCTTTGTCCTCGAAGGACAAACAGGTGAAAGTCTGATAAAGCGAGATGAGGACTACTTTAGAATGGCGTGTCGACAGTGTGAGCAGAACAGTGTGCAAAGTTTAGTCTTCAGCTTTTCAGTAAGTGTCTCACTGTAACGAGCACTGTTGACTGGTGAACCTTTTTATAAAAATAACGTTCCAATACTTCTGGCCCTTGAGAATCCCTGAAAATTGTAAGCACTGATAAATTTTCCAGCTGATGGTTGACTTTTAGACTTTTTCTCGGTCGGCGATTGAGGATGTTTCCGTTTCATACTCTGGCGTTTACTCTCGTAGTGATGAATCCGTGTCTCGGCAGCAGTAATGATTCTCTATAAGGAACTTTCACCTTCCTTACAATATCGCTCCAAATGTTGTTTGCAGATATCCAAACACTACTGTTCATGCTCCTGTTTCGGCACCAGGTACACCCTCGGACCACAAAAAGAATTTATAACTGCACGCTGCTTGTCTTTTGCACTCAAATAACAGCTGTTTTTTTTTCGCATCTGCAATTTCAAATTAACTGATGTAACACGAGACACGTAGCCTGGAATGGAAAGCGCTGATAAAACAGTGCGGCCGACAGAAGTTTTAATACACCTGTAGTGCGCATAATTTTTGACTCACCATCCTATAGATACATCAGAACCATCTCTGACTCATTAAGTCATTAATTAATACAAGTCAATGTGCAATAAACTATGATTTCAGAGTTTGAAAAGCAGATTAAAAAAGGATGCTTTTGTAGCAGGTGAAAAGTGTCAAATGAAAAAAGGCAAAAGATAAAAAAAGGTATAATAAGGGGCCTTTCCCACAACCTCCGACCTTTAGAGCAGGCTGAATTATCCCGAATTAAAATTGTTGATGGTTCTTGTTCGATTTATCCTGATACACTATATGACATCACTCGCCCCAACCCATATGAATTAGCAATGCGTTCAACATGAAATGTTACGATGCACTCATAAACCTCGTCACAGTTTCACGTAAGTACTGTGTAGAAACTTTCACAATTTACTCACTGAGGACCTTCGACACCAATGAATTTTCAAGAACGATGTTTTTGTCAAGACTTTGTACATATTTTTGGTCAGGGACCATATTAAAGGGTTTTATTGATGTACAGTAACCACTCCATGCCAGTAACAAACTGTAGAAGGCTTTCAGAAACTTTAAGCAAGTCAAGCTGCGAGAGAAAAAGCTCCCGAGTGACGACTGTGACCTGGACGACTGACAGACGTCACAAATATTGATTCACAAACATTCTCATAGTTTTTCCATCAGTTTATCTGATAACAACATCTACGTTATTCCAGCTTTGGATACTTTTTTATAAACCCACCCTACAGTACATAGTGCACTACATGTCGATTTAAAATGCATCCACCTAGACTAGCTACTGTTCAAAAAGCTTGGCGGTTCAGGCCCAAGCACAACCACGCTGCCACAGCTTCAGAGACGCCTATCATATCTGACCTTTCACACCGTCCCCGCTTCGTAATAAGCTGGAAGAATTTCTCCACGGTGATGATGCTACAGTAAGTATACGGTATGTAAGGCTTCATTTTCTTCCAGTTAGTTAAAGCAGCATTGTTAAGGCATCATCACGCCATCATCTTAACCAGCCAAAGGTAAAGTTTACAGCAGGACCAGAGCCATTTTTTGGCAGAAATGAAATGTGGTACTCACAAATAATTGTGAGTGGAATCAAGATATTTAGTTAAATAGCATAAACGCATTGGAATTTATTATATTATCGAATTCAAACCACCAACAATTAACCTACGAATATCTTGCACACTTCTGTGATATGCTTTACTCAGCGACTGTATTTCAAATACTTAAAATATTTTCCAACATGCACGAGCCGTTCCGATCTCTGACAAACCTCCCGACTCTCTCGTCGCTCTGAAACGTCCTATTATTCTCTAGTTCTACCAGGTCAGGATTAAAAACTTGGAAATGTAGGAAAGACCCCAAATAATGGTGGACTGGGACTGCTGAGATTGAAAACAAACAAACAAACAAAATTAATTAATTAATTAATTAATTGCATGTCATATAATATGTTCAGGACAGTAAATATGCTTCATGTCGTGCTGCATCACACCAGTCACAGCATTATTCGTCTTATATCACAGCAATCTGTCAGGGCTAACGCGTGATTTGTCTCTGAAACAAAGTTAGTTTCAGATATCACTTACCTTCACCAGATTCATGTTTGTGCCTAGTTGTTAAATCCGTTAGTGTGAACTTTTTACTATATAAAGCTAGAAATCAAATCTTATACAGGTCGTCCCCGACTTACAAACATGTTCCTTTCTGGGAGAACGTTCATAAATCGGATTTGTTCTTAAGTCAGACAAAGTGAGTCTTACACGCCTTTGACACCAATATACAATGTAAAATTCCCCGTCACTAGGAGGCTGCACATTAAGGCTACTACTACCACTCAGCCGGGAGGGCCGAAGACTATCATGTGTTTCCTGCAAACCACCTGATGCCAGCCGGCCACATCTTTCCGAACTGCTCAATCACACATCATTGGGGGCGGAGTAACACACTCGGCTCCTATCCGCTTGCGTGAGCTCACAGACGCCCCTGACTGGCTGTAGAGCCGTGTTTAATGTGGGAGCACTAAGTACCACTCATCCCTCCCCTCTGAGAGAGCTCGGCAAATCAGCTCTCCCTAGCCCTCCGGCTGCGAGAGGTTACAGCATCACACGGAAATCGAACTCGCGATCTCCGGATAATAGGGCGAGCACTTGAAATTAATCTCACAGTGAAATGTAACAGTGTTGCTTCAGGGGAATCCTAGATGCCATTTTGTCTCAGAGCTGTTTTCCACTGTATTGGACTGTGAACTCTGTTTTGTTGAAATTAGGATTATTATTTAAAGGACAGACATTTTCTATCATCGTGCTCTCGGACTGATTCGTTGAAACCGGTGAGGCAGACTCATTTCTCCCGCACCACATACACACACACACACACACACACACACACACTAGGGCTGAAACGATTCCTCGTGTAATTCGATTACAAAAAATGATCGAGGCAACATCTTCTGCCTCGAAGCTTCTTTTAATTAATTTTAAAAGCTTGCGTTATGTTTTTGCACAATTATTTGTTTGGCGTGACACAGCATGCTTCCGGGTGCAAGTTGTTGGTAAACACCAACGAAGTAAAAGCGCTTACGTCAGCCACAAAGCAGAAAGAGACGCAAACAGTTGTATTGATTTGAGGGAGCGTTCTGTTGCGGGCTGCAAAATGGAAGGGAGCAATAAAAATATATAAAGGCTTTAAAATAAGAATGTATGGCTGTAATGCATTTAATTAATCTCAGTCAACTTTTCTCAGTCTAAGCTCTTCCTTGTATTGTGAATAATGACACTGTTTATTTTTGATAAAATGTTGTATGCAGTTAAAAAATTAAAGTAAATTTTTCTAAAAAGAAAACCAAATAATCTTTGTTTCTCTTATATATTTTACATTGCTGTTTGATTAAGCAAAAGTACATTTTATCCCATTACTTGATTAATCGATTAAATTTTTGGTAGAATACTCGATTACTAAAATATTTGATAGCTACAGCCCTAACACACACACACACATACAATATACGTGGATTCTAGACATTTTATACTGAAAATATTGTGTATAATTATAAAGATTGGTATCTGGTGCACTACAATGTCTATTTTTTGTACAATACAACGTGAGCTACTCGAACCGGAAGCAGAACCGCAGTCCGTTCGTATCTACAGAAATTCGTAACTCGGATGTTTGTAAGTCGAGGACTACCTGTATAATTTCTGTGACACATTTCTGTGACTGATTATTATAACCGTATGCTCCGTACTTCACTGTTTCTATAGAAGCCTGAAGACGAGGCGAGACCAAATCAAGCCTGTACCTGAGCGCAGCTGCTTGATGCGTCCGTGAGAGTAAGTGTCAATAGGAACGAAGTCCTTAAACCAGGTGATCTCTGGGTCAGGAGTGCCGCTAGCCGCGCACAGCATGGTGGCTGTTCGAGAACGCTCCACCACTTTGAGCTGAGGACCCATGTCTATGGACGGGAAGCCGGGAGGAAGCTGGTCCTCTACAACACAAGAAACAAGCAGCGTTTGTGTGTTAGCTATTAAACAAACATCACATCGCATAAAATCACTGTAGGAGGATAAGGAGGTCGGATGACGACGCAAGAGGCAACGATCTATAAAGCTGCTTCACTGTAACTACGGCTGTTCTACAAACCACTGTACAAACAAAAGGCGCTCTGAAATGATTCTTAACGCCGGTGAACCTTCAGGGAAACACACACACACACACAAACACACACACCTCCCGCGTAAAGATTTATGAACTAGTCCAGTGTAGCCGATTAAGCTGAAAAAAAAACCTGCAAGGTAAGTTAGATATATAAATCTTATCTTTATATCAATGAATGTGTGTGTGTGTGTGTGTGTGTGTGTGTGTGTGTGTGTGTGTGCTCACCGCGCAGCACTGTGAGGCGTGTGGAGGCACTGATTTCTCCGGCCTCGTTAGACGCAACACACTCGTATATAGCCTCATCGCGCGGAGTCCGCAGAGGCTGAACGCGCAAGACTGAACCAGAGCCGTCCACAAACTCGATCACCTGCAGAGACACAACATATGTGTGTGTGTGAGAGAGACAGAGAGACAGAGAGAGACAGGGAGAGAGAGAGAGACAGAGAGACAGAGATGGTACGGAGGCGCAAGAGACACAGAAATTCTAATACCAGAGACGTCTATATTTAAAATCACAATCTGACCTTTTTCATTTGTTTATATATACAGTATACGTACCATAAACATTTATATGTGTGTGTGTGAGTGTGTATGTGAAGACAAATTTCACACTTCCAGCACTACTCCTATTGTAGTGTCAATAAAATTTGATTTCTTTGGAATGTTTAGATTTAGACCGGACCTGTGTATGTGTGTGTGTGTGTGTGTGTGTGTGTGTGTGTGTGTGTGTGTGTGTGTGTGTGTGAGAGAAAAAAACAGATGTCAGCAGACACCTTTAAGGCTTATCTCAAAGAGCCAGAGAGCCAATATGAGTGTTGTGTGTACAAATTCAATCCAAAAAAAATCCTGATTTATTACCATGCAGCAAATTAAGGTTTTGTGTGTGTCTGTCTGTGTGTGTGTGTGTGTTTACCTCAAATCTCTGGTTGGTGACTTTTTTGCCCTTTCTGCTCCATGAGATTCGGGGCTGTGGGTCTCCTGTGGCCTGACACACGAAGGAGGCGACTCCGCCCTGCACGCCGGTTTGGTCGGTGGGCGTCCGGGTGAAACGAGGCGGACCTGAAGGGGAACAAGTCGTACGTTTCGATATATATTCTCTTCTGCTGTCAAATGCATTGAAGATATAAATTAATTAATAAATAAATAAATACACCAATCAGCCAGAACATTATGATCAGTAACAGGTGACGTGAATAACGCTGAGTATTACGGTGAGTGCAAGTGCAGTGTAATGATTTTATCGAGTTGTATCAGCTAGACTACTGTGGCAGAACTAAAAAAAAACCTGCAGCTAACAAGCTCCAGCCAAGGCACACTGATGCAAGTGGGGAGAGACTGATGATGCTTACAGTCTGATCCTATAGAAGTAGCTGAAAGTGCTGTAAAAGCTGTAAAAAAAAAAAATTATGCTGGTTCTGGTGGATGTCAGGATGTGAAGAAGTCAAGTCAGTGTGATGATTCCGTTCATAAATCGGATTTGTTCTTAAGTCAGACAAAGTGAGTCTTAAGCCCCGTTTACACTGCAGGTCGCGATGGCCAATTCTGATTTGTTGCCTATATCTGATTTTTCTGACCGTCTGAACTGTTTATGGTTCTTTCAACTATGACTCATATCCGATTCAAGTGTTTACACTTGCCATACCGTCTGAAACATTGCGCATACTTAAGGGGAGGTTCGTGCACTACACACTAGCCGAGATGGACGAAGGCGAAATATGCTTAATGCTAGTTCGCGAAACGGAGAAGTAGGAAAAGCGCCATCATAGCAGCCTGCGCATATGCTTCATTTATTGTGTCTTCAACCATTCAGAGGAATGTCTGGGTGCGAGACGTGTCGGGGTCGCTCTCTGGTGGCTTGCAACAGGTGCTACCGCACACTGGCGCATCTGTTTGGGTTGAGCAGCGCCTCGGTGTGCCTGATTACGTCATTAAACCTCGAAGAAGTCGCAGTTTTACTGACGTACAGAATGCGATGCCTCAAAAACTCCGATCTAACGACAATCACATTAGCACATATCTGACTTATATCTGATTTATTTCCACATATGAAGGACGCCTGAAACCGATCTCGAAATATCGGAATGCATGCGTTTTTTTTTTTCCTGTTTACACGGACATAGAAAATATCCGATATGTGTCACATATGAGCAAAAAATCGGAATTGGGTCACATTTAACTGACAGTGTAAACGTAGCTTTATACGCCTTTGACACCAATATACAATGTAAAGCGTACCGATCAACTCGACTAAATCTCTGTCCCCTTTCCACACACTTTCATGCCGGGAAAGCTTGCGTCCTGACACTTGTGTATACATATATATATATGTTGGATATATTCATAATCTTTTTTTTTCTCTCGAGTTAGTAGTCAGGGGTCAGAGCACAGAGCCAAGGGGCGTTGCGATCACCTGAAGTACCCCTCGAAGTTGACTTCACAGGGTGTTAAGTGTGATTCCAAACCACAGGGAGGGAAAATGTTCAGTTCAAAGGGAACGAGTGAACAACGGATCTTCACTTCACCAGAAAAAGGGAATGAAAAAGTCATTGCGTCCCGCTGGAGTGTGGAAAAAAATATTTATATATCTATTTATCATTATTATTAAGGATGACATCATATTAATAGGACACAATCTTTTAAATTTGAATTTAATCAAGAAATCCTTAGTATTATATAGTAATCTGTAAAAAAAAAAAAAATGCATAACTCTCCGTACATCTTTAATCACTTATCATTATTTATCAATAATTTATTTATAAATTATACACGTTTCAATAGTATCAGTTTTTGTTTTAATAAATATTCAATATTTAACGTCCGGAGTGTGAAATTTCCACGGCAGCAGCAACAGGTATCCGTGGTGCTTATGTTACCATGGTAACGCAAGTGACGTCGGCACTGGTGACTTTGCAGTCACGAATGGTGGGGTTCTGTCGAGAGAAGTTCCCTTGAAATGGAGCAGGGAACAGGGAGCACCCTGTGAAGTACACTGCGGAATAGAACGGCGTCCCTGGGGTAGAAAGGATTAAGGGGCTGGGGCTCGAACCACCGACCTTCCGCCATCGCCCCCAAAATCTTTTCAGAAATTTTTTCCTTTTTTCGGCTGCTCCTGTCAAGGAATCGCGCTTCCTGACGCAAAAACAGGGAGGACACGCAAACTCCCCGCACAGAGATCCAAAGCGGGAATCGAACACAGGACCAGGAGGTGCGAGGCGACCGAAAAAAACTCCCAAAGCTGCCGTTTAAATATAGTCAATCTGTGCTGTCGGGAATCACTCCAGAGAACTCTTCCTGGTTTCCACCTGCTGCGTTAATCGAGTGAGCGGACGAGGAGCGCGACACAATGGACGCTCACTCACGATTAATCTCCTTCCTGCTGCTCCGATCAAGAACAAACAAGGACAATGCATGTGGAGTGTGTGTGTGTACTGTGTGAATGAGTGGGTGAGTTTTTATTTATTTATTTATTTATAAATATTTATTTGGTTTTATCCCAGACAGAATCGTGACATCCTGTTTTACATGGTGTGATTTTGCACACGGGAACGAGTCCCACGAGACGCCCACGCGGAAGTGCTTAAGCCCTTCAAACAGGAACGGCGAGAAAACCTGGACACCGCGATGCTTCACTGCGTATCGATAAAGCACCGAGGATTAAAAAGTGACTGGACTTGGTCCAGGAGTCGAGGTGGAAACGTGATGCTGGCAAGAGAATGCTGCACAATAACAACACCTGTGACTTCACTTCCTGATACCGTTATTATTAGCGTGTTGCATTGTTTTCACACACCTACTAGTCTGACACTGATTAAGTGTGTGTAGATCTCACGGAAAAAAAATTCAAAAGAAGAAAAAAAGAAAGTCTGTTTCACCTACAACCCAAAGCGCACGACATCACTTCCTGTATCTGGACTGATTGATTTGTTCCACGCGGCAGTGTGTTCCCACCTCTCTACAGAAGTGCACTGAGGAGTGAAATGCACTGAGTGTGTGTCTGTGTGTGTGTGTGTGTGTGTGTGTGTGTGAGATAGAGTTAGAGAGACTAACTTTGAGAGTGTGTGAGCGGCAGCACACTCAGCAGTATTGGCAGAACCAGCTGGACGGAGGCTTTGTAGATCATGTGACCTCTGGCCATCCTTTCATTGGCTCGTCTCTTGACTCCTGAATCAGCAAGCGCTGCAGGTGCTCATAATCTGATCAAAAGAATAATAATAAATAAATAAATAAATAAATACATAGATAATAGGTTAGATCATCTGGAAGATTTGGAAAAAAGAAAATATGAAACACACACACACGTTCTTCACATCATACTAAATCGGCACTAGAATGAGGACAAACAAGCACGATGCAGAAAAAACATTATCATTTTTCCTTCCGTCTCTAAACAATTGCACTGATACAGAGTTCCATCATTTCACCGGCGCGATTCGAGCGAGAAGGCTTGTTACGATAGATTTCATTCCGCCTGAGGGAAGTCTCTTGAAATGGCTGGCGTTACAGGAAATGAACAAGACACGACTTTGCTGCGTTCACACAACGGAACGAGTGGAGAAAATAATAATAATAATAATAATAATAATGATGATATTGTAATAATAATAAATGCACTCTTCTCAGAAGTGGTGTAAGTTCGGCGTTACGGTCTGAAGAAGTGGAACTCGGGGAGCGCGTGGAGCCGGCGGGGACTGACTGACCGTCAGCGAGCGCAGCTGCGTTTAATATCCAGTTCTGAATTTAGGAAAAGGGGCGTAAAATCCCATCATCGGGTCTCTCTCGAGCCGGCACCGCTGATGGGTGTTTCTGGGACACTTTGAGCGGATTGCGTTTCGGCATCTGTGGTGTAAAGCAAAAGCACAAACGAAGCAAACAAAAAACAAATGAAGAAACAGGAGGAATTACAGTACAGTGCGTTCCCCCTCGAGCTCATAACGATTAAAGCTGAATATTTCCTGAGATGTGAGAGCGAACGCGAGAGAGAGAGAGAGAGAGAGAGAAAGGTAACTCACTAAGTGAAGCTGCATTAAATATGGATTGTGGGCTTGGGGGAATCGCCATGGTAACTCTCCTCCCGTGAGAAACTCGCCTGTCACACAACATCAGCATCATGCGGATTTTTTTATCTTTCATTTTTCCTCCTCTGCTTTCGGAGGCTTCCCTTTGCTTTTAGGAAGACAACACGTGTCATTTTCTGTAGGGATTCACACAGGAACGGCTCGGTAATAGAGGGGGTGGGTCCACACACACACACACACACACGAAGAAGATGTAGCTGTCATAGAGTGTGTTAAAACTAGGTCATACACACACACACTGCCTCATTTGGAAACCACACACCAGCTTAATTCAATCCCCAAATTGCATACACACAAACCCACACGCACGGTAATGCACTAATAGCTCTCTCATAAGGGACCTGACTCATCCTGCATGTGTGTGTGTGTGTGTGTGTGTGTGTGGTTGCATCACAACTTATCATCACTTTTCCCTATGACAGCCAGAGAGAAAAAAAATAAACAAATCACCATATTGGCTCCTTTCACGTGTCTCGTCTGGCCACTTTATTAGGAACGGTGGGTCCGCTCACTCGGTGGGTCGGTCACGTGCCAGCGGGAAATAAGGTCACGTGTGAAAGACTGTAGTGGAGAGGAGTGGAGTTTGATTCCAAGTGTAAAGGAGATCGCACAGACTGCTGCATTACAGTCAGCTGGTGCAAATTCACAGTCTGACAGAGATGCTGCTGCTAATTTTAGCACGTTGTCATTTTCTGCACACTCTGAGGCAACCGCAGAGCACACACACACACACACACACACACACACACACGAACATGATCCGCAAAGAGTGACGGATTAAGATTTAGATTCAGTTATTTGTCACATGTATCTTACAGCACACACAAAAAAAAATATTTATACTATATATATATATATATTGTATATCCCAGTTTCGCTTCATCAGTGGGTCAAAGGTCAGCAATAAGCCCGGAAGTTGGCCACACGACCCGGGAGTTACAGCTGCAGCGTGGAAACGATGTCATTCACTTTAAAGGCAATGATGTCATCAGCATCGGACGGGGAGAAGCACAGGAACCGGATCAGGATAAATAATTAATTCAATCCTTAATACAGATTTTTCCAATCCCTCAATAAAACCCTCGTCACGTTCTTTACAACGCTGTAAGTCAGTTGTGAGAGATCTCGAGCGATAAACGAAGGTAAATCAAATCAACATCATGGGTTTATTTGTTCCTGACAAGCGCGACTTTGCGCTCCGCTGAGACGCATCCCACAACTCGATTTCCTCTCCGCGGGAGCCTGGACATTCTCTCGCGCGAGAGCTGGATTTTCTTACACGAACACGCGTCCGTATTAAGATTATCGTTTTAAAAAAAACATCTGATACTTCTGGAAGTCTGCATGAATTCAAAACTCACACACGCTGCTTTGCTGAGTTTGGGGTTCGCCTGTGATATACTGTATTGTGCTCTTTCACTGGAATTCCTCAGAGTGGCACTGCAGGTTCGGATCAACACCTTGACACGGCGCGCTGCCGGATGTTACGTTGTGATCGTGATGTTGTTAGATGTGAGAATTTGCAGACCCCATGTGAGCCCCCGAGAAATCCTCCGGTCTTGAGTAACACCCACTACACGGGTCACATGTCAGGAAGTTGATTAGAGATAATTAAGATTACAGAGAAACTTTCGAGGTTTTTACAGTTACATCGTTTACATTTAGGCGTCTGGCAGACAACCTTAAACTTAATCTGACCAGTCGGGGGTTAAGGGCCCAACTTGTCAGTTGTGGGATTTGAACCTGGAACCTTCTGGAAAATTGATCTTGTGCTTTGCATGTACAAATAATCTTCACAAAACAAATGTTTTAAAATAATATTTGTATTTGTATATTTACAGTAATAGATTTCTCTGCACTGCCAAAAGTTAATATGTGAGCTGTGTGTTTGTGTGTGTGTGTGTGTGTGTGTGTGTGTGTGTGTGTGTGTGTGTGTGTGTGTGTGTGTGTGTGTGTGTGTGTGTGTGTGCGTGTGTGTGTGTGTGAGTGAGTGGGTTTGCGCAAGTTTTACGGACATTATTGTCCTGTGTCTTCCACAGGACACATCTTCCACACACAAAAAAAAGAAAAAAGAAAAAGGGAGAATTCAGTATGGATGAGGAGTTTGAAACGCAGATCTGTGAAACGATGTTACTCACTACATTCACTCCCAGTAGGACTTTCTGTCTCTAACTGCAGGAACCCCGCCGTGTCTCTCTGCCATTGTCAAGATGACATGCTCACCAGGTTTTTTTTTTGGTTTTTTTTTGTTAAAATGCCGCTCCGATCCGGCTTCGCTCAACTCATTTCCACTTCACTAACAAGACCGTCCTAGCCACAAAAAAAAAAACAGCATCGGTGGACAAGACAGCGCCGCGAGAGTATAATAAATATCTTAATAATAAATACTTTCCGTTCCTTTTTAGGTGAAACGGTCACATTGGGTTGGTAGGATTTGTTTTGCTTCATGTTTAAGCAGAGAAGTGAGAATAAAAATAATGCAGCAAAGCAAAGCACGACATACAGTACAGTATAGACTACAGCTCAAAAGTTTGGACACCCCTTCTAACTCCATGGTCGCTCCTGATTTTTTATATTTTCTACACTGTAAAGCAAAGCTGAAGGCGTTCGATATACGCAATAATCTCCTTTAAACAGTTGATATTGAGATGTTTCTGCAACTCATGATCTGTAAAGCTTCATAACAGATCTAATCTGAGGTGCTGTTTGTTACTTGGTGATCCTGAAATCCTGATAAACACAATACTAAACCTTCTTAATGAAGCTTATTATTATTATTATTATTATTATTATTATTTTCAGGCTATTTTCAGAATGCACAAGAAGGCATTTAATGGTGAAGGTGCTGTAGATCTGTTTGTAGTTGTTCTCAAGTATATACTTATATAATATACAATATATATACAAATATATAATTATAATTATATATATATATATACCACAGAAAAGTTCAGGATGACTATTTCAAATTTCTTTGTTTTTGTTTAGAGATTTATTTTCTACATTCTACAACAACACTATTATATAACACATATGGGATTAGGTAATTATGCCACGACAGTCATTTGTTATTTTAAGACATGTAGGTCTGCCTTTCTGGAATAGTTCCTGCAAGAACAGTATTGTGTCGAGTGTATTTGCAAAACCTACCAAGGACCATGATGAAACTGTCTCTCATGAAGACCTTCACTGGAAAGCAAGACCAAAACTTAGCTCTGCTTCATTTAGAGTCACCAGCCCCAGAAATCACCTCAGCACCTCAGATCAGAGCCGTTATGAAGCTTTACAGCGCATGAGTAGCAGATACATCTCAATATCAACTGTTCAGAGGAGATTATTGTGTATTTTGGATAAACAACCTTCGGCTTTGTTTTACAGTGTAGAAAGAAATAAAAATCAGGAACGACCGTGGGTGTACAAACTTTTGAGCGGCAGTGTATGTATACTAGGGAACAATTATAATAGATCTACCCCAACAAGCGCCTTCACCATTAAGTGCCTTCTTGTGTATTCGCCTGAAATAATAATAATAATAATAATAATAATAAGACATCTTAAATAATTCATCTTTAAATCTATTCATTCATTCAAGGTCTCTACAGAGGGCCTTTAAAACTCCGGCCCTGTGCTGCTCTGATAGGAAAATTTGTAAGCCGTGGACGCCCACGCTCAAGGACAAGGCTCGAAAAAGAAGAAAAACGAAACCTCTGATTAAATCGTGTGTGGAGAGGTCTTTTTTATTAAAAAAAAAAAAAAAAAAGAGAGAGAGATGAACTATTGGGGTGTTCATGTGTTGTGATTACTTTAGGAGGTAGCCTAGCTTTATGAGTGCAGCGCTGGGAATGCTGGGAAAGCGACAGTGTTAATGAAGAAAAAAAAAAAAAGAAAGCCATCACCGATGCAGACAGAAATGAGATAACTAGTTCGGGGGAAACCAATTAAACAGTCAGCTGCACATCGTGTAAGACTTCCATCTCTCTGTAACGAGGCGTTATCGCTTTATCAAGTGTCGAGTTTTGCATGAAAGAAGTCGCTTATTTTATCTTAATCTCTAAATAAAGTGAAGACAAAACTCCTAGCGCTCTGTCAGAGTGAAGACGTTCAGTTCAAAAGGAATAAACTGAACTAAACACAGGCTCCTCACACTGCTGCTATATCGTGGGTCTTTTTATCAAAATCTGTCAAATCCAGTCCATCATTAGAACAACACTGAGAGGAATCGTACTTAACTTCACAAAAAGTTCCTGGAGAGTCTCTATATAAACCAGCTAGTGTTGTCCTTGATCTTATGCGCTAGAGGGTGAAGGAGGATACAAAAATGTAGTACAGAAAGGCTAACGGCGTTTTCACAAAGAGTGCAGGACTTTGCAAGAACTAAGACTGAACCATCACCATAGCCACATCGAGGCTTCAAGCAGAGGAAGCCGATAGTAAAAAGCATAGGGAGAAATTACAGGTTGTCCCGTCCAGAGGTATTAAAAACAATATAAACATCCTGAGCCACCAATCTGTTAACCTAAATAAACCTCAGCTGGGTCTAAAACCTAAACAGCGCACTTCAACACTTCAGGCAAGTACAGTGGAACCTCGGATTGTGAGTAACGTGGTTTACGAGTGTTCCGCAACCGAGCAAAGATTTTTTAAAAATTTTTATTCAGAAACCGAGCAAGTATTAGTTTACGAGCGCCGAGTATCATGCTTCACACACGCGACTCCTATTTTGACACCGAGCGTCACTCTCTCACCTCCCCCCCCTCCCCCCACGGCTTCGCAAACACACAGGAACTCTGCTCGTGCGCGCGCAATTTGACACTGAAACACACACGCACAGACGCTCTCTTGCCTTTTCACCCCCTCCCGGCTTCACAAACACACAGAAACTCTGCTCTGTCGCGATTCTTTTCAAAGGTAAGGTGCTGGTTCATTTGTTTTTTTGTTTTTTTTTTACTTTACAGCAGTGATTCCCTTAGTATGCGCTCACGCCAGGTCTGAGAGAGATTTCTTTTTTTTCCTGTTAAAACAGTGTTTCTGTGTTTGTGTGTGTGTCCGTTTGTTGTGAAACTTAAGTGATTCTTTAGTATGTGCTCATGCCAGTCTCGCTTTTTTCCGTTAAAACGGTGTTTCCGCTGTGTTTCTGTGCTTGTTGTGAAACTTAAAAAGTGAGTCTGTTAAGATACACTCATGTCAGTCTCAGAAAGATTTTTTTTTTTTCTGTTAAAACGGTGTTTCAGTTGTGTGTGCGTTTGTTGTGAATCTTAAAAAGCGAGGTGGGGAGTGGGAGGAGGAGTGTTACTGTGTAAAACAAGGTGAGGGAAGGGGCTAATTACACACACACACACACACAAACACACAAACACACACATGGCGCCTGTGCACACCAACAGAAACACTGATCTGTCAGGATTAAAATAAGGTAAAGTGCAGATTAATTTGTTTTATATTCATTCTATAGATTGTATTAATTATTTTTATATATTTATTTTTGGAGGCTGTGGAACAAATAATTTGAGTTTTCATTATTTCTTATGGAAAATGGTGATTTGGTTTAAGAGTGTTTTGGAATACGAGCCCACTTCCGGAACGAATTGTGCTCGTAATCCAAGGTTCCACTGTGTATTCACTCATTCAGTCGGGCAAGTACACACTCTAATAAAGCACTAATAATCCCCAGCATGCTGCCTTCGACTGTCTCTCTTGATAAAGGCAAGTGCAATGAGTGACAAAGAAACAAAGAAACTTACAGTACCAGGTGTTAAAATGAGCATCGACATTCGACACAACAGAAACAGAGCGCAGACGCTGAGAGAACTGTTAATAAACCAGCACAGGTCAGTTCACCGCTACGCCGGCTTTGTGTCTTCCAAAGAAATGCAGATTAGACAAAAAAAATGCAAAACACAGTACGCACCAAAATATATCGTACTGAAACTTGCACGTGCCCTTATGGGAAAAAAAGGGGCAAAATACTGAAACAATGGCTAAAATATATTGCAATATATTAAATAATACGTTTCCATATATAGAAAACTAGACGCTTATATTTATTAATATATTGCAATATATGAATGGACCATGTATATATATTTCAAACAAAACCCAATATATTTATACTTATAATTGTTTTATTGAAACATTATTGAAGCTTTAAGAATTATACAGACACTTTCACTTTGTTGGCGTAATTGGATTATTAATGCCTATAAAGTCCATTTTGTTAGAACTAACATTAACATTATCATATAAGCATATTGTAAAAAGAATTCAAATATAAAGAAATAGATACAGTATATTCAATCAAGTTCAATATATTATGTAATATATTGTTGAATATGAAAAATTCCAGTCCAAAAGATACAGTCCTATGCAAAAGTTTAGGCACCCCTTGATAAATAACAGATTTTGGTGATTTCTTTATTAAAAACACCATTAAAACAAATTGTGTTATATAAAAAAAAAAAAGTTAACACAGTCCCTCTTGGAAGTGGACAGAAATGCACAATATTTTCAGCAAACATTGGTGCATAGTTACTTTTTATGCCACAAATTGAACAAAAAAAGACAAACATTATTATGGCACTGTGCAAAACACCATTTGTTTTATTGTGCATTTTTTCCATTTCCAAGCGAGACTGTGTCTGTGAAAAAAAAAAATCACCAAAATCTGTTATTTATCGAGGGGTGCCTAAACATTTGTGTTAAACTGTATACGTTTTAATATATTTAAATATATTTCTCAATATATGAAAAGCGCCAATCCCTTATGTATCGTACAAGGTATTATTCTGTACGTTGTAATAAATATATTTTTGAATATAATTTTTTCCCTGTTAATTATTAGTTAATATCAGCAATGAGGAATATTAGCATTATAAAATCTTTTCAGTTTACCAGTAGATCACTCTAACACTCTTTTAATATATTGACAGTTAATATATAGAGAAATATATTTTCTTTGCGTAAGGGTCGACGCAGCGTAGCTCCAGCCGCACGTGTTCTCAGTAGTGAAAATTTCCACTTGTTGTTGAAAATGTCTCTCGACGGTGGAAAGAAGTATTCATAGTCGAGTATTACTGTATTTTTGCTCATATGGAAGTGGTTGTGAGTGAATGTGGTTTGCGTTTGAAAAAGGTGGCAGAACGATTCAGGGAGTGATTTAATAAGGCGACGCCGAGTGACACAGTCATGCTGTCTATCGTTATGTCTATATTTCAGCGTTCTGATAGTGTAATGTCTCAACAATACACGAGCAAATCGTCTCCTTTCACAGGAGTCTGCAGCAACCCTTTTGTTCTTTCGTGAATCTTTCGTGAACGATCTGAAGACTGTCGAGCGCTTATAATTACACATAGCGTGGTATAATCAACACGCTAATACACTACTGAGTGTGTTAGTTATTTTTCAGGAGAAATAAACTCACAGATGACGACAAGGTAACATTGTTCGCCTTTTCATTTCAGTACTGTATATTTTAGCGAATACTGTATGATTCAGTTCAAAGTCTTTAAACACGGCCAGGTTTAAATCTGCCATCTAGCTCGGTATAGACAGGGTGTGAAGAGCTTCTCCTAAACAGCAGGTCGAATGAAACTTTAACCATCATTCATAACACCTTAAATCTTTAAAAATCCGCTTGGCACTCGTTCACTTTAACCGTGCTCTTTATTATTATTATTTTATTTTTTTTATACAATACTATTCATTCCATATTTTTTTCATAACTACACTTCAGTGTCAAGAGAAATATCATAGTGAATTATTTTTTTAAAACCTCATAATAAATGGCCAAGAAGCTCAAGATCAGTGTGCTCTAAGATTGAACGTCAGCTTTATGGTTGTCATGGTTACGAGGAATCCGTGGCATGGTTCTTGAGGGGGAGAAAAAAAAGGTCTTCCAATAGAAGTGAAGTTCAGCCATGAAACATAAGAGACTGTCGAGGTAGGAAAGGATAAATATGATTTTAAACTAAAATAATTTTTTTTTAATTTAAAAAGGCAAACCTGAGGCTGTGTTAATTTACAAAAAAATCTAAGCTGGCAAGCTGTAACTTATTTCATGGTTAAAGATATGATGCCAATACAGTAACTACACTGAAAGAAGAAAAGAAAGAAAGACTCCTCCATGTATTTGTGGAATATTTTATATACTGTACTACTAACGTCGTTGACGTGAAAAGAGTGAAATAATAAAGCTAAAAATAAGCTGATCAGCTTTAATGTAATCAGTGATATTATTATTATTATTATTATTATTATTATTTCAGGTTGAAGAACACAGACATCTCTCTCTCTCTCTCTCTCTCTCTGTCTAACTTATTAATAGTTAGATTTTATTAAGATTGAGTATCTGACGCCTTGTTTACGCCGAGTTGTACTTCTTTCCACTCTCTGTTCGGTAATCGGAGAGCGGATCACAGATAAGAAATAGAAAATGTAGATCGGATAAAGATTTAATGTTGTCTTAAATTAACTCCAGCACGTTAAAATTTTAAGTTAAAGTTATTTCAGCTGTGAAAATATAACATAACTAACAAATCCCAGGAAAAATATTCAGTTTAGCATTTGTAATTAATATCTATTGGTGCTGGTGTTTCGTTACACTGAGGGAGTAGATTATTAGTAGATTATTAAAACCGTCACATAACTGTTACTGCAAATAACATCGCCTTTACTCAGTATTAACTTACGGAAACATGTTTAACTTTGGGCAGATATCCTGTGACATAATCTGGAATATAATCTGCTCATACAGTAACTTCACTTCTATTCAACATTTTAACTTTAGCACGTAACATAGTTCGGATATTTGACACGCCCTCACCGCGGATGTGTTTTCTTGTTTCTCATTGTGGTGCTTCACGTCAATGCTTGTTATCAGCACTGTGGTTTCAGGACACGTGAGAGAAACTAGTTTTAAACTGTCCGCAGGAAAAAAAAAACATATATTCATCTGTTCATTCATCTTTTTATAGGACGTTTGTCTTTTATGTATATAGATATATTTATTATATTTGCATATTTTATATATTATGTTCTGATTAACCAAAATGTAAAAAAAATACTTTAACCAGTAATTAATATTTAGTCTACAGATTCTTTGTTATTTAACCCTTAAAACCCAAGCAGCTGCCGATACGTGCCGGCAACTCGGCATAGATCAATAACCATTAAAAAAATATATATATATATATATATATATATATATATATATATATATATATAATATATATATATATATATATATATTTGCTTACTTTGAAGCCTTTCTGTTGTGTGTTAACAAGAAAACTTCAATCTGTGTATTTGGGTTTCCGGATATGTCAGATAAAACAAAAAATCTTTACTTACAGTATGTAAAGAGTACATTTTTAGTAAAGTTGTAAAGTTGCAAAAATGTAGAAGAAGCTTAATATTATAATTTTTTTTGTCATAGAAACAACCTGAAAACAACCATAGAAACACGTGATCTTGTGTAGTTCTGCTATTTCTTTGCCCTTGTGACCCAGATTCTAATTTTTCCATTCACTCGTGTTTGGAAACGTTAAAAGTTAAAATGAACTAAAATGAATTAACAGTTCATCATATTGCCTAATTTTGTAATAATACGTCACTCTATACTGCACAATCCTGAGCTCGAGATATGTTTATTAAAATTAAAATTAAAAAAACAGCAAAACAAATAATAGCTCTGAGCTCTAAGGGCTACAAGCGCACTCAGAATTAAAAAACAAAAATGTTCAAATATCTCAAGATCATTACTGATATCATGCAGATCTCCAGCTCTAACATCGGTCATCAAGTATAGTATTTGCATTTATGTCGATGTTTCTGTTCGGCAGAAACCATCATCCAGAGCAACTTCCATAAGTGCTTGGAGGTCTCTATTGATAAACACATTCTGTGAGTCGTGTCCGAGTCAAACCCAGGACGCGTGATGGACTTTCTCGTGAATGTGATGTGTAAAATCGATTGACATTTACAGAAGACTTCAAACACCGTACAATCTCAAGACACTTAACCGGAGTAAAAAACTGAGGTGGCTCAGAGCCCACTGGAGTCATTCCCATGAACCTTCAGCGAGTTGGTGAAACGCCTTAACCTTGAAAAAAATTAACGGATAACTTGCGGGAGAGACGCGGCTGTCTGTGAGACCCGTACACACAATCATTCACTGCTGGAACTCTGTTGGGAGTTACCGCCGCATCCACCGTACAGTCCTGACCTCGGCCCCTACCCATTTCCACACGTTTGGGCCGTTAGAGGAGTTCCTGGGAGGCCAGGGTTTCTGACGACTAATCATGGTTTAGGAAAACGTTTTACCTTGACGGTGTCCATGCAGTAGTGAAACGCAGGGACAACTAACTACATTAGTGTAGCTGGAGATTATATAGAGATATTAAGGGAGTTTTAAACTGCATTGTGTTATTCTGAACAATGAAGAGTCCCGGTTTGACTCGAACACACATGAGAGCTAATATTATAAGCTGAAAATGACAGCAGGTTTGCACAGACTGCTCAGCCCATGTACTTGTTACAGTATCTGTATGTTCAATTATAATCCCTTTGGACTTTCCAATCTAGACAAGCAAGCTTAACGTCAACCCGTGCGCTTACACCCAGCATGACGCCATGGTTAAGAAACTGCTGATCACTTACAGTATCTGACACTTCGGCAGAAAAAAGGGGGAGTCTGAGTACCTAGAGTGTGGCCGGATCATTGGCCTGGGAAGGAAGCGCTGGTGGGGTCGACTTGCACGACCGTTGCATCAGAACGCAGAGAGACCGTCCTAAAATTCATAAAGATTCACTGTGGTGAACACGGAATGGCGCTGGCTGCCCGCGATGCCTTCAGGCGTTGAGCTCTGGACTGGAAGGCTCGGAGAGAGTCTGTGACCGACCACAAAGGCCCACAGAAGGGAGCAGCTGGCCACTGGTGCAGAAGGAGCACAAGCTGTGAGATTTTTGCCCCAGTAAACCAAGTGTGCTTGTTCAGGAACAGGAAATCCCACGTTCAGAAAGTTCTAGTTCTGCTGACTTCTGTTCACTTTCCTGACTTCAAGACTTCACTGTGTGTGGCAGCAGAGAACTAAATTTAAACCGGACGTAATAAGTCCATAAGTTTATTTATATATTATATTTGATTATGCACAACGAGCACCCAGGTTAAGTCCATTCCAGTTTTTTTGAAAGTTCCTTGAGAGTTTAATGTCAATATATTTGTCTGTTTAGACACAACGGCCACACTGTTTGTCAGTGTGAGAAAAACGAACAAACAAACAACTCACTCAATTGCTTCATGTGCTGCTGAGAAAGACAGTGAACACAGAGTCAATGTCTCTGTTCATCTTTCCTCTCCAGGCCCTTACAAATGTTTAATCAATAAGTTTTTTTCTTCCTGTAGATTAAATAGGCCTATTAAAAATTTAACAGAACGAACGAAAATTTAATGTTTTAAAATATTGTGTTATTATTTAAAAAATTAAGATGACAGGAAACAACAGACGATGATGATGATGATGATGTAATTTTTACCACCCAGGCAAAAGTCAATATGGCAGACAATTAGAAAGTCCAAATGAGGAATCCTAGTTAAGACGTATACATATGAATCCCAAAGTAACTTTAAAAAAAAAAAAACTTGTCTTGTGCTGTTGCATCTGTCAGTGATGAATATGCCTTTGCGCGCCCTGTGAGGATTACTTGTCTAGACAGTCACACAATATCACTGCGCTGAGACTTTGTCTAGTGGTTTTGCAGGAAATACACTGTCTGTAAACTTTCTGTAAGAGGTTTCACATAATGGACTTCCTTCTCTAAAATGAGTTATCCGCGGCTATAGGTTTACCTTGAGTGTTTTATTACATTTTAGATGAAGGATGTTACACACTGCGGGTCAAGCCGAGTGCCGGAGGATGTGAGTCGCTCTGTGAAGGGATGATGAGTGAGGAATAAAACTCGTTGTGCTATTATAGGAAAATAATCGATGATCGCGCGTCCGTCAGAGCGTCGACCGGTTAGAATTATTGGCTAAAATTATTTCCTGTCCTTGAGTTACAACTATGTAACTGGAAGGAGGTAAAACAAAAAGTGAAAGACGGCACTAGTGTGAAATATTCATAATCATATGGTCAAGAGTCATCAGCACAATTGCGTTGGTTGTCCTAATTACAGTTGAACAAGGAGTCAGTGATGAATCGGCAGGAGAACGCTCCCGGGGAGGGAAAAAGAAGAAGAAGAAAAAAGTGCTAATCTAAGCCTGACTCAGTCAGATCAGCGACTCCGAATAACATTATCAACTCTTTCAATGCAAAAAACATTTCACAGACTTTAATATGGGTTAAACAAACCAAAAGAGGTGATTCATTCTTTTTATTTATTCATTTTTTGTAAGGAAAACCTACAAGAGAGCGCACTTATCATGGAGATGATTTACAGGAATGACAATGAACAATGAGCTCACTGATAAATGATCCTTTCTTCAGGAATTTAAATCCGCAGAGAAAGCATCGCCACTGTGTTTTACTTCTCGGATCAGGTATACCGATGACAGGTTTGACTACTGCTTGATGAAATGAAAATCTACCTTTCTTTAATCAATGGGAGTGATATGGAATGAACCTGTGCTGGAGCATCCATTACGGTGACAGGAGCAGCACATGATTGTGGACTATGAAGCACATTCCTCGCTCTGATGTAACTGAATTCTCAGCGATTTCTCTCCCGAAGGAAGGAAATCACAAAAAAAGTGGAGCAAAGCGATGCTAGCCAACATGCGTACGCTCATCACCTGGCGGAAATGCGGAGCGTAAACTCACGAGGATACAAATCGATGATTTCCTCTTCGGCTCAGACACACTCAGAGTCTCAGCGACTCCTGACATTATGATCAGTTTTCTCATCGTAATCTCAGCACCGTTACACAGTGTATTCTCACAAGCAGAAGGTTCAGGCGAATAAAAACACGTACAAGAAAAAGTGCAGGCGTAGTAAATTCCAAATGGCTACAGTGATACGTTATTATTAAAGCAGAATAGCATGTGCATATGGCACTGAAGCCTCGGCCACCTGGTGTTTAAATGTGCAACCTAGATACAGTACCGACGTTCTCACCGTGTACCAAGAGACCACTGCTATTACTAACAGCAGCTAAAAGAGCTGCCTTCTTCTCTCATGTCAAGTTAGACAAAGCTTATCTATAGCATATAACGCTCTCATATCAGTAGCAACCGAGAATATTCCATCACAATTAAAGTTCATACAAAATTTGAGATACTATATTGACAAAAGTATTCGCTCGAGTGTCTTCACACGCAAATGAACTTGAATCCATATGATTTTGGCCCCGTCCCTTTGCAGCTACAACAGCTTCAGCTCTTCTGCAAAGGCTCTCCACAAGGTTCAAGAGTGTGTTTATGGGAAACTTTGACCGTTCGTGCAGAAGCGCATTTGTGAGGTCAGACACTGATGTTGGACGAGAAGGCCTGGCTCACTGTCTCCACGGTAAGGCCATGTCCACACGTAGATTTTGGCTTGTTGTGACGTCACCTTGTGGGGTCTCCTTGATTTGATGCCAGCTTTGTTTATGAGGATATTTTGTGCCATAGTGAACCTACGTACAGTAAACTAGTGACTGTGTTAATGTTGCTTACTGGACTTTTTACATGCGTGTGAATACACACGCGTAAATTTACTCAAACATTGCGTTAACGTAACAGAGGTGCCTGAGTGTATTACGAAGCTCAATTGCTGCTACATACAAAACTCTGAAGACACACAGACCCCTCAGACAGCGACAGCGGTTTTGGACAAGACAAGTTCGAACTAAAAAGGGCAACCGGTGATGACGTTTTGTCTAGGCTTCTGATTGGTCCCCTGTTGATTAGCTCCTGAAGTGCTCCTAAATGTAGGTTGTGTGGACAGAATTATTTTTAAAAAACTAAGTAGAAAATTCTCTGTTTTTACAAATACCCGGCTACTTGTGGACATGGCCTAATTCATCCCAAAGGTGTTCTATCGCAAAGACATTTTGGACAATTTCATGCTCCCAACATTTGTGTGAACGGTTTGTTCCTGTTCCAACATGACTGCGCACCTGTGCATAAAGCACAGACATGGATGAGAGAGTTTGATGTGGAAGAACTTCACTGGCCTGCACCTCAACACCTTTGGGATGAATTAGAGCGGTATGAAATGTATAAAATATTTTTTGCAATATAGTGTATATGTATATAGTAAAGCTATAAGTTTCAAGTAACAAACAATGTATTGTATTTGGAGCAGACGTACATGAACTTGAAATTGAAGTTTTAGAGGATTTTACTATATTAGCTAAAAAATTTCTAGCTGGAAGTTGTTGACTAAAAGTGATTTAGGAAATGTCTCAGAGCACCTCTGAGTAAGGAAAGTATAAAATTCCTTTAACTAATAAAGGAGGTGTGGTTGACCCCATTGCTAGGGATGACACAGCAAAAAAATGACCTCTGACTAGGGTTGGGTACCGAAAATCTGTGCCAATACGGCACCGGTACCTATATAACCGGTATGTACCGGACCAAAACATAACGCAAATTTCGGTGCCACTTAAATGCCTGAACTGTCGATTAATATATTTGTTCTCTTGGGCTACGATGACACAGTTGTAATAAGCATTAGATTCATCAACACACATGATTGCTAGTAAAATTTAAATACTGCATTCATGGGCTGTCAGAAATGATCGGAAAAATTTATAATTTCCTTAATTAGAAAAATCTTGAGAACTTCGGAAAGCTTTGATAATACAAATCCAAAACATTGTTGCAGTAATGTTACTGTCCATTTTATTTTTGTAGATTAAAAGTTTATTAGATTAGATAAAAAAAATTTAAAGCACAAATCATCAGGAAATGAGACCATCCGAGATGCGCGTGAATGCAGCAACTAACGTTACACTCGCTCTGACGGCAGCAGGTGATCTACCGCTATCTTAACTATCCGCTATCTTGTTTTTAAATTAAAAAACTTTCATTAAAATGCCTAAAACTAAACAGTCGAAAGTGTGGCTATATATCACAAGAAAGGATTCCGACACCGCGACATGCAGCAAATGTTTTACAGCAGTTGTGTGTAAAGGGGGAAACACGTCAAGTCTAATGAAACATTTGAGGGCACACGGAATAAACTTAAAAGCAGAGGGATGCGCCGTGTTTGACAGCTTGCGGACAACAGCTGGCATTATTGGTGTGGATGAGCCCAGCACCAGTCATACCAACCGTAGCAAAAAGGCTTATAAAGACGTCAGCAGCCTTTCCGCAGGTTAGTAGTAGGCTAATGTAATGTTAATAGCAAAATGCAAATCTTGCATTCATGCTAACAAATGGTCAAACGATTTGTAAAATACTAATGTAACATGGATTCTGTTTATAATTATGGCTTTCCAGCTAGTACTTAAACTTTTAATATAGTGTTCAATTTAAGCATTAAATTTTTTGTTCAATAAAAATGTATTCTTGAGTCATCCACCATCATTTTGTGGCTTTTGCAAAGTATCGGTTCAGGCACAGTTTTGGCACCGGTACCGGTTTAAAAGTTTAAAATCGGTTTGGCACCGGTATCGAAAAAACCCCAAACGATACCCAACCCTACCTCTGACCTCTGCAAAGGTCTTGAAATGCGATCTTTGTGAAAACAGAATACATGATAAAATCATAATGTTTGTATATAAAGAAATTGTATAATCATGACTACAGGCTACTTTATGCAAAGTTTCTGTTATAGGCTAAATATTTGAAAGTTGATTAAAACAGCCAAATGTTGAAATGTGTCTACTTTTGAAGCAACCAATTTCCGCACAGTTGTTACTATACTGGGAGCAAAATGGCTCAGCGTTTACCAGTTTACATGATTGCAGGTCTGTTTAAATTGCACTTTTGGATGGTACAGTATGTAGCAACAATCCAAGAGAGATGGAAGGAAGTAAAACAACAAGAAAACCAAGTTGGACAGAAGAGCAGTGTTTACTTTTAGCTTTACTTTTAGCTTTACGTTCAGTGTTTGGAGAATATTACTTCTTTCCGCCATTTTGTCCTCTGCTATAGAAACTCTTATACCCCTATCACACCTATGCGGAGTTATCGCGGTTTCGCGTGGTGGTTGTAAGTACGGTTCATTTGCAGTTTTGGCGTAGTGATAACGTTTCCATCACGATGGTACCACAGTTTCGTACGGTTTCATGCGGAAGTAGTCGCGAAAAAAGAAAAATTGGGGAGGAGCCATCACGGTGTCCTCTGCGTCATTACGTATCGATCCGGTGTCGTTGCGGTTAACTGCTGTGTTTTTGCGGTTAAGTTGCGGTTTCATTTCAGAAGCACTACGGCGCTGGCAGAAGTCTCACGAAAAGATCACGGCGCATACGGAAGCAATACCTTTAGTACGTAAGCGATGCTGTACATACGTTCTTATTACGGTTCCGGAGTGCGGAAATCGCGGACTGATCCACCGCACTTCAATATACAATATAATATACAATATACAGTACAATATAAAAGGTCTCTCCTCTGCATCTTTTCATTCATTTAGTACATTTCTATAGACAAGGTGCTTTTCCTCGAGGAACAAACACTACTCGAGGAACAAACACTGCTAAAGCTGATGTGTCTCTGGCTGTAGAAGTTTTCCTCATTAGAAGAGGAAGAAGAAGAAAAGAGTTGGAAAGACAACAAATTGCTGCAGAAAAAAAGGAGAATGAGAAGACAGAAGAGATATTGGGTGAGACAGTGGCTGCAGAGAAGGACATTGTATGAACAGTATGAGAAACTGATGGCCCAGAAGCTGGAAGTGTTCTTTGGCAGCAAGATCTTTTAATCTCTCCTCCATCTCAAAGAACTCATACTCTTTTAAGAGCTCACCACATTTTCCAAAAAGAGCAAACCAATATAGGTAGTCACAAAAAATTGAAAGCTGGTTGGTATTGTATTCCAAATGTCATTAAATAAACTAAACTAACTAAACTGGAACTCTTCATTTAAAACTTTTTTATTTAATTTTCACCTTGCCATATATTCTTCTTTATTGCACTCTGTGTATATAACCTGTTTGTATATAACATTTGCAACCTACTGTATTGATTATACAGTAAGTATATAATATCTTCACACTGGCTACACCAAAATCATTGCACTCTGTAAATAACTCTTCCTCTGTATATAATACCTTCCTATTGCACTACAGTATAATTAATTTGCTCATTTGCACTCATATATTACCTCCTCACTGTATAACGTTTACATATGCAAACTGCTTTAGCATGTTATACAATACCTTCCTTACTGTACCACCTGTAATCATTTTGCTCATTTGCACCTATTGTAACTAATCTACCTCTCTATACTGTATACTTTCTATTTATATATGCAAACTATTCTGCACTGTGTAATGCACTTCTGGTTGACGAGGAGACAGAATGAGATGAATGAGATGCAAACACTGTACACCGTAATAACCGCAGAACAACGCGGACTCCGTAATAAAAACGCGAACACCATAATAAAAAACGCGGACACCGTAATCCATACGTGAGCATCATAACGGCAACGCGGACAATCCACCATTGTAACGTCAACGACGTAGCGACCGTAATGAGATCGTGAAGCCTCCGTCATCTGAGGTCAGCGGAAATCTGCGTTTTCCTGACGGAAGGCTGCGTTGTCACTATGGTCCCATTACGGCGAGTAAGATGCTTTGCGGTGTTGTTACGTTTCCGGTCTTTCCGCGTGAAAAATTAAACATGTTTCATTTTTTTTGCGGCCCTCACGGAAGCTCGCAGAACTTTGGACGGTCACTCGCGATGGCTCGCTGTACCTAACACCGCGTCTCACTGCAGGTCAAACCGTATAGATGAGATAGGGGTATAAAGCCTCTTAAAAGACCTCCTCTCTACTCTTAACAAATTTTACCTTAGGGGCTGTTCTTAGAGATAAGATGTTTCGTCAATCATTTTTATCTTTACTAAGATTTAGTCCTAAATTTAAGAAGAAATTCTAAGAAAATGTCATATGAATCTATGTACATCATATAACAAAGCAGAGGCTGGAGGGTTTGTTTGCCCGCGTGGTTATCACTCAGAATATGGCAATCATAAACAACAAAAAAAATCTAATCAAAACACAGAATATTGACTGTAGGAAAGCAAATGATCCACTATTTGTCCAGTTCACTTTCTCTATTAATATGAGGTCCCTCCGGTCTTGCTTGTTAAATTTGATATTGGAGAAAAAAAAAGTGATTGAGAATTGTAGGAGCAGATATTCAATTCTGGCTTGGCATGAAAGAACACATCCTGCACCAACACCACTAATTTTCATTCGCCCACAGCTGTTAGGTTTCTGCACTGACTGGATTGGTCTCTTTCTTTATCTCTCTCTCTCTTTGTCCAGCCTCCCGGCTGCCTTTCTTTTGATCAGTCTTTGTCTGTAGCTGTTTATAATGATAATGATCAAAAGCATTTTGGAATTAATAAAGATGCCATCTTACTTGGGCCTTTGTTCATGGAATTTGCTTCAGGATCAATAAAATATCTATCTATCTACAGTATCTATCTATCTATATGATAGAATTAAATAAACATGACCTGCAACCTTATGTAGAATTCTCAATAATGTCTTTATTTTCAGAAGTGTGTACACGCTATTGTTGAGTTAAATCCTGACGACCCTTCTGTAAGCATACGTAGGTGGAAGAGGGTGGATAGTGGTTTGCTTCACATGTCTCAGAGAGAGCATGTATTAGCTTTCAATCTTCCTCTGGTGGTAGATGTTGTATGATAGGGGAGAGCTGGGTGGTGGGCAGTAAGAGGCAGATAGTGAAAACAGGGGGGGGGAATATCTTCTCTTGGGTGGTGTGGTGTTGCAACGTGGTAGGATGCTGCAGCAATTATCATTGTTGCCTCACAGCTCCTGGGTCCTGGTTTAATCCTGAGCTCAAGTGACCGAAATGTTTCTTTGGACATCCTCAGGGTTCCTCTGACATTCATCCATTACCTAAAAGCCTACAGTTACAGTGCTCCTGAGACAAGCTTAATTAATTAATTAGTTAAAGTAGAACATCTCAAACACCAAGTTCCCTCTTAACGACTCTCAGCGAAATATACACATAACAACCCATGCACAAAGTTCAGTCACTCAGTTCCTATAAATCGCATCGCGGGAACGCAAATAAATGCACTATAAGCACAAAGCTGCTGCTGCTGGCCCGTCTGCATTATTAATGCAGAAACGTATAAGCCGTGGCCGCATGCTTTAAAAATGTGCAAGCTTTAAGTGAGCCCGAGCTATGATTAATACAAAAGAAATGAATTATTTAAAACTCCTTCCTCTTTCCTTTGCTCTTCGCTCTGGACCCGGGGCCAGGTTCACCTTTGCAAATCTAATGTGAGAGAACATACACACGTATTCACACGCCAACAGGTTCACGGTTCTTAGGAACGTTCTACGTAGTTAATAAAATTAACAAAAACAAAACAAAATGTAGCTTACCCTACGGAGCAGCTTGTTGGGAATGTCAGGAACAAAATTCTCACAAAGACCCAAACTTTTATACTACAATGCACATCCAGAACTTTTGACCCTAAATATCTACCTACAGTACTGTATAGTTAACCTTCATCATTATTTGATCTTTCGTTCTCCGGATTACAAATTACTACAAGTGACGAGCAGATCACTTGTAGTAACTTGTAGTGGGTGTGCAATTTGTTCTGCCAAGACAGAACAAGACAGGTTTTAATTCAAATCGCAGGTTAATATAATTGAACTTGAAAAGTTTCCCGTCTCTATGTAACACCACAAGCTGTTTTAATGAAAGCGATTACAGGAGTGAGGACCTTCCACTAAATGTAACTGTAACCATTTACAATGTATGACGTGTTGTTCATTAACAAACTGGCTTTTCCAATAAAAATAACAGTCTCGAAACTGAACCTAATGACAATTTAATATAAAAGTGTATCTTCGTCTTTAATAACTAGTTTATACTTCGTTCTGTGGGATTTATTTAACTGTTAAATGAGTTAAATTATGTTCCTTTATTTATTTTATATACTATATAGTATACTTTATTCATGTCGTCCAGTGAAGCATATACTGTATATTATAAGCCATACGTTATAACTTTTCAAGTTCAACTTCATGTGGGTAAGTCAAAAGATTTCCGCATTCCGGTTATATTAAAACTTCTATTGTCGTCTTATCAGTGCTTACCATTCAAGGCTATTGTCTTCCCAGTCACTGCTGTGCATGACTGGGAACATGTTACATCAGTTCATTTGTAACTTCGATGCAAGCAAAGATGGTTGCCACACTTGTGATTTGCACAAAGAAGAGCAACGTGCAGTGATTAGATTTTTTTGTTGTCTGAGGGTGTACCTGAGAGCATAAACAGAAGTGTTTGGATATCTGCAAAGGACATATGGTCCGATATCCTAAGGAAGGTGAAAGTTTCCTAAAGACGATACATGGATTCATCACTACAAGTCTGAGAGTAAAAGACAAAGCATGGAACGGAAACATCCCCAATCATCGACCAAGAAAAAGTCTAAAAGTCAACCATCGGCCGGAAAATTCATCTGTGCTTACAGTTTTCTGTGATTCTTAAAGACCAGGATTGGAACATTATCAGGAAAAAGGTTCAACAATCAACAGTGCTCGTTACAGTGAGACGCTTATTGAAGAGCTGAAGACTAAACTTCGAATTAAATGCAGAGGACTGATATACAAAGGCGTCGCGATCTCAGATTTCTGCCGCCACCTTTTGACCATCCTCTCTATAATCCTGATTTCGCTTCATCAGACTTCCACATGTTTGATTCATGCAAAGCAGCCCTATGAGGACGAACATTCACTTCTGATGAAGAAATGAAGACAGCGGTGCATTCGTGGCTCGCAGCTCAGCCTAAAACATTTTTTAATGAGGGTATACGAAAGCTTGTTCACAGATTGATGAAGTGAATTGAAAAGCAATGAGATTTGTGTCGAACAAATTATGTATTTGTCTTTTCTAAAAATTTATTTAAAAATGTTCTACAGCCAAAGTAATTTTGAGAGATATTGTTTGACTTACCCTTGTAGTATAGTACATTCACAGACTAACAGATAGATAGATAGATAGATAGATAGATTCTAGTATTGATACCCCTTGAACTTTTCCATGTTTTGTCAAGTTACAACCTCCATAAACGTATGTTATTGGGATTTTATGTAATAGACCAACACAAAGTTGGAAGGAAAATGATTTGATTTGATTCTTTACAAAAAAAAAAAAAAAAGTGAGGCGTGCATTTGTATTCAGTCCCCTTTACTCTACTACCCTGAAGAAAATCCAGTGGTACCAATTGCCTTCAGAAGTCACCAAATTTGTACATAGATATATATAGATACTGTAGATAGATAGATAGATAGATAGATTTGATTTGAATAGTTTATCTGACTTAAACCGACTATTCCTCCTTCAGTACAACCGTCTTGGTATTTTACTGAGGAATATGACTAACATAAATTTGACAGAACAAAAAAACTAACAAACAAACAAACAAACAGAAGATGCTAAATGCTAAAGCAGAGAGACGCTGTGGATGCACGAGACAAAAGTGGTGAGATGCTAAGCTAACCCAGTCACTCGAATACAGCCGACTACACCCGAATTAGCAATAACAATAAATAAAATAAATCAACGATTCATTAGCGACTCAGTCGTGAAAAATACTCCGCCTCTAAAACGGTTAAAATAGCTTGTTAGCATTTTTTTTTCTCTTAAAGCGCTAGCATCCATCTCCTACCTGACCCACATCAGTCTCGCGCGCGCATCCCTCGGCAACGAGATGATCTCCGGCGTCATTAAATCCTCGTCTTTTTTTTCTTCTCCTCGTCTCCGTTTTCACGTTGATTTTATTTTATTATCAGTTTGATTTTTTTTTTAATAAGAGAAAACGCCGGGTTTTTTCCCCCCCGTTAAAACGCGCGAGCGCTGCCTCTGTTTGCAGAGATGCTGCGCGCGTGGATGCAGCGGAGGGGAGTCTCGCGGTTGCGCGCGCGCGCACACACACACACACACACACACATATACAACACACGCGCGCAGGAGATGACTGATGTACTGACCAAACCCTGTTCCTATTGGACAGCCCATATTTATTATTTTATTATTGCATCCCATTATTTCTTGCTTTTTATAAACCATATGTTTTTTCTTTGTCTCACACTGATTTGCCACTTTATTAGGAACACATTTAGTCGTGCAATTATGCAAGGAGCCAATCATGTGGCAGCAGTGTGATGCATGAACTTTTCACAGATGCAAGCCAAGAGCTTCATCAAACATACACAAACTAAATGTGATTCCAATGACTTGCCTTGGCTGGTGCATACTGGTGTGAGAATTTCAATACCTATCCTGGTATTTTCTTGCCTTACCCACCGACCTGGCACAAAAAAATTGCAAAATGCACGATGGTTCTCCAAAACTAGTGTTCAAATAAAGCAATTAAACTGAATTGAGAAGACAATGGAGTGTTTTTGTAAACACACTTCAAGTTCTTTCATTTCTACCTGAATTGTTGCAAAAAAAAAAACATTGCATTATAATATTTCATTGCTGAGATCTTAATTTAACAGGACAGCTTTTACTTAGAGCGCCATCATCTAGCAATTCTAGTTATAGGTGCATGTGGTTGTGTAGAGAAATGTCCTTTTTGGTACAGCAAAACAGAGTCTCACCTTTGCTTCATGTCAATCATAAACACTATGATGCTCATTGTACACATCCTTCTAACACACAGCATACAGCTCTAGAGGTGAAATGATTTATAATTCTACTTCCTCTTCCTCGTCTGATGAGTCTCAGCAACTGTTTTCATTACGGATCTAAATTCATGACAAGCTGCTTGTTTACAGAACCTTAATACTTAAGCATTAGTAGCAGTACTTAAGCCTCACTGCTCAATGTATTCTACAGCAAAACACTGCTTTAACTGTTTATCACACATATGGAAATGAAGCCTGAGCCAACCACCGACGATGGCTGCAGCACAACGGCTGGAACAAAAAAAGAAAAAAGAAAAAATCAGTCCTGCATGCTCCACACACAACTTAAGCAGCCTACTTCCTAGAGCGATATGTTAATGAGGCTGCATTAAGCTGCTTCACTTGCAGGAACTCAGTCAAGGACGCTAAAAGAAGTCTGCACAATCCGGCACTCTCAATCGCACACACACACACACACACTCACACACACATGGAGGGATAAAAAGCGAGTGAACTACTTACTTCCAGTATATATTTTAATAGTATAAAAATTTAGTTTGCACCAGAGGTGGGTAGTAACGAGTTACATTTACTTGAGTAACTTTTTGGAAAGAATTTACTTCTATGAGTAGTTTTACCGCACCATACTTTTTTTTATTTTTCCTTGAGTAGATTTGTGAAGAAGAAACGCTACTCTTACTCCGCTACCTTCAGCCACACTCGACTTGTTACTTTTCTAACCATTTATTCTAGACATGAGCCGGTGGATCTCCCGCATGACTCTTTCACCAATCAGACGCAGCAACAATAATCACATGACTCCGTTTGACCAATCAGTTGGGAAAAAACCTTCAGCCCGTGTTCTATAAATTCATCCTACCTATGAATCCGTCCAACATATGCTCACTTGCGCATGCGCAAATATAATCTTTCCCTAATTCTGTGGAACGTCCATAAATCCACGCTGCTACTACTGGGATCTTGAGGTTAGTGTGCAATCTTGCAGTGAGTATAGAATGCTTTTTTTCATGTTTGTGTAATTATATGTTAACTTTAATTGTACATATAATGTTACTTTAAGAGTCTATGAATATATAAGTGTATTTCAGTACAGAATTAATCGCCATCACATTTTTATGCATCCCAAAAAATATGATGCATCCCTGACATCATATACAAAGCATGTTTCGCTTGCAAAAAAACAGACACTTCAGCATATTTATATACACTGTGTGTATACACTAATATATAATTATTATAATTTCTACAAAAAATAAATCAGACATTGCGATTGTTACTCAGTTACTCAGTACTTGCGTAGTCTTTTCATCGAATACTTTTTTACTCTTACTTGAGTAATATTCTTTTAAAGTACAGATACTCTTATTTGAGAACATTTTTGGCTACACTACCCACCTCTGTCTAGCACACTCACACTAAGATACACACTTCAAGAAGTGTGTGCAGACTGTGTGAAACACTCTTGAACATAATGCACACAGACAGACACACACAGACAGACACACAACATCAAAGAAGTGACATTTAATTAGTCTAACTACATCTGAGCAAGACAGAGGCACGAAAGAGAGAAAGTGAGAGAGAGAGAGAGAGAAAGAGAGAGAGAGAGAGAGAGACTATAAATATACACTGCATATTTTTATCTGAATTAATCTGAATTTTAAATACATGTGATTAGACAGTGAGGCAAAAAGCCTCACTGTGAACCAAAAGTGTTTAACAAGTGTGTCATGATTAATAAAGTTATATTCTTATATATATATATATATATATATATATACACACATATACACACACACACATGAGCTGTGTGTTTTTAATCCTTTACGGCTTTACCACCACCAGTGTGGTTTCTGGAGGATGTCTAGCATAAGCAATCATTTTGTGTCTTCCTTGTGACAGACTGATTTTGTGACCAAAAATGATGAGCAGCAGGTAGCAGCGCTGTGTTCCTTCAACAACCTCCCAAGAGAACCCAAAAGCTTTCTGGGAAAATCAAAAAGCAGCGGATATTCAATGTGACTAGAGTGGAACATGTCGCCGGCTTTGAGTTCCTGGGTGTCCACACACGAGAATCTGTCCTAGTACCATAACCCTCTACTTTCAGTTAAAAAAGCGTCTACCTCCCCAGATCTTATAAAGCTTCTGTCGCTGCACCATTGAAGGCATCCTGACCAACTATACTGTACCTATCACAGCGTCTGAATCTGACACATTATTGATTAACGACTCTGCAAAAAACTGCTGCTGTAATCATAAACACTATGATGCTCGTTGTCATTGCTGTAATCGTAAACACTATGATGCTTGTTGTCATTGCTGTAATCATAAACACTGTTGCCTGTTGTCATTGCTGTGCTTATAAACACTATGATGCTCGTTGTCATTGCTGTAATCATAAACACTGTTGCCTGTTGTCATTGCTGTACTTATAAACACTATAATGCTCATTGACATTGCTGTAATCATAAACACTATGATTGTCATTGCTGTAATCATAAACAATATGATGCTCATTGTCATTGCTGTAATTATAAACACTATGATTGTCATTGACGTGATCATAAACACTATGATGCTCACGCTCATTGCCGTAATCATAAACACTATGATTGTCATTGCCGTGATCATAAACACTATGATTGTCAGTGCTGTGATCATAAACACTATGATTGTCATTGCTGTAATCATGAACACTATGATGCTCACGGTCATTGCCGTAATCATAAACACTATGATTGTCATTGCCGTGATCATAAACACTGTGATGCTCATGGTCATTGCTGTAATCATAAACATTATGATTGTCAGTGCCGTGATCATAAACACTATGATTGTCAGTGCCGTGATCATAAACACTATGATTGTCATTGCTGTAATTATAAACACTATGACTGTCATTGCCGTGATCATAAACACTATGATGCTCATGGTCATTGCCGTAATCATAAACACTATGATTGTCATTGCTGTAATCATAAACACTATGATTGTCAGTGCCGTAATCATAAACACTATGATTGTCATTGCTGTAATCATAAACAATATGATGCTCATTGTCATTGCTGTAATTATAAACACTATGATTGTCATTGACGTGATCATAAACACTATGATGCTCACGGTCATTGCCGTAATCATAAACACTATGATTGTCATTGCCGTGATCATAAACACTATGATTGTCAGTGCTGTGATCATAAACACTATGATTGTCATTGCTGTAATCATGAACACTATGATGCTCACGGTCATTGTCGTAATCATAAACACTATGATTGTCATTGCCGTGATCATAAACACTGTGATGCTCATGGTCATTGCTGTAATCATAAACATTATGATTGTCAGTGCCGTAATTATAAACACTATGATTGTCAGTGCCGTGATCATAAACACTATGATGCTCATGGTCATTGCCGTAATCATAAACACTATGATTGTCATTGCCGTAATCATAAACACTATGATTGTCAGTGCCGTAATCATAAACACTATGATTGTCATTGCTGTAATCATAAACACTATGATGCTCATTGCTGTAATTATAAACACTATGATGCTCATTGCTATAATTATAAACACTATGATTGTCATTGACGTGATCATAAACACTATGATGCTTATTGTCATTGCTGTAATTATAAACACTATGATTGTCATTGACGTGATCATAAACACTATGATGCTCATTGCTGTAATTATAAACACTATGATGCTCATGGTCATTGCTGTAATCATAAACACTATGATTGTCATTACCGTAATCATAAACATTATGATTGTCATTGCCGTAATCATAAACACTATGATGCTCATTGCTGTAATTATAAACACTATGATGCTCATTGTCATTGCTGTAATTATAAACACTATGATTGTCATTGACGTGATCATAAACACTATGACGCTCACGGTCATTGCCGTAATCATAAACACTATGATTGTCATTGCCATGATCATAAACACTATGATGCTCATGGTCATTGCTGTAATCATAAACACTATGATTGTCAGTGTCGTGATCATAAACACTATGATTGTCATTGCTGTAATTATAAACACTATGATTGTCATTGCCATGATCATAAACACTATGATGCTCATGGTCATTGCTGTAATCATAAACACTATGATTGTCATTGCTGTAATCATAAACACTATGATTGTCATTGCCGTGATCATAAACACTATGATGCTCATGGTCACTGCCGTAATCATAAACACTATGATTGTCATTGCTGTAATCATAAACACTATGATTGTCAGTGCCGTGATCATAAACACTATGATTGTCAGTGCTGTAATCATAAACACTATGATTGTCATTGCTGTAATTATAAACATTATGATTGTCATTGCTGTACTCATAAACACTATGATTGTCATTGCCGTAATCATAAACACTATGATGCTCATTGCTGTAATTATAAACACTATGATGCTCATTGTCATTGCTGTAATTATAAACACTATGATTGTCATTGACGTGATCATAAACACTATGATGCTCATGGTCATTGCCGTAATCATAAACACTATGATTGTCATTGCCGTAATCATAAACACTATGATGCACATTGCTGTAATTATAAACACTATGATGCTCATTGCTGTAATCATAAACACTATAATGCTCATTGTCATTGCTGTAATTATAAACACTATGATTGTCATTGATGTGATCATAAACACTATGATGCTTATGGTCATTGCTGTAATCATAAACACTATGATTGTCATTGCCGTAATCATAAACACTATGATGCACATTGCTGTAATTATAAACACTATGATGCTCATTGCTGTAATTATAAACACTATAATGCTCATTGTCATTGCTGTAATTATAAACACTATGATTGTCATTGCTGTAATCATAAACACTATGATTGTCAGTGCCGTGATCATAAACACTATGATTGTCATTGCTGTAATTATAAACACTATGATTGTCATTGCTGTAATCATAAACACTATGATGCTCATTGCCGTAATCATAAACACTATGATGCTCATTGCTGTAATTATAAACACTATGATGTTCATTGCAGTAATTATAAACACTATGATTGTCACTGCTGTAATTATAAACACTATGGTTGTCATTGCTGTAATTATAAACACTATGATGCTCATTGCTGTAATTATAAACACTATGATGCTCTTTGCAGTAATTATAAACACTATGATGCTCATTGCAGTAATTATAAACACTATGATGCTCATTGTCATTGCTGTAATTATAAACACTATGATGCTCTTTGACATTGCTGTAATTATAAACACTATGATGCTCATTGTCATTGCTGTGATCATAAACACTATGGTTGTCATTGCCGTAATTATAAACACTATGATGCTCATTGTCATTGCTGTGATCATAATTGGCACCCAACTATTTTACACAAAACTGCTGCTTTATTCATGAACGCTATGATGCTCACTGAATACCAGTCACTGAATACCTTCACCACAGTAGATGTCGACATCACTGACCCCTCCCACCTGAGTCACTAACTCTTACCTCCTTCCATCCAAGAGAAGTTACAGCAACGTTGGCACCAGAACCAACAGAACCAGCAGTTTCAGGTTCTGCGCATTATTACATTCCACAACTCTGTTATTCTTAATATGGTGTATTTATGTTATTGTCAATTTTCTTTTTGTATAATGTACCCTGCAAAAGTCCTTAACTACCCCTCATTTCTTTAAATTGTGCTTTATGAAAAAAAACAGACTTTCTTGTATTTTTTATTTAGTCTTACGGAATAGTTTCAGAGGAATGATTTTTTCCTTTGTTAAGCGACACAGCGACTAATTAATCATTCAAGCATAAGAACATCTACCTTAAGATGCAGAAACAGATCAGGATGATGACAGATGATCGCTTGGTGATTGGTATACTGGTGATGCTGAATGCTGAGTGGTTAGAACAGACGAGTGGGGAAATGAGGTCGCTGCTGAGGTTGTTACTGTACATAAACAACCATTTAAAATCTTTAGGCACTTTTCAGTCTGTCACAGAAAAACATCTGTTCCCATTTAATCTTCTTCATTTCATTTAATTTCACATAAAGAAATAAGGAATGGCTCAAGATGTTTTCACAGTACTGTATATCCTTGCCTCTCTTAATATAACTGTATCTTAAGCCAAAAATTATCCACACTCTGTCTGTAGATTTTATTTTAATTAACTTTTTCAAAAGACTGGTTGAGCTGCGAGCCACAAACGCACTACTGTATTCACCTAGCGTCCTCGAAGGGCTGCTTTCAGTGCAACAAACAGGTGAAAGTCTGATGGAGTGAGATCAGGACTATAGGGAGGACGCTTTAACACTTCAAAACCAAGTTTTTTTGCAGCGTGAAACTTCGGGTATCGATGAAAGTTTTTGAGCTGTTTCGGCACCAGGTACTGTACACCCTCAGAGCACGAAAACAGAATCACACACTGCTCTTCTTTCATGCAAAGTGGGGCATCCATTTTTGCTTGCAGTCACAAATGAAATGATGTAACACGTTCACACCTGCACAGCGGTGACTAGGGCGACAGTAGCCTAGAACGGAAAGCGCTGCTAATATATAAAAGTGTGTGGATCATTTTTGACCCTCGTACATTCTACACTTATACAGATAATCCAGTACTGTTTTATATCCCATGTACATATCTCTCAGACACTGGCATATATCTCATATATATTACTGTTCTAGCTGTGCCGGCGACTTCTTCAGGTGGAATAAAAAAAAAAAAGCCAAATCATAAAACAAAATCTGCATTACAAGCCTTGTCAAATAAGAGCCACACAACTTTACAAACAGCGATATTATCCAAATCACGAAGAAAATTCTACAGATGTGGTCTTTGCAAACCAAGTCAGCACGTATTAAAATATGTACAGAGCCATCTATTGAATTTTGAGTTGAACGTTTTTTTTTTTTTTTGGCTTTTTCCCCGTTTTTCTCCTTAATTCAGTCATGTCCAATTCCTCCCTGTCACTAGAGGGCTCCACATTAAGGCTACTACTTCCACTCAGTCTGTTTTATAGCAAGGCATTCTTACTCTACAGCATTTATTTGCATCAGCACAGACTTTTAGCATAGAACTGCACAGACTTTTAGCACAGACGGGTTAGCCTTGCACATCCAAAAACATGCAGATTAGGCTAATTGCCGTTCCCAAATTGCCCATAGTGTGTGTATGAGTGTATGCGTGTGTATGCATATACCTTACAAAAATTTTTGTCAATTTCTTTAGAAGAAAGATGCCAGTTTCATTCTTCTGGAAGGTCTTCATACTGGTATTTCACAAAATGTCATGACAAACAGAGTGAAAATGTAAAAACTATCTAGTCCAGCCAGTGTCCAGGAACGTGAAGTGGTTACTCGGAGAATCCACATATGAACTGACCTTTGAGTCTGAACATCTGATATCTTACTCTAAATCAATTTTTGTTTGGTTTATGGCCAATTTATGAGGGGGAAAAAATCATCTAATACATTTAGACAGAAATACAGTGTCTCAGTGTTATAGGGTTAAAGTGTTCAATCCATTTATCATTCTCAGTCATCAAGATGTGAATTGATTCACATCCTTCCTCTCTCTCTCTCTCTCTCTCCCTCTCTGGTAATTTGATGTGCACAAGAGAGTGGAAACCTCCAGCCATATGCCTCGCCGTTCAACACACACACAGTCATGACACACAGCCATGTTCAGACGCTATAGAGGGAAAAAAAAGGCCCCCAGCAGCCCACAGCATCTATTAACATTTAATTACTCCGTCAAACAAACACATTAATATACACGAAATCATTTCATCAACAACAATATGTCTGTGCATTTGGAGAGATCCATTTTTAGAAACCTGCCGTTGGTGACGCAAGATCACGCTGGTGTTCAGCTATTATTTTGGGTGCAACCGACACGCTAAAGTGCGACAGAAGAGTTGAAATAATTATATTCCATCATGCACCTTAAAAACCTACAGCTCAAGTAACGTCTATCTAACAAAGAGCTCAAACTGCTTCCTGACTGCTAGATAGAGACCTATTTAAATAAAAGTTAATACATTTTTTATCACGTTCGCGGGAATGACCACACCACTCTGAGCGTCAGTGTTATACCCTTGGAAAATCTAAAGAAAGCTCAGGGTGACATTTCAGGTAGCAGCAGCACAGCTTTCCTGGGGTTATTAACTTCTAAATAAGGCTCATGAAGAACACGTGTGGAGCATCACAGTAAAGGCAGGGCATCCAGCCCATCTATATGCTAAACTTCAATGCGATTCTTCCCTATGCAGTGTTCGAACCTCTGCCAAGGTCTGAAAAGCAAATGAACATCTGGTTTGAAGATCAGCTGCCTGCCATCCACTTCAAATAACACCACAAGGTATGCGCCAGGCACAGCAAGAACCATTCTGCAGGCTCACTGAAGGTTAACGTTAGCATAATACTAAACAACAAATATGTCTTCATCTCCCAGAGTCATCTAGCTGGCAACAGCAGAAAGGTTTTTAAAGACACAGTATAAAAGATTCATCTCACTGTGGTAATGGTTCCTACATACTCTACATCTCAGTGCTGTTTAGAACGCCTTGCAGGTCACATGTAAAAGAGTTCAAGGCATACAAGGTTGCATGGTTAGTAACTCAATCCAGCCCAGACTCTCTCACCCTCACAGGAGACCTGACTGAGGGTGCGAAATCGCTCCGTCTATCCGAGACAGCAAATCTGCTCAATATGGAAGGTGTTCAACCAAGATCTCGCCAGCTTTACTCATCTCGAGTTCTCGATGTCCTAGTTAAAGCTAAATTCTGCACAGACCATGAAGAATCAGGCAAAAGAAGAGAAAAAGTGTATTAAAAAAAGGTAGGATCCTGTGCCCGACTGTCAAGATGTCCCAGGAGAAACCACAAATAGTGGTTCGACTTGACAATATGTTGGCGTGAGACAGGTGAAGAGGTCCACTTGCGCCAGGCATTGCATCATCCGCTCGCAGCAGTGCATACTGTCTAAACCGAGCTGTCCAAGATTTACCCACGATCCTGGTAAATCAAGCGTTAATCTATTCAATTACAGATTTTGATTAAAGGGGCTGCTGGCAGAAGAATAGACAAAGCACTGCCAGCACAAGTGTGCCAAATGTAGTGCTGTGCTTACAGAATGTCTCTATACTCAGCATTGGAATGGGACACATCTGGGAAAACTGCTTTGTCCAGTGAGACCACTAGCAACATGACAAGCATCATCAGAAGGCATATGACTAAAACCCGCTTATGATTTTATGATATTCGCTCATAAGCAGGTGCAACAGAGTGGAAATATACCCCCATGACAGTCCCTCATGAAAGCTGTCTCTCACTGTGAGTCCCAAAGTCTTAGAAATGGCTTGGTAACTCTTTTCAGACTGATGCATATGAATTACTTTGATATACAAAAACTGCTCATGAACTTCTTTCGATCATGTCGCTCTCTTCACTTTGCCAGACAGGTTCTACTGAAGTGATTTCTTGATTCAACAGGTCTGGCAGTAACCAGAGCAGGGTGTGGCAGGTGAAATTTAACACAAATTTCCAAAAATCACAGTTCATTCATGGTTGGGGGAAATAAATAGTTCACATAGGGCCGGGTAGGTTTGGACAGCTTTCTTCCCTCAATAAATGATAAAAACTCTATTTTGTATTTACTCAGGGTATCTTTGTGTAATATTAAAATTAGTTTGATGATCTCATTCATTGAAGTGTGACAAATATGCAAAAAAAATCAGGAAGGGGACAAATACTTTTTCACAGCACTGTAAGTCCTTGTCCCTGTCATACCAGACTGTCTTGTAGGTGTTATGTGCTTGCTGGTAGCTGCTAGTCTGAGTAGGAGTAGAAATTCCTGACAAACCGCATTCAGTGTTAATCTGGTGTGAGTTTCTGAAAATTATCTGGATGACCTTTTGCTATAATCAAAGCGGACAGATTATTGTGCCGTCTTGGCCACATTGCACATTCTCCCGGTGCATCATTTGCACGACATGCAATTACTCAACCTGAATCACCCCTATATCGTTAAAGTAAAATGTTAACAATGATTAAGAAGTGTTTAAGATTAAGATTAAGTAGACTCTTTAGAACGGAGACATTTCATAAAATGTTTGACATTCTAGTCATAAAAATAAACACACTGTACAAGTATACTGGCACAATGGATAAAGCATTTCATTATTACACACATTCACACAAATGCTTTCCTGCTTTCCACATCCTCTTATACTCTTATTAGTCATGGGAATAATCACTAGACCAGCCGATACGATCTTATTACGATACCTACAGATGTGGCCATTAAGAATGATAAGAACTTTTTCCCGCAAAAGGCTGTAATTCTTCTCGCGCCGTGCCGCGGAATCCCACAAGCATCATTTAAGAATTTAAATAAATGTATTGTGCTTCACTGAATATCCACCAGATGGCAGAAAGCCCAGTCAAAAAAGAATCATCATTAAAGGAGAGAAGAAAATGAAGGATAAATACATATCAGTATTTACAGTTTGAGCTCGACATTTATGAGCTTTGTCGCTTGCTGTCAATGGGCGCCTAATAGAGATTAATGCATTTTCAGCTTCAGTAGACACAATACCTCAGATTGAAACACTACTGCCCCCTACAGGTAATGTACGTCATTTTCACAGCTTCCCGCGTATTGTGATTCAAAATTTGATATATATAATACATATATATATACAATACTGTATATATACAGCTGATTATATCGATATAGTTTTGATACTGAAAATAATTTGCCCGTACTCTATAATCACTGACTCTACATTCTATAAATAATCAATTATATTGAAAGTTCAAATTTTCCATTTGCATTAAAAAAACAAAGCAAACAAAACATGAAAAGCATATGCATAGGGGGTGCTCTTCATCTCTTACCTTTTTCATGCTGTTTGACTGAATTACAGGATCTGAGAGGGAAGCAAAAAAGTGCTATTAATCGGTGTTTTTGTTTTTGTTTTTTTAAAGCAGTGACCAATGCTGATGAAAAAAATATATATTACTGGCTACAGTATGTGTTAAACCATGATATTATAATCAATAGAGGTCATCAGTGCATTCAGTACCTCGGGATATAGAGTACCTCATACTCTAGCTATTTACAGTACATGAAACATGTAGGCACTGAGTTATTGATGGGTTACCATCCATGACAACGGACCCTAGCTTTTTCTGTATCCAGAGTAAGAATCACCTGTATATTGCATGCCACAAGGTCATGAGGTTCCAACGAGCAGACTGCAAGGTCAGTTGAGTGGTGGCAAAATGTGTAAATATGACATTGCACAGAAAACACAGGTTTAGCCTTACTCAGATTGGTGCCTTAAGGGATTCCAGCAAATGGACTGTGGGAAGCAAGGGCAAATAGCTCTTGGGGATTGTTGTGGATGGAGCTGCCTTCCACCTTTCAGAAAGGAAGTAGAAAGATTATGGCACTGTAACAAACAGCAGTGGCTGCTCCATATTGTACACCGCAATAAACAGGGACTTGGTACTTGTTCAACTATACCTAAATAAAAATTTGTATAATGAGAATAGGATCCATTGAATTTGTTGAATACCTTCTACTCAATATCATGAAAGGGCATAGGGCTCTTAATGTCCTCGGTTTAGCCTTACTCAGGATGGTGCCTTAAGGGACTCATGTAAACAGAGTGGGGATCCTATGTCATGCTCTTGGGAAATGTGGTGGATGGAGTAATCTTGCCTTTTTCTGAAAGGTTGTATTGTCAAAAGCCATCCGTTAAACACTCTCCATCCGGGATCATACAAGGCCACAAAGCATATCTAAGGGTCATAAAATATGACTCTCTAGTTTAGCTTTTGAGTTCTGTGCAGTACGGGGGAAGCAATCAACAGTAAAGGCTGAAAGGGGAACAGTAAAGCAGTGAACAGTAAAGCCAGTAGGTGGCTGATGGATGTTGTCACAGTGAGCCGTCTGGCCGATTCGATGATTGACTGTCGTGACGTTGTCACAGAACTGGTTAAAGGACGCCATTCATTATTTTCACTTGTTTGATATGTTCTGATCACAGAGCAGTAGGACATAAGTCCTCTGTGCCCCGTAGCAGCATTCTATAAAGCCTTCTGTCTCAAGCATGCTCGAGTCTGTATTACTTTGGTTGAAACCCATTTTTAAAACACAGGTTAATTTCACATGCTTCTATGACTTGGGACTTGTGTTTAACGAGCAGTAGATGTACATTCATGTCTGCCACAGAAACATCAAATACAGTGACAAATGGCAAATTCCTTGGCATATGTAAATTCATGCTGGCAGTTCTTGATTTGCATATGTTGCTGCTGGTCTTTTGGCTGCTCCCGACCAGGGGTCACTACAGTGGACCGTCCGATCTGCACAACAACTTCGGCACAGGTTTTATGCTGGATGTCCTTCCTGATGCAACCCTCCCATTTCATCCAGGCTTGGGACCGGCACTGCATCCAATGGCTGGGGTTTGGGCATTGGGGTTTGGGCAACCCAGGTCTTCCACATGGTAGGCAAGAAACCTACCACCGAGTCAACAATGCCCGCCTTGGTTTGAAAATGTACATAAAGTACATGCATGAAAAGGAATCATAGTAATTCTTACTGCAGGTGATTCTAGTCTGCTGCATTTCTGTATTTTAGGTGTTGTACAGTAATTGTACAACAGTGATCCATGAATATGTAAGGGGACATTAATTCAGTTCATCTTGTCCTGCAGGCATGCTTACAGTTTAGTAAATTGTTTTTTCTCAGTGTTTTTTTTTTTTTTTTGTAAATAATGAAAGAAACTTTCTTTCTTTTTTTGTCCTTATTCAAAATTCTGGTACATAAACACAATAACGGGGCTCAGTAAGATGTGTTTAATAGTCGTCCTTTTCCAAAAGGGACATGCATTAGAGAAAGAAAAGCTGCGATTTATAGAGGTGGACTGAAACAGATGAGGTAAATGCGTATTTTTAGCATGCTACGTAGCCTGACTGCCAGAAAGAGTAGGATGCATCTCTGAGTAGCCTTCAATAATGCATCAGAGTATGCTCTAAAAACTCTCAGAGAAATCTTTATGAGCGTGCACACACAAGCATACACATCCTTGAAGATACCATGGCAATACACTCTTTCACATGCTCAGAATAGAAAAACTTGTCTTCGAGAAACAAAGTTTGCCTCTAAAAATAAGAAAAAGTTTGCAGCCTTGTGTGTGTGGACATGTGGAGGGGGAAAAAAAGAAACCCTGAAAGCAGAATAAATATGAGTGACTTCTCTGCTTACCTGTGCTAAATTGAGAGTAAACACATGCTGCCTCATGCCGGGCGAATGAAAGACAGACTCCACTGGATTCTCCTGAAAGATTAATAGCATCTTTAGCACACACACACACACACCGTCTAACACACTGAATCACTTTCTAATTACACCATCAATCCATGAGAACCTCAACTAGGTAATTTAAAGTGAACAAATGCTAATCAAAATGCATCAGTATGGAGTGAAATAAACACTGTGATTCATACCTTTTCACTTCTGAACTCAAGAACTAGCTCTTTTTTTTAAATATTCATTTAAAATGTTTTCAGTGAGTTACGAGTGAAAGAATGTCAATGAATCATTTCCTCTAAGGAATCCCTGTCACTGTGTTAGCGGTCGTTTCATTATTCCACATCAATATGCTGCTAACAAAGTTTGTTAAGCATTTACGGCATTTACGACTGATTCCTTTACCTCAGAAGCTTCTTGACCAGATACAAAGCTACATAGAACATTAGCCTTTTACACTTGGTGATTTAGCTATACTATACATTGTCTAAAGAAATCACACTGAAATTAACAAAAAAAAATAAATTGTTTTTTTTACTTGATGGCTAACTGGCACTTGCTAATGAACAGGCTAGCTGTTTAGAATTTTGGCTAGCTAGCTAATTAGCTTTTTACCAGATGCCAAAACCACAAATGTGAATATATATATATATATATATATATATATATATATATATATATATATATATATATATATAAGAAAATATATCTAATATATCTAGTCACTCTGTCTCCTTCCCTTCTCTGAACTTTCCCTGTTGTGTTTTACAGTTCATGCAAGCTACAAAGCTGACAAGCTTCCAACACAAGGAACAAGGAATCCCAAATCCCACTCTAACTCACACTAGATTTCCCTTTTTTCTAAAGTGGAATAAGTGAAGATATAAACAGAAACTTATACAGTGGTACCTCGGTACACAAATGCCCCGCCTCACCCACTTTCGCCTTAAGATTTGCAAGTTTATTTTAAATTAGCGAGATTTAATTATTGCCTAAGCATATAAAGCAATAAGAGTGACCAAGTGGACCAAATTTATAAAAAAGATTTAGTGTAGACTTAGCAATATGGATACCAAGAATGTTAGCAAGGACGGTAGCAAGAAGAAAAAGGAGCCGCTTTCAGTTAAGTTTTTAAGACAGTTAGGGCCAAGAGGAATCATAAATTAATGTCTATTTATTTCATTTACATGCTTTTTCAAAATGTTTTGATTGTTTTTATATGCAAAAACATTATTATTATTATAGTGTTGAAAATGTATAATATTGGTAACATTTTTTGGTGGCTGGAACGGATTATGTGCATTTACATTATTTACTATGGGAAAATGTGTTTCGCTATATGAAATTTGAAAACAGATTAAATTCATATGCAGAGGTAATATTATAACAAGATTTACAGGACTGTCCAACACCTCCGCTGTTTATTCTCCTACACTTTTGGCTGCATACAGTAGTACGGGTAAGAAATGAACCCTTTTTCCACCCCAGTAAATAAGAAATGCTTGTCAACCATCGGGGTCCCCTACTGGCCTGGAGTCCTCGATGGGTTCCTGCTTTTCCTGCTGACAAGCAGTGCCTTTTTTCAAGTGCTACAAGTGGCCATATAGTGTGCACTACTGTGTGTTGTTGTGAATGAAAGGTCAGAATGGTATGTTAAATATGTGCAATACTGTAACGCAAAGAATATTTCTATATGCATCCAGTATAACTGGGATGCATCGTAAGCTGCTGTATGTTTTGAATCATACAGTAGGAAAAAAAGTTCCAATCACAATCCTACCAGGTTTCAAAAGTGTCCAGTGTTAGCAAGAGCTTATTTTCACTCTCTCCACTATGTTTAAATTCATATGAATGAGAAATTTAAGCAGTGGAGACAACAAATATTGGACTCCAGAATGCAGTTGTGCTACTGTAAGTTGCTCAGAGACCTAAGAGATGATGAGTGAGACAGATTGGATGGCAATATGGGCCTGTTTGTGTCTACAGATTCCCAGTGTCCCATATAAGTATCAGTGGCCGTCTTACAGCATTGTGGGTAATGTAGGAAGCAATCAGCCAAAGCGAAATTAGACCAAATTGTTAGTAAAAGAAGCTTAAATATTTTGCACAACTGAAGCTCACACATTTGTTATAAACTTAATTGCGGTCGATTTTACTTTATATGCCTGCCTAAATCAGTTCCTTCAGTCCTTTGAATCGTATATCATATCAAAGGCAGATTCTGTATGCATGCATTCCAAAAAATAATTGGATGCAGACATAGAGCCAAAGGCAAAGCTATTGGGCAAACAAAACCGAGCCATTTCTGGGCACCGCAGGGAGTGGATGTCAGGTTTGCTAGTGCTTGAGCTCACCAACGCTGATGTAGAGCCTGTACATTTACCAGCATATAAAGCATTTTTATTGCTCTCCACTCCTGGCACTAAAGTCACAATGTAATGCCTTTAATCAACGCTCCACTTAAAGAAAACCTATATCTGCCTCAGCCTTGTAAATTTTGCCCAACATTTCGCTTTTACCAAAAAGCACAGCTAATAAAAGTGATTGAGAAGACAGTGTTCTAAAGTCTGTGATTAGAATGCAGGCAGGGAAAACAGTTACACCAAAGGTTATGTTACTCGTGAGTCTTGACTCTAACCCAGTGGTTCTCGACTCTGGTCCTGGAGGACCACCTGCCCTGAACACTTTAGTGATTTCCCAGCTCCCAGCACACGTGATTAAACTAATCAGCTAATTAACACCCTGAAGTCGATGTGATATAACAGGGGAAACACTAAAATTTGCAAGGCAGGTGGTGCTCCAGGAGCACGGGTGAGATCCAATGCTGTAATCAATGACCGTTCATGCACCCCAAGATGCCCCTCCATTAAGTGTTAGTCTTGCAAGGGCTACATGTTCACAGCTAAATGCAGGTAACAGCTAAGAGCCAGTAACTCTGAGAATTTACATAAATCTGTGATAAACACCAAAAGTATTGAGACAAAAGTGAAATAAAATTTTGGCAACCAAGATGATGGTTAATTTGTTTGTAATTTTATGTAATAGATTTGCTATAGGCGGCACGGTGGTGTAGTGTTTAGCACTGTCGCCTTGGACCTCCAGGGTTCGGGTTCAATTCCCGTCTCTGTGTGCATGGTGTTTGCATGTTCTCCCCGTGCTTGGTGGGTTTCCTCCGGGTACTGCGTTTTCCTCCAACAGTCCAAAGACATGTAAGTTAGGCTAATTGACGTTCACACATTGGCCGTAGTATGTGAATGAGTGTGTCCAGCTATGGAGTCGCACTCTGTCCAGGGTGTGCCCCGCCTTGTGCCCTAAGTCTCCTGGGATAGGCTCCAGGCCTAGGGCTCCATGACCCTGAATACAGGATTAAGTGGTATAGATGATGAGTGAGTAAGTGAGTGAGAATTGCTGTACAGGTAGTCCCCAACTACATGATCTGTTCAGGGAGCACAGTCGTAAGTTGGATTTGTTCCTAAGTCTGACAAAGTGAGTCTTATATGCCTTTGACACGAATATATACAACTTAAAGTATACCAATTAAACCCGCCTTAATCTGTGCCCTTTTCCCACACTGCCAAAATATGGCCAAAAATCACAATAATAAAGGAAATTAATTTCACAGTGAAATATGAAATACAACAGAGCTGTATCTGGGCCTTGAAATCGTGTAGGGGAATCCTGGATGTCATTTTGTCTCAGAGCTGTTTTCCACTGTATTGGACTGTGAACTCTGTTTTGTTGAGGATTTTCCAAAATTAGGATCATTCACCATCAGAACAGCTTTACAGGACAGACATTTTCTATCATCGTGCTCCCGGACTGATTCATTAAAACCGGTGAGGATGACTAAACCCAACACCGACTCACATACAACATACCAGACATTTTATACAGTACATTCACTTACAGACAGAAAATATTGTATGTTATTATTGTATGAAAATATTGAGCTACTTCCGTGATTTGTTTGCATTTATGAATGTCCGTAGGACCAAGGTCTGTTCGTATCTGCGGAAATTTGTAACACGAATGTTCGTAAGTCGGGGACTACCTGTATAACAATCAGTATTTATTTTGACATAACTCTTCAAAACCCACTGGATCCGGCTAGGCATAGAGTCAAAAATACATCTGCAGTCCTCTGGTCTCACTCGCTCAATCCATTGATCATAAACAGACAAGCTGCTGCCTTCTTCACCATTGTTCCACAGTTTGCTATTGTGTTTAGGTCTGGAGCTGATTCAGGCCATGACTCCAGAAGCTGGATACCATTGTCACATTTGCACTTTTAATACACAGTTAATTATCACAAAATCTTCGGCCACAAGGTGAGAACTAATTAGTGAAATCGCCTGTTTTGTGCACAGGGAGAACTATACCACATGGCATATGTCATCTTAATACCTTTGGCCATCACTGTAACTAGGGACGGCTGCTATAAATAGGCTAAAAGGTTCAAAAAGAATATATATATATATATATATATATATATATATATATATATATATATATATATATATTATCCATTTATTATAGACAAAGAAGGTAAGATAAACTTTGAGCGTGCTACTTTAGTCAGACTCTTGCAGTGCAATCATGCCACCATCCTGACATGCAGTATGTATTATGTATGCATAGCCAGCCATATTCTAAATCCACACCTCACTCTGCGTTCCATTTCCTACACTCGTGATTGTGTGTTTTTACAAAAAAACATATATGAATATCTTTTTCTTTTTTTTTACGTGAAGAAAAAAAGTGAAAAGTAATGAAACGTACAATCAGTGTTGTGTGAAAAGCCTGCTGCGATATTTGTACATAAAAATCTATGCGCTGTGAGATCAGAAGACTGATACTGAATCTAATTCAGAAGCGAGTGCTGCAATTATAATACTGCTTAAGGAAAGGAAAGGAAAAATCCACCCTGCCCGTTAATCTTATTGCATATTAATCTTCAGAAGTTTTTCCACCTTAATGTAGTTTCATACTTCTTTCATCATCATGTTGGTCTGTTTTCACTTCGAATAGCTTCTTTACCCACAACGCCGGTTGATTATGCGATGATTAGAGATGCCTCGTTTCAGCTCGAAGACACTAAGGGAATTTAATCTTTCATTCTGTCCAGCTCTCGCACCTTGTCATCGGTACGCTCTGCCCGAACAGATCTTCATCTTTCGTGCTAAAACCGTCAACACAGCGTGCAGCTAAAAGCATTGCTACATTGCATTTCGAAGCTCTGATTCCAGTGTTTGCTCCACTTTGTCGGTAATGTGACATCAGACCTCGTTGGAAAGTGCTGAGTGAGAATAAAGCTCTTTACTTTTGTTTCTAGGAGCTAACTGAGAAACCTGGGTGTTTTAAAAACTTTTTTTTTTTCCTTTATGTTTGAGATTACTGTGACAACACCTTCTGTACCATAGAAAATATCTTATCGTGTCCAATCTCTTATCGTGTCCAATTCCTCCCCGTCACTAGGGGGCTCCACATTAAGGCTACTACTATTACTCGGTCAGGAGGGCTGAAGACTATCGCGTGTTTCCTCCGCACCACGTGACGCCAGCCGACCGCCTGTTTTCGACCTGCTCGCTCAGGCACCGTTGGGGGCGGAGTAACACACTCGGAGGACAGCGCTATCCACTCCTTCCGCTTGCGCGAGCTCACAGACGCCCCTGACTGGCTGTAGAGCCGTGATTAATGTGGGAGCACTAAGTACCTCTCATCCCTCCCCTCTGAGAGAGCTCGGCCAATCAGCTCTCTCCAGACCTCCGGCTGCGAGAGGTTACAGCACCACCTGGGAATCGAACTCGCGATTTCCTGATAATAGGGCGAGCACTTTACCACTGCGCCACTCGGAAAATCTCTAATAACACTTTCTAATTACTGTACATGGTTTTTCCTGATTTTTATTATAAAACAATTCCGAAGGCGTCCAAAATATGCAATAATCTCCTTTAAACAGTTGATATTGAGATGTATGTGCTTGTGTCCAAACTTTTGACTGATACTGTACAGTACATACTCAACCAACAAATAAGCACATGAATCACTAAACACATCACAAAAGCAACATCTCACGTGTTTCAGAGTAGTCGTACACACATAGCCTGAATATTATGTTTCTACATTAGTAAAATGTTCCTGCTTGTTGCAAAATGGGTTCTCAAGGCATGGTATAACCATTATGAGCATCTTAAAGGGATAAAAAAAAAGAAAGAAAGCGAAACACTTAGTATAAAAACTTAAATGTTAAATGCTGATGATTTCTGGGCAGGCCAGAAATACAGTATGTGTGTTTTGATTTCTGGGCATTTTACATCGAATAAAAGGAAACTGTGTGTGTGTGCATGCATGCGCGTGTGTGTGTGATTGTGTGTGTGAAGCAAGACAGCACAAATTGGAGATTCATACTTAAGTGCATTCTGGGTTTAAGGAAATGACTTGCGCAAATAATGTACAATGCGTGTTCAAGTCAAACCGGGACTTTTTTTTTTATAGACTCCTTTTATTTTTGCTATATAATCTCCACCTAATAATGCACTTATCCCAGTGTTTTACTAGTGCTTGGATACCATGAAGGTAGAAAGTTTTCTCAGTACGCTGGAGACATGATTGTCTGATTGACTGCCTGATTAAAGTCTGGAACGCTGACCTCCCAGGAACTCCTGTTAATGGCCCAAGAATGTGGAAACGTGTTGGAGAGAGGCTATGACTGCATGACTATAACTTCCAGCCGAGTTCCTGTAATGTGCACATGGTGTTCGTTACAGTTTCCACAGATCACAAGGATCAACCAGGATTGTCATTCACATATTTACACACTTTTTAAAACGTCTCATCACCACACTGTGCATAAAGTGTTCTGTAGATGTCAATGTTCACGCTTTCATCCATGATAAAGCTCATCGCAGGTCCCGGTTTGACTTGAACACGCCTCGTAGAAAAAATTCTGTACTGTACTGTACCTATGGAGGGTGTGTAATGTACATTTGGTGCCGTTTGGTTCTTTGGGTTGTGATTGACTTTCACATATGGTAGGTGGCTTAAACGTAAGTCGTGTGACAAACTACAAAAACACCGCTTCAGCTCCGGTGGCGCGGTGGCTTAGTGGTTAGCACTGGCAAGTTGCACCTCCGAGATTCCCGTCTCGGGTCTGTGCGCATGGAATTTGCATGTTCTCCACATTTATGGTCGGGTTTCCTCCCATGGTCCAAAGACATGCAGACTAGTGCGATAGTGTGTGTATGAGTGGATGTGTGTGAACCCCGCAATGGATTGGCACTCTCCCCAGGTTGGCCCCCTGTGACCCGTAATTCAGGTTAGCACGGTATAAACGGCAAATTGAGTGAGTATAAAGTTTTTTTGTAATCAGAGTTATACAACGCTATAAAGGTTTGCCATGCATGAGGCGATTGTGAATGTTTGCAAGTTATACAGAAACTGACTGAGAAAGAAAGAGAAAGCGACAGAAGGACACAAAACAATTGTGTGTTTGTATGTATGTACTGTATGTCTGTGTGTGTGTGTGTGTGTGTGTGTGTGTGTGTGTGAGCAGGACTGAGACTATGCTTTACTCAAATGCGGTGTTTTATTGATCTCAGTGGACATTAGACTGAGAGACATATTAAAAAAACGTCCACGCGGAGACCTTGAGACGACCGCATTGGACCGAAAGAAAGCATAAGGAAGGGGGAGAAGAAAAAATATACCTAATATCTACACTGTACAGTTTGTTCCAGATTTGAAAAGACATACAGTCAAGAGACAAACACCTATTATCTATACTATATATATATTTATATACAGTACTGTGCAAAAGTCTTAGGCGCCATATTATCTGTAGTACAAATTTTGTCATATAAGTTTATTATGTCTGCATTATTATGTACAAGACCATTCCCTACAAAGATACACTACAATTAATGAATAAATAACATTACAGAAGAATATTTGCATGTCCATAAAGAAAGTGCCAAATTACATGACAGACCAGTTTTCAGATGGGAACATAAATCAATAATGTCGACTCCTGAGTATTACATGAATATAGAAAGTAGCGAGTGTGACGAAGTTACCAAAAGACCTCATATTCTCCAGCATGCTCAGTAAAACCTGACAGCTGTTTTACGTAGAATACTGCGCACATCTGTATCGAACACGACCGCTTATGTTCAAGCAAAGAGTTTCCACACCAAATATTGACCGTTTATTATTTATGTTATTACTTAGTGCTTTTTATAGAAGTTTCTTTTCATGTAGAAATGTTTTCAAAAGTATCATTGCATATGGCTTTTGTTTGGATGTTCCCAAGACTTTTGCACAGTACTGTAAATAAAGCAACTGTTTTACTGAGCATGCTGGAGAATATGAGTTCTTTTGGTACAGTACTGTATACATATAGTAAGAAAGGAGAACAACAATATACTGTACTATATATACTGTATTCTTCTTCTCCTCTCATACCTATATATAGAGATATATACTGTATATATATATATACATACAGTTTGTCTTAAAGCAAAGCTCTCACGTCTGAATTCTCGACTGTTCGTCTTTTCAGATCTGGAACAAACATCAAATTATCACCTTGGTGTGTGTCAAGCATTACTTATTTTACATTATTTATCACCTTCCTGTTTCACACCCTGCTCCTCGTTAACGTTATCCACTCACACAGTAAAAATACCATCTCTCTCTCTCTCTCTCTCTCGCTCACTCACTCGCTCACTCACCTCAACGTTCTCCCACAGAGGCGATCTGAAAGAGAGAGAGAGAGAGAGAGAGAGAGATACAGAAGGTTATCACGTGATCGCATGATGGTAAAATGACGTCACTGTATATTAATTGCTGATTGTGATGGTTCCAGATGCAAGGTAATGAAAGTAATAAATGGTGACACGGTGATGTTTCCTGTGCGGTTTTATTCCCCAGTTTGGGAAGAATAGTCGAGCCTAAAGCTGTACTTTTTTCAGACACCTCGTTGATTATTTTCCTTAAGCATCATGCACCTTACCTCATGCTTCACTCACTACACTTTGACCTGTATGCTGGTGCTGATGGGGTTCCATTACATCACAGCCTTTTGTTTCATTCCTTACTCATTTAATACACTTGTACTGTACATCTACTCATATCCTTCACATAGTATGATGTAAGATAATACAACCTGTAGAAATATAGAGTATTACTAATATCCTGTATATTTTCATATACATCTAAACACATACCTATACAGTAGACACATAATAATAATAATAATAATAATAATATCGGAAAAGAAGATACATAATTATAATATCAAACTAGAATATAATGCATAATCAAATTTATATAGTATATAAGCAATTTTAATATACTTTGTGTGGCTGGAGCGTTCTTGAGTTCAAAGGTCAAGTCAAGTCCATACAGTACACTAAGCCAGAAATCTCCTGTCTATCTCGGTGTGTGTGCGTTTGTGCGATCCAGCTCCATCAGTCATATACAGACAGAGATCCCTAAGATATACATCACACACACACACACACACACACACACACACACACACACACACACACACACAGATTCAGACGCACAGATTCAGACGCACAGATACAGAATTCCATCTTCCTCCTCCACTCTCTTTCACACACGCACACACACACACACACACACACACGCACATACACACACACACGCTCTCGCACTCGCATCTCGAGAAAGTTGTTTGACTCTGTGCCTAATGATAACAGATGAGGTGTCAATATGAAGGTGAGAGAGTCTAAGTCATCCTAGCAGTGTGTGTTTGTGTGTGTGTGTGTGTGTGTGTGTGTGTGTGTGTGTGTGTGAGTGTGTTCTGCTTTTGTCTCTCTATCTTTCTCTCTCTTTCTCTTTATCAGAGCAAGAAGGAGAGATAGCCCTTGAATGCAGGGGGTTTAAGGTTTGAGGTCTACAGTTTTTGGAGATGTGATTTACTATACAGTTGGCTACAGTAAGACCTAAATTCGTTTATGGGCTATTTATTTATTTATTTATTTATTTCATCAGTTATTCCAAAAACGATAGGAAGCGCTTCGTTGATTTGCTCACTCTTTGTGCATTATTTAAATCGTCAAGGTGTTTAAGGAAACCCTTGGGAAAACCCATTGCTTAATGGTCCATATACTGTATTTCCGAGAGGATTATCTTACACTACTATATATGTGTATGCTTATGCACTACAGCTTTAATATGATACAAGCCAACTTTTACACCTTTCCTTCTTTTTCAGCATCCATGCTCAGTACATATACACTGTTCGAGTTTCAACAACATCTCTTTACATCATTAGTTGTTGTTCAATGAATCGAAGGAACCTAAAAGGGAAAAGAGAGCCCATCTAACATCGTGGGCCCTTGGAATGAACTGTGGAATGAATGTCATGTTTTGTCGGCCATTTTGAATCCTGACCCGAATATCAATGACTTTGTTATTCAGAAGCGCCTCGCTCGGACAACTGACCATCCAAAACCTTTTCCTCAATCTAGTACTGTAGGAGTCCATGAAATCAATCAATGAATCAATGAATCAATGAATCAATTTCCAGTCAAACCATATTAGTCAAACTGGATGACATCGTCCTTTACTAAAAAAAAATCTAGATATAATATTGACAGGCCGCAGTAGCATTGTTCATACACTTTTTATAACACACTGTGATATGTACAGTACTGTGCCGCCATCTTAAGAGATGATGCATGTTTAAAAAGTGATTCTTTTTGCAAACAAGCTGTTCATACTGTAGCATGTACAGTATAAGATGTATAACCTACTATGTATAATACATGTACAATGCATTGATGTTATTTTTTTAATAATATGTCTTCCTTCTGGACACTATTGTGACACATGGGTATGTCCTGGTGTAACACAAGTGTATAAGTGCATGGGGGTGCATTTGCTAGAGATACAGGTTTTGTACGGCACGTCACATTTCTATCATAGTGAATGTATGCAAAAGTTCAATCTAGATTTGTCGAAATGATGGATAGGGTCATGCAAATGCAAATGTGAATGCAATGCCAAATCCTAAACCAATAAATAAATAAGTAAAGGGATCCAAGTGGAGGTGTGGTAAGAAGTAAGGAATTATGCACTTAAAACATTAAGGTGTCTATTTATTAAAAAGGGTCAGATGTATTGCAAAATCCTACATGATGACCCAGTGATCAATTGCTGAACTGAGCTGTGGAGAAAGATATCTATCTATCTATCTATCTATCTATCTATCTATCTATCTATCTATCTATCTATGTTATGCATCATACACTACAACTGCTTTTGCATCATACACAAAATGAACTCTGCTGTTTTATATACTGATTTAAAAAAAAAAGTTTTTCTTAATCATAATGTGCCTGTTTCTTCGGGACACTATCATGACACAGGGATATGTACGGGTGTATCACTTGTGTAGGAGTGCATTTGCCAGGTATACAGGTGTTGTACGGCACGTCACTTTTCCATCATACGCGCACACACACACACACACACACACACACATACACGCACACACACCAAGTTCAGTCATGTCATTCCTAACTCTTGGAAAAAGTTCAACAAATCCACATTTGTTGAAATGATGGGTAAGGTCATTCAAATGCAATGCCAAATCCTAGAACAAACAAACAAACAAACAAACAAACATCTAAATACAGCAAGGAAACCAAGTGGAGGTGTGTTAAGAAGTGAGAAATTATGCAATAAGCTATTAAGGTGTCTGATTATTAGAGGGTGAGATTTATTGCAAAATCCTACATGAGGCCCCAGAGATGAATTGCAGAACATTTAAAAGTGGAGAAAAAAGTGGGACATGCCTGTGCATTCACTATCTATCTATCTATCTATCTATCTATCTCATACATCACGCACTACAGTACAACTGTTTTTGCATCATACACAGATTGAACTCTGATTTGCATGAAGTGAATGAAAAACTGATGTTATTAAATCTTTGCAATAGTGAATAACTACTGCAACAGAAGAGTGCTGTGATGCACTTACCCTAATGTCCCGTTGAGAAGTCTGGGGAAGGAGAATGTCCAAGCGGAGTCCTGGTCTCTCTTCGTCCCGAGCAGGAGACAACAGTGCCACGCAAAAAAAAAAAAAAAGAACTATCAAGAGTCGAAACTAGTTATGTAATGTGTAGCCTAATTTCCAGATGAGAAAAGATTACATTATAAGAAAAGATTAAAAGGAGTGCCGAGGCGCGCGCGCGCGAGCGAGCGGAGCTGCGCTTCGGGAAGAGGAGAGCGATATAGCAAGACGCGCGCGCGCGCCAACACACACGCACGCACGCGTACACGCGCGCGAGCAGCACGCACGAGCAGGCACACACGAGAAGGATGCAGCATTAGCAAAACAAAAACCATAAGTCACAGCAGCAGACAAACGCGCCCGAGTTATATATATATATATATAGAGAGAGAGAGAGAGAGTTTATGAATTCCACTAAAACCATTCATTTTATTATTGATTTCCACAATTAATATTTTACATATTAATCACTTCACATAGTTTAGAGTGAAATAGGTTTTAAGATGTTACTCAGCTTATATATTTACCTCAGAGTAAACCATAAATGTATCATCGTTATAAAGTTATAATGGTTTGTTGGAAAGTTGAGGAATACAAATATTACTGCACATGTTTCAATAATCACACTGATACTTGATATACAGTAATTTGATTATGTTTATTTATATTTATATTTAATATTTTACTCCAGTCTCTGGTTGCAAAAAGTTTGACAACCTTTATCCTGAGTGACATGTGCACTGCTAGCATGATAGCGTAACACAATTAGTGACTGTTCTCATTAAAATTTGATTGGCTTAAGTAAAAACATCTCTTTCGTAGCCTCGATTAAAGACAAGACAAGAGAACAGAGTGGTACAGAGAACCTTATAAGGGCAGGTGCTCAAGCAGGTTCTGAATTATGATCTACGATAAACTTCAAGGTGAAATGTGAACTAAATACAGGCTGGATTGTTTGGTCGTAAATGTATGGATTGTACAGTATATAGATGGAGATTGAAAGCGGCATTGCAACAAACGATCATGGGATAGAGGAACTTGAGCTTCAGACATGGCTTTACAAAAATAATAATAATAAAGGAAACTTTTACAACGGGCACTGTGTTAGAAGAACAAACGGGACAATGTTGAGGATCTTAAATAACCTTAAATAACCGATCTTAAATAACCAATCACCAATCATTACTGTTTTTGGTGGCCAATCACTGATTACTATTGTTCCTGATGACCAGTTACTGTACTGATAAGCCTTGTTTCTATTGACCGATTGCTAATCCCTACTCTGGTCAGAATTTTCTTAAATGACCAATCACCGTTGTCCTTGACAGCTGATCACAGATCACTTTCGGTCTTTCTGACTATTCACCAATTAGCATTGTTCATTTAACCCCCTCACTGATCACCATTGGGTCAAAGAACCAATAACTGATCATTTCTGTTTCCTACAACCAATCAGTGACCATCATTTTGCAAACATCCAAACACATATTGAAACTGTTGCTTAACACTGATCACCATTATTCCCAATCCCTGATCACCACTGCTCCCAGTGACCAAGAACAAACCTTCATTGTTCTTAATGATGAATCGCTGGTCAGCATTGATCCCAACAACCAGTCTTTGCTTATCATCATTCTTGATAACTATTTACTAATCACCATTGTTTCCACAACCAATCACTGACCACCATTGTCCGCAATGTCCAATCACTGACCACCATTGTCCATAATGTCCAATCAGTGATCACTATTGTCCGTAATGTCCAATCACTGACCACCATTGTCCATAATGTCCAATCAGTGATCACTATTGTCCGTAAAGTCCAATCAGTGATCACTTTGATGTTTCCAGTAACGAGTCAAGCAGGACCATTGTTTGTTCAACCTAGTTGACTGTTCTTCATTTTGAACTCTCTTCTTGGTAATAAAAGCAAGTTCTGTATCCCTGTACTTCTTGCCTATTTCCTGACGACATTTTACTTTTCTGCATTCTATATTATTGCATTTGTTAAACATACAAAAATCTCTCAGTCTCAGGACTTGAATTAAATGTATAAATCTCCATGAAGTAGTGAACCCAGATTTTTGTTACTTCTCTCTAATTGTATGCCTATGCGTTTATATTTTTTGCGGTGGTAAGCTGATCACTTTTGCAGGAAAAGTTGCAAAACTTTTCATGTTCATTTGAATAATAGTATTTATTCCCATATGTTTAAGCCTAAGATAGCACTCTGCATGTGTTATTCGGTATGAATATTCATTTAGTGCATATTTTCATGAAGTGCCAATACATCTGGTGTTCAGTGTGCAGTACAGTATGTTGTTGACCGGCACTATAGGTTCTGTGCTATCTCAATCCTACCGTACATTGTGTGCAATCTCATACCGAACACTCTCTCCACAAAATATCGGCATTTACAAGCATGCATATTCATGCAGGCATTCTCATAGAAGTGTTTGTATGTACTGTATGTGTGAGGGGAAGCACAAACGAGAGAAAAATAGTGTGAAAACTAGGTCGTATAGTTCACCTGAGGGGCTCCTCTAATTTGTGGTAGGAAGAGGATTGGATGAGAGAGACACAACTGGATGAAAAAAAAACACACACGCGCACAAGCCCACACACACATTCCTACTTAAATACCTAGTACACAATCAACACAAATCCAAAAGCATCAGCAAACCAGATATTACACTCTTAATGTTCGAAGGATGATTAAGGTTGGAAATATTGATCTGCAAAAAAAATGGTGTAACACCTTTGCTCTTGAGTCCAGAAGAGAGGTATTGATTGTCATTAGGTCAGAGAGTGTATACACACACTCACACACACACACACCCACGCACACACACCACACACACACACACACACACACACACACACACACACACACACACACACACACACACACACACACACACACACACACACACATATATATCCATTACTCTCACTCTCTCTATCCTTTAGTGATATCATAAGCAAAGCATCTAGAGTACATGCTATGTTTTTAAACACTAACAAATTTTTATTTCTTTAACTATAAAAATAGTTCACATTGATATTTCTTAAACAAAAGCACATCAGTCTTCATTACTGCTTTATATATATATGTGTGTGTGTGGTGACTTGGGAAAACCCTTTTCCAACATTCTTACTTTTTTTTCTATTATCTACACTCAGGTCCAGAAGTGTGAAAACACTAGACAAAAGATGCTTCTGCTTTGCCATCTGAATTTGGTTTGTTAGAGGAGAGGCAGGAGGCACGTTGGTGTGGTGGCTAGAACTGTGGTCTTAAACCTCAAACCCGGGTCCTCGATTCCTACCTCAGGGTCTGTGTGTGAATTTTGCAATTTCTCCCCGTGCTTGGTGGGTTTCCTCCAGGTACTTCAGCTTCCTCCCACAGTCCAAAGACATGCAGATTAGGTTAACTGGCATTCCCAAAAATAGCCTGTTGTGTTTGTGTAAGAACTAACCAGGCTGTACCCAGGGTGTACCACGCCTCCTGCCCAACAGTCTCCTGGGTTAGGAACCAGGCCCCTGCAAGAAAGGCCCTTCATAAGACATGTTTGTGAGCTCTGGTGTGAATGGCAGAGGGACATAAATGATGGTGGATGCTTGTCATTCATACCTTATGTGTTGCATTCATACTGCTGCCAAAAAATAACTCCAGTAACAAATCGAGACAGCATCTCTATCTCAAATTAAGCAGCTCGTTTCCTTATCAGTCATTCTAGCCTAGGTTAACAAATGCAATAACTAAATAAAGAAATAACCAACTTGGCAACAGTGTTTAATGCTGTGGCCTCACACCACTTTGGTCAAGGGTTCAATTCCTGCCTTTTTTCTCAGTGTGTTTCATTTGCATGGTGTCCCTGTTTTTGGTGGGATTCCTCGAGCTATTCCGGTTTCCTCCCAAAGAGCAGTGTGTTTGCTTCTGTGCCCTGGGATGGATTGACGTATTCCGCCTCGTGCCCAGAGTCTCTTTGGATAGCCTCCAAGCTTCCCATGACCGCGTACCGTATTCGCAGTATAGAGAATGAGTGAGAATAAATAACACTTCTTTTTTTTTTTTATTGTATATAAACAAGAAGATCTGGAAAGTTAAATAAATATAAAGTCCTGGGCACAAGAAATATTTCTTGGATTTCTAAACAACCGCAGAACATTTTGATCCCTATGATCCCTAGGTTCTGAATTATGATCTACGTTAAACTTTAAGGTGAAACATGAACTAAATACATTCTGGATTGTTTGATCGTAAATGTATGAATTGTACAGTATATAGATGGAGAGTGAAAGCTGCATTGCAAAATCATCATCAATCATGGGATAGAGGAACTTGAGCTTCAGACATGGCTTTCCTAAAAAAAAATTTTAAAAAAGAAGAAGAAGAAGAAAAAAAGGAAACTTTTACATTGGGCACTGTGTTAAAAGAACAAACGGGACAGTGTTGCAAACTTGTTTTGCATTTCTTGACTTTTTGGCGATTTATTTTTAAAGAGCCTAGTGGCAAATGCTGGTTATAAGAGTTGAGAGAACATTTTTGGTTCAATCAACACACTGATGATCTTCATAAACGCTGAATAAGTTGCATTAACTGATATTCTCAATGAAACCTCTCAATCACTTTTTTTTCTTAAATAACCAATCACCAATCATTACTGTTTTTGGTGGCCAATCACTGATTACTATTGTTCCTAATGACCAGTTTCTGATAAGCCTTGTTTCTATTGGACGATTGATAATCCCTCGTCTTTCTGACTATTCACCGATTAGCATTGTTCCTTTAACCTCATCACTGATCACCATTGGGTCAACGAACCTCAAGCATGGGGCAGCACAATTTCTGCCCCAATTGATCCCTTTGTGCAACGTAGTGCAGTACCTATTTCCAACCACTAGGCGCAAAAATAACTCTAGTGCCCTGCATGACAAACACGCAACGTCTGGAAAAGGACTGCTGCCATTTTGATTATCGTTCTGAAACCAGTGCAAACCCATTCCACTATTTAAAACTAAATTTAGCTCGAATTTCTCTGTCAAAGCCCCTGGCTCGCCACGGTAATAAGGATGACGACATTGCAAAAACGTCTAAGGAGTGTCTATGTGCAATTATTTAAATTAAATATTGGGTGTCTTGACAGGTTGAAAAATTGAAGCAGATGGTGTGTGAGTAGACAGTGATATATTTCAGTTTCACAAGAGAGTTTCTCTAACTGCTAAAAATGTCTTGTTTTTAGCTGATGTATTCACGAATGATCATCTGAGAGTAATTTTCTGCATTAGATGATCATAAACACACACAAGCACACACCACACACACTCTCGTCCTTTTAATCAGTGTTCCTATGGGGGTGTGTGCGTGTGTGTGTATGTGTGTCTGATCACCATACAGCTGAGACTGCAGGTGTTGGCTCCCCCACTGAAAGACTCACTTCTCATAAGATTCTGTGCCAGAAAACACACACTGAAGCCTCTGTTCACACACACACACACACACACACACACACACACACACACACACACACACACACACGCAAACACACACATAATTACACATATGCAATTGCACACATACACACACACACACACACATGGCAGGATGGGGAGCACAAATCTACCTCTATGTAATATAGAATACCCATGATAACTATCATACTTTACACTCAGCACACAGCAGTATTAATGTACACACACACACACCTCTTTTCTTCTTTTATATAGTACAACACTATTTAGTTCTTGCTTTGATTCACCCTCCATCCCCAAATTCCCTTTCTTTGGGAAATCACTGGTGAAGTTTCTTCATCTTCTCCTTGTAATTAGTCCACTAGGGAATATCAGAGTGAGTGTGACAGAGAGAAAGAGAGAGAGAGAGAGCGAACACATTTGATGAATTTCCTTATACAGTATAGGGAACTGTGCCATAGTGCTCAACGAAGATTCGTTCTCTCTCTCTCTGTCTCTCTCTCTCTTATCAATCTGATTATACTGTAACATAAAGAATAAATTGTCAGTAACTTATAATCACAGGGTTGTAAGTCTTATTTTAACTGGGCGTGTATAAATACAGTCTCTCTCTCTCTGTCTCTCTCTCTCTCTCTCTCTCTCACACACACACACACACACACACACACACACACACACACACACACACACACACACAGTGACTGCTTTTTGCTAGTAGTAGGTAGATGCTATTAAGGCCCTGGAGGCAGCCTGACCCAATTCTGCCTAAGAGAAGGTACCTTAAAGTATCTCTTTCTCTCTCTCTCTCTCTCTCTCTCTCTCTCTCTCTCTCTCTCTTTCAGAATAAGAGCGAGTTGAAAGGTGAGTATACACAGAGTTTAATTTTTCGCTTTGTAAGCTGCACATGATTGCCCTCTGTTGAACAATCAGATACACGATTCACTCTGTTTTGTCTTTCATCTCTTCTCCCTGTGTCCGCGTAATACTTTAAAAAAAACGCCCACGCCCACTTCGCCTCACGAACGCCTCACGACAGATCAACTGCTGCACGCTAGTGGCCATTTGCAGCATCCATTGAGGAGCGCATAAAGGAGTTGCTGACAAACACTCAAACTCGCTTCACAATTGTCAAGGTCACAAATGTTAAATGTTGGAATGTATCAAAAAAATTTTTTTTTAAGTCTGCAGCCAATGAGATGACATGATGCTTATTTTGGCAAGGGTTTGGCAATTAATTTATATATTAAAGCACAAGTTAGTTTCTTGAGGCCATAAATGAAGTTACAAATTATTATGGTGTGGCAAAAAACTTTTAATTAAGCCATTAAGTAAATTTCTTAACCCTGTAATGTTCTGCTTTAGCATTTTGAGTCAGCATATCATATTAAAAAATGCAGTGAACCTAACCTGATTAAGTCATCTCTACCATTCGGTTGAGGTATACTATGCTGAAGAAAAGCCACTGGATGTTTCTTTTTGTTTTTAAACAGAATTCCTTCATAACATACAATGATAAATAAAGGGGATATAAAGTCAAAGTTAGCATATTTTGTGACTTCTCACATGTTCTTGGTGTTTGCAAATATACTGATACGTATATAACAGTTTCCATTGTATAAAGGCAATATCATACTTGAGGTCATGTTGTTGTACTGAATAGCAGCATAGGCACGATGCCTTGTGTCTCTGATTGCTTTACTGCCATGAAACAACCAGTGTTGGGGGAAGTTACTCAAAAAAAGTAATCTACTACAAATTATTAATGACTACTTTAAAACTGTAATATGATTACATTACTGATTGTTATATGTAAAAAGTAATCAGATTACTAAGTATGTTACTTTCAAGTTACTAGTAAAAAACATCTGTCACGGCGTGCGCATATAACGGGCGTGCGCCTTAACCTGTTGTCGTTCCTCACTCACTCCGTAGGCTCCCTCCGTAGCCCCCCCCCCCCCTTTCTGCAGGTTCGTGAAGGGGCGAGGCTGCACGGTCGGGCCGGTTGGTGATAATTAATATTAATGGATCTCAGGCTTTCTCCGCATAAAAAATCCTCCCCCTTTCCCTTCCTCCCTCCTTTAACCTTCTCCTTCCCCGTTTTTCTAAATAAAATTACCCCTTTTTCCGTAAAAACATTAAATGCATTTTGATTCATGTTTAAACACAAAATTTGTAACGCTAGTAACATAATGACATAATTATTGACATAGGCAACTGTAATCAAATTACATGCATTTAAAATTATCAATAACCCAACTATGGAAACGACTTACATCAATGCAGCAGTCATTGCACTCGTGTGATATTGATTCATTTTTACCATGAACAGACATCTTGACCGTTTGGAAGAGGCCTATATTGCTCCCATATACAAGGAGATTATTGATAAATAAAGTCTCTTCACTTTGAGAATTCACTCATAATGATGATACAGACTAATCTATCCATGTTGCAGCATCAGTGACGCGACTTAATTTGTTTTTTTTTATGCATAATTTCAAAATTGAAATAAATGTCTCGCTCTGTTCGTCATTTTGTCATCATAGTTGATGATACTTCTTTTGGCTTCAGTTTGTGGTAATAATTTGTTGCCTCCATGTAACTTCAGCAGCTGTTCAGCAGCTGTTCAGTAAACCTCTGGCATAACTGAAGATTGTTGTTGGAATGAAACGTCCATGTTTCAGACTAGTTTGTGGTGAAAAGTCATTACTCACCAGAAAGACATGCTGCAGTGTCACTGACCAAGACAACTGGACAGAAGGATATGTTTATTCATCACACAAATGTGTCTCAAGTGGTAACATAAAACACCACTAGGCACCAAAAGAAATTCTAATTGTCATATTCATGGCTAAACTTAATCATCGATTGTTCGGCTTAAAAAAAAGGGGGGATGTCAACATTCATTGATGTTGGTTACTAATCCAGACGTAAACCAGACCTTCACAAATTTTCCTTTTTTTTTTTTCAAAAGAAAGCGATGAAGAATTTGACATAAACCACATATACAGTACATATTACTACTTGTCATGTTTATTTAA